>OY740767.1:145922146-146522146 GCA_963513935.1 Aphrophora alni | reverse complement strand
TTCTTTTGGGTACAGTTTTGATCAGAATCATATGAACCTATTGAACTAGTCTTGTAAATATTTTGATAACATTTGATTTTTTTTTTTTTTTTAATTGTTAACTTGAAAATTTTGAAAAAAATATTTGCGTATTTTAAAAATTGTTTTTCAGAACTAAATTTTACATCTAGAAGATACATTTTGTTTGATATATTTAGTAAAAGTTTCAAACTTGAAACTTTAATAATTTTTATGAAAATGATACCTAACTAAACCAAAAATAGATATTTACCATATTATATAACCTGCTTTCCTATCTTAAATAATCCTGCTGAGGTAACATACAATTAATTAGTCTTTCTAAATTTACTTCTGAATAAATTTTGTTTAAATTGTTTCACCAGTTTCCTTGAATGTAGTTGAAATCTTAAAATTACACACGTAATACCACAAAATAGCTTAATAAATAAAAAAATAAGAAAGGTAAGACTTTTAAACAACACAACTGTTAGGTTTTCCTGTAACCCGCGCTGTACTTACCAATAGAACGACTAAGTACTCGCCTATGATGGCTAGTTACGAGAGAAATATAATAGAAAATTAAGAAATATTTATTTAAAAACATATATTTTACCTAGTTTTACATATGTGTATTTGGTAAAGTTTACCAGTTTAAAATCTGATTAACGTAAGTCCCTCCGTTTGACGTTTATTTTTTAACTCAAACTCGACCAATGTATGAGCGCTGAATATTACTGTAAATAGTTTTAAAGTATATTGTAGGGTTACTCACTATTTCCCCACCACACCATCGTCCGTCGGTGTATGTCAAGTTTACAAAACAAACAGTCGCAATTTTGTGGACAAAACAGTTTTTATAGACAAACGATGGTATCATTTTTTGTCATTCATTGAACATTGTGATTTTGTTAAATAAAAAATATCTAAACCTAAATATTAATTTATTGATACATAATTGATAAACTAGGATTATAAGATGTCGAAGTTTATTTATTTTTAACCAAATTTTCCGTATGACTAGTTTACAATATTGGTATTCCTGGAGGATGGGGTAGACTAAGCGTGATTGTACCAAAAGGCGGAAAAATAATTTTCGCCTTCAGCGTCAAATTCTGAATCCGTCCCTGCCTCCAACAGTCTACAGAACTTTTTAATATTCTGAACGGCTCTTTAATCTCTTCACAGCATATCTAATATCAGATTATCTTCTTATAAACACAGATACACATATTTAATTTACACTGCGTCAGGTATAGCTCTATCGAATTTACACATGTTGTCTAATCTGTGATGTGTTAAAGCCTTCTTGTATGAATAGCATTATGATTAATTTATAATACGCAGTTAAATCTTTAATGGGATTACGTTTACACAATTGTAATATCGGTAACTGCATTGAGAACTTGACCAAATACCTCCAATGTCTGTGGATAAACGGAACACATATTCTCCAATTGTAGACATTTATAATCACTAAATATTGTTATTGTGTTTCCTTACGAGAAAAACAATTTCAGCTTACAAAAGGTAAAACTTAACATTTAATTGTTCATAATACCATCCTATATTAGTCGTTTGTTGTTCTTATTAATTTGACGTAGGAAAAACAGCACGAAAAATATTAAAAATACTCCTACAAGTATAAATAAATATTAAGCTTGACTTGTGACTGTTTTAAAATTACGAACATGAACACAGATAGATTTATTAAATCAAACCCGTTTTTACGACAATGCCGTCATCTTCAGCGATGCAAAAGCTACAATCATTTAAACTTTTATTATTTTGTTAGTTATGACTGAAGATGGCAACAATGTCGTTGAAACGCCTTTGATTTAATAAAATTATTTGTGATAAATTGTGTTTAAATTTTATTTTTATTCTATTCTTACAAGGGTTAAAAAATCGTATTTTTTGGTCTAGCCTCCAAAGGCTAAATGTAGAATTAACAAAAGAATTTGTGTGTGTTTTATTTGTATAAAATGGAATTCTAACAAGTATCGTCGATCATCAGTATAATATACATTTAAATATTTAATGTCAGTTATATGTAAGTTAACTGTTAACATGTTGGGAAGGATTAATGATAGGTGACTCAATATTTTTCCAAATATATTCCAAAACTATAAAATTCATTTAAACAATTAGTCACAAGGAACGTCATTATATTTTATAATTAAATATTTGATATTGAATTAAATAATGAATCCTACAGATATGCTTATTGAACGATTTACTCATAATTTAGATGTTACTTTTTTTTTTTTGCTGTTTAAAGAGAAAAAAAACTCAGTAATCATTGACTTATTAAATAAGAATGAATTAGCATAAATTATTGAACCCCAATCCTTCTAATATTCTATTGAGTCAGGGTAGGACGAAGAACAATCGTTGGTCAAGGGATACCCAATAGAAGGGATGAAAGAGAGGGATCTAACCAAATATCAGAGATTGGAAAATATTAAAAAGTACAAAATATTAAAAAGAAACTAGTATCTCTCGACCACGCGACCAAAAATGGATCTATTGTGAAATTTGTTTGTGAGATATTATGTCTATTAAATAATGAGGTTGATACGGGAACGCAGCTTTATTAATATTTATTACTAAAATTAAAATCATAAATATAATCAATTGCTCACAGATGCGTTCATTAATAAATTAAACGCGTTTCAACGATAGTCTCGTCATCTTCATTGGCCCTTGAGTTACAATCAAACTATAATTATCAGTAGTTTTATGTATGTATTTGTGGGAAGTTGTGTTACAGTGTTATTTTAATTTTAAAACACTTCACATATCTAGCTCAATATTTATATTCATATGTATCAAAATTGTAATACTCTTCAATAATGTCCCAATTTGTACATACACACCTGTGAAATCATATTTTACAATAGTCAAAGAAGTAGAGCAGATCAGTTTCTAAATGCTGTTTTATTTATCACATCTTCAGTTTCCTTCTTTACTGTATTGACTAAATCAAAACGTGTCCTTTTACACAGAAAATATAAAAAAGGCAAATCTGGAGGATTTTCTTAGTAATGCATTTGTTCACCGAAAGTATTTTGTAAGCAAGAGTATTGTTCTGATGAAGAATTAAACTTATTTCGACAGTTTGGTTGTTTTTTCTGACTCTTCAAATTAACTTTGTCAACATTTTCATATGCTGGTTTCATTGTTGTTTTTTTCCGAAACAAATTTTCCCCCAATTAAGCTTTTAACATCAAACAACACTAAACTTGAGTCTCGGTTTGAATTGAGTCTCGACATTATTTGTCGAGCTATTACCATTCTTCGTGATAACTGTGTTTTCCAGAAAATTTACTGTTCGTTTTTCTGTAGATCATTTTGGAACTTATGTGCGTATCAAAATTAAAATTTAGGGCGGAAACAAGTTTCTTTATCAATCAATGTAAACAAATAATTTCCACGGATGGAATATTTGAAATTTATCATTTTAATTTTAAATTATAAGCTCTAATATTGAAAGTTGTTGTGGAAAATTTGAATTATTTGTTAATGTCCGACGTTTGAAAATGTTTACTTAACTTCTAATTAATTAGACGTTATAACCAACCCATTTTAAAAATGAATTTATTTTAATAGAAAACCATTATTCGTAATGAGTTTTTAAAGTACCTATATCAACGTACGTTGATTGCTGACGTTTACAATTATTTGTTTTATAGATTGCCAATTTATAGCTTCGTCACCAGAAACAGGTAAAATGTACAGATGATAACAAGCAACATGAAAGACCTATTATAAATTTCATAATACAGTATATAACTAAAGAGCTATCTAAACAGAATATTCTTTACAAAAATTTCCAAATTTCCCCTTCAAGAAAAACATTCCATTCTAAACTATTTATATGTGAGAACATAATTTAATAAAAAACATAGATTTTATATTATATTCTAAGTATAGAATAGTACACAACTTCAAATTCCATACGGTAAGAAAGAACATGTCCAATTATTTAATGTAATACAAGCAGATCTCTTAAATTTAGTCCCAAAATAATATTTCTTGGTGTTAGTACAATAATTTTAATTGTTTGTTAGATCAAGAGGTAATTTTGAAATTACAATTTTGAAAATAACTTTCGTAGTTTTCATCGTTGAGACGTGGGGTTAGTGCGGTTGTTAGCAGAATTGAAATCTGCAAATTTTCATCTAATTTAATGTTTTATAAGTTGAACAAGTCAATAGATATAAACAGAAAACTGTTTATCATATATGTAATTTTGACATTTTAATTAGAACTTCTGAGTTTCTATGTGATTCCTCTGTACATATTTCACGTTAGTATTTTCTGTAGCCGCTATCGTGTTTACTTGCAGACGACAAATACGACGGACAGGTGGCTCTGAGGCGATTAAACGTGACGATCAGTATAAAAAAACTTAAATACAAATTTTCGACGATATCAAACTCACACTGTACTTAGTATTCCGGTATCTTAATAAAAACATGTTTCATATTTTAGATAACATTTTTCATAATTCTTTAAAACATGAACGATAAAGCCATTTTCTTTTTAACGAACAGTTCAAACGTCAACTCTTGTATAATCTTGTTTTATTTTTTAAATAAGGAAGGGAACTGACATTTCAGTCTCCAACAAGTGTTGTCACAGCTCTCTTATTGTAGCTTTATTTTAATGGAAATGATAACTGAAATAAAAAAAGAATTGGATTAAACACAAGTTAACGGGCCCTATCATAATACTAACCCAGATTATCATAAAATGTAATCTATTAAGATACTCTAAATGTAACACAGAAAATGCCTTATAGGAAATGTTATTTTGTATTTGTTTTGCTTAGTATACGTACTATAATAGGGTAGGTGTATTTAAAATAGTTGTTAACCAGATTTTCAACTCTGGTTGACGTTACTTATAACTTGTTTGACGTTAACTGTGCTTTAAAGAGCCTAATAGAACTGTATATATTATAAAATCTCTATTGGCTTCGTTCGTGTCAGTAAATTGACTATGTTGGATCACATTATCTTTAGAGATAAGTATTGGAAATTACATGTCTGTCAATAACTTTGTAGCATTTAAATCCAAAAAAGCACTTCCGCAATAACTTAACTCATTTCGTAAATATACATTCCACTTTCCGTCGCTTGACAGATGCTGGCATCTAGCGGCCCGCTCCTAAACCAAGCATCACCTGATACTTGAAACCAAAGTACATTTTCGCCGGTCAAGCTAGCTTCTCGATTACCGGTCCACAGTCTACATGCGATAACAACATGGTCTACACTCTTCATAACTCCGTTAGCTAAAAGTTTTTCCTTCTTCTCTCAAAATTACCGTCTTTCTAAAACATCATGTTAAATTACTAATTGTGCGCCTTAGTCTAATAATCTGGTTCAAAAATGTTAAAATTAACCATCATTTTCTCGGTACTACCTCACGTGATCTGCGACAGGATTTACCAGGTACTTCAACCTTACAGATTTTGTCATATTATAAATTTTGTTAATTTTTAAAATAATTTGTTAATTATCATGTATTCTTTAAAATATGTATTTCATGTTTTATTCAATATTCTATTTCCTTTTGAAACTAAATGATTATAAAAATTTTCTTTTCTTAAAACATCATTTACAAAATCTTGCAAAGGCACATTTTACGTTTTGAACATTTTTGTGAAATAAGTGCAAACTAGTGTTGAACATTAAATGATCAGAATATGAACATGTCAAATATAAAACAATTGAGGAAATTTCTTCTAAATCAGAAAATTTCGTTTTGCAAGCTTTTGCAAAATCTTACAAGTCTTATACAAGCTTTCTTTTAAACAAAATTAAAATATATATAAATAGATTTATAATAATCTAAGAAGCTTTTAAGTACCATCTTAACGAATTTCTGTTATACAATCAATTTTCTTTAATTTTGGCAAATAATCAGATATTTCTTTAATGATGAACATTAATGCTAAAACATGTCTGATTTTGTACAGACACTAAAAGAACATGTTTTTTGCTCACAGCTAATATGCTGGTAGGACAAATAGGAGAAATTGGAGAAATAAAGAAATTCTTGTCTCACATTGCGCAAACCAACGAAACATCCTAACAAGTTTCGTCCTGTTGGCAAAACACGTTTTTTTTTGTATAACGTAACTTCACATTTTCAAGTGCATAAAAGTGATGTCTTTTTCTACAGCTGACTTTACAGAACTTTAACTAACTCATTTTGTATATGTGCCTAAATTTACTTTCGCAAATATGTGTTCCTTAAGACTATTTTCTAAATGTAGACCTGTGTAGTTAATTATAAAATATATATAAAAAACAATTATTGGGTGGAGCCTGCATGCAATTTTCGGTCCTAACAACCTCCAAGAGGTTAATTTCCAAATTAAAATAATTGACGTCAATTAACAAAATTTCAAAATTCTAAATTCCTTTTTTTTGTTTGTTTAAAATATATAAATTTATTTGGCCAATATAGTTTTTAAGAAATTTTTCAAACCAGTTATATTATGTATCTTTAGTTTAGTGATAAACATGTTAACTATAGATATGATTTTTGAACTTAAAATATCAAACTCTTTTATATTTTGTTAAATTCTGTAATTGTTTAAAAAGAAACTATCATCTTATAAACTAAAAAGGGGGGATAAGTTTTTTTTCTTTTTTTTGAATCTTTTGATTAAATTTTTTTTTTATTATTATACTTTTACATTAAGGGCGTATAATTTTTTTTTTTTTGATTAATTATAATTCTGTGAATTATTAAGCTGTGCTCATTGTTTTTTTTGTTAAATTTTTGTAACTATAAATATACATATTAAAAGGGGGGATAAATTTTTAGAATCTGTTGATTAAATTTTTTTTTCTAAATTATTATATGTTACAATTAAGGGCTTATAACTTTTACAATTTATGATATTGTTAATCATAAGTTTTTTTTTATTGATGATTTGTGTCAGGATGTCTTTTGTTGTAAATGGCAAAGTCTGAAGCGCCGAAATTTCCTTCTGCTTTCAATAAACTTGAGCCTTGTTAATTACTAAATTTGTCTTTGTCTTTTTTTATTTTTTCTTTTCAAACATTGTTACCATTTTGGTTCCGCCTTTATTAAATTTAAGTCCCCTGGTAACATGTTTTTGGTAGCAGAGCGTGGTTAATTTAAAATTCTGGAACCTTAGTTAATTTTCAAAATTTTGCATTGGAACTATCTAAATTTAAATTCAAAATTTTCTTTGTTAAACAAGGCTCATTTTTATGTTTTGCAGCTTTTTCAAATACTGCACAACTGTTGCTGATGAAATTTTTTTTTTATATTTAGTTTAAATATTTAGATATCTATAAATCTATAGTCTCTTTTTTTATTATTTATTTATTTTTATAAACACTTACACAAAAACTTCTAAACCAATTTCGATAAAATTTTTTTTTATTATTATTTTGTCTGCTTAAATAATTTTTTTTTTATATATATATTTACATACACTGCACCCTAGTCATTCACTGAATTTGATCCAGACAGCGGGCTCATTCGGGAATCCAAAAAAAAATTTAAATAAATAATAAAATCCAAAAATAGTTAAAAACAAAAAAAAAACAAAAAAAAAATTTCAAAATCTCCTTCAAAAAATTTTCTCGAGTTTTCTTTCGCTTGTCTGTATCAATTCATACTTACACACACACATATATACACAACAACTACACTACATATAATTCTTGAGTCTTTCTCTGGCTCTTTCACCTTTTTTACATCATCTTAAAAGAAATTTTTTTTTATTTAAAAACACTTGATTAAATTTTTTTTTATTTATCAGCAACAGTTAAGATGGCAGTGGATTTGCTGCGATTAGTGGATTCGTTAAAGAATACCGAGCTTGCTTTTGAGGTAGTAGCTAGAGGTGGTGAAAAAGACATTGTAGCTAAAATGCGAACCTCTCTTAGGTCCCTTCTGCAGAACAGCGTCGAGCCCGAAATGGGAAACTTCACTGAAGACATCCTCTTGCAACAGATAGCGTTAGCCCGGAACTCCTTGTTTGTCTTGCAAGACGACCTGGAGAACCTCGATTCCGAAAGAGGAATCAAAATGATTCGTGTTCGTGCGCGCATAAACGTCTTCGGAAGACGACTAGAGTTCCTAAATCGGGTGCACACTGAACAACTAAAAGTAGCAGACAACAACGTGCCACGGGATCTGGCCGAGCTACATAACAATTTCGCTGCGCTCAAAGAAAAATTTAAAGCCTTTGAGCAAACCGTTGCTCCTCTAAAACTAAACGTAAGCATCCCGCTAACGCCCTCTGGGGGAACCACTAAAGCTAGCTCTGCAGAGCCATCTCGGTCTAATGGGCCAAATCTCCTTGCGGACACGCCGCAGGCTGAGGCTCAGCAAACTACACCTAGCAGCTCGAAAGGCTGTCAATACATTTCCTTATACGGAAAATTAAGTCATCCTGCCGAACAAATAATTAAGACAATTCCTCAGACAGATGGGTTCGACCTTGACAAATTATTAAATTTTTTTAAAATTTCTTTAAAAATAGTTAAAACTTACCCGGACGTAGCCTTAAACATTAATAATGTTCTGATGCCCTATGCTCAGGGCCCTTTAAATTCATGTCTGATTAGACATCAGGCATTTAATACCTTTCATAAAGAGGCCTTAAGTCTCTTTATACCATCAAAACGGTTAGCTTCTTTAGTGCAGGAGTTATTTTATAGGCCCCAGAAGACTAACGAGGCGGTGCACATCTTTGTAAATGAAATTAAAGAGGCTGCAGAAACACTTAATTTAGATAAGTCCGAATTGGAGGTCACGGACGTCATTCTGGAGGGACTGTCTCCGGAAGTCCGCAACTGTTTAGTTTTTGCGACTAAGCCTAAAAATTTCGCAGATCTAGATCGACTCTGCGCTCACGTAAATAACATCATGTACACTGACAGGCAAAGGGCTCCATTAAAGAGACCTGAGTTTAAAAGTCCTGATTTTAGACCTACAAGACCTGTAGTCTGTTACAGTTGCGGGCAGCCGGGACATAGAAGCCCAGAGTGTCGAAACCGGCCTCCAACAAGGCAATATCCTCCAAAAAACGGAGGCAGGTTTGGAGTCTAGTTGGTAGCTCCAGGCCAGCCTCCCTTTCTAAAACCAACCACATCGGATTTAAACATAACACGAAACCACATTTTTTTAATAAACCTCCCTTTCAAAATTTAAACTCAATCTCCTATTCAAGAAGAAACAATTTCGGCAATAAAATTCAAAATTACGTTACTCCCATCTGTTATCATTGTGGCATACCCGGTCACTATATCTGGGGCTGTAAATTCTTCTCTCTACGGAATAGGTCCAGGCAAACCTATTCCAGCTCTAAGCTTTCCAACTGCAAACTTCAAAAAAAAAATAACATTTCTCTTAAATCTAGGGGTCTGAACGATCAGTTTTTGCCTTTGGTGGAAGTAGCTTTTGGGCAAATTAAAGTTAAGGCTCTGCTGGACTCCGGTTCAGTAAGATGCGTCATTTCTAAAGCCCTTTTTAAAAAATTGAAGAACACCAAGGCTTTTAAATCCATCACCAGGGTGAAGGCTGATTGTGTCACGGCTTCTGGAAAAAGGTTGCCCATTTCCTACTCTTGTCGTCTTCATCTTAAAATGGAACATTGTAGTTGGAATGTGGATTTCCTGGTGGCGCATAAGTTGTCGTGTCCTCTGATCCTCGGGTCAGATTTCATATCTAAAACGGGACTGGTACTTGATCTTTCAGCAAAAAACTTCTATTTCAAATTTTCAAGGTCTATTGTTTTTCCTCTATGTAATTTTAGTAATTCTGCGTATAAACCTATAGTGTCCACAACATCTGAATCTACTGCTCCTGATCCTTTAGGTCATCTTCAAAAGGACGATAAAAACGCCATTTTAAAAATAATTAATGATTTTCCTCAGGTACTCACAAAAAGGTTAGGTTTAACACATCTAGTTGAATACGATATTCAACTGAAGGACAACACTCCGGTCAAGTGTTCTCCATACCAATTGGCACCTCCCAAAATGGAATACCTCCGCGAACACATCAACGAATTGTTAGATTCAGGAGTAGTAGAACCCAGCCGGTCGGCATATGCATCCCCTGTTTTTCTGGTTCAACATCCCGAAAAGAAAACAAGGATGGTGATTGATTATCGGAGGCTCAATCAAAACATCGTCGTCGAAGCGGTGCCGCTACCTAACTTACATCAAAGTTTTAACTGGTTTGTCGGTGCCAAATATTTCACAGTTTTCGATCTTAATTCAGCTTATCATCAAATCCCTTTGTCTCAAAAGTCCAAGCAAATTACCAGCTTTTGTACTCCTTGGATGCTTTATCAGTTTACTCGAGTCCCTTTTGGACTCTGTACTGGTGCCCAAGTGCTTACCAGACTCTTGGATCAGGTCTTCCATGACATCAAATTCAAATTCATTTTTAATTATCTGGATGACCTAGTCATCTACTCCAAAACTTGGGAAGAGCATCAAAAACATCTTCGCGAAGTCCTTACTCGTTTGCGGCGGGCTGGCTTGACTGTTAACCCAGATAAGGTCCGTTTCGCTGTGAATGAGATAAGCTTTTTAGGACACCTAGTTTCTTCTCGTGGCGTGCAAATCGACCCATCTAGAACAAAAGCAATTAGAAATTTTCCGCAACCCAAGAACCCTAAGGCCGTTTCCAGATTTATTGGAATGGTCAATTTCTTTGCTAAATTCATTCCAAATTTCGCGGAGCACGCTGCGCCTCTAAATCTGCTTCGGAGGAAGGGCCAAAAATTCTCTTGGCAAGCTGAACAAGAGAAAGCTTTTAAACATCTTCGGGAGGCAATAACACAGCCTCCGGTTCTCCGGATGGCCGATTTCGCCAAACCATTCATCCTGCAAACGGATGCGAGCTCGGTGGCCCTTGGAGCAGTTCTACTCCAAGAAATTGACGGCTCACGACAGCCCATAGCGTACGCTTCACGTACTTTAACACCTGCAGAAAGAAAAGCCTCATCTGCATATGAAGCCGAATGCCTAGCAGTAGTTTTTGGAGTAGAGAAATTTAGGCAATATCTAGAGCATCGGGAATTCCTATTAGAAACCGACAACCAAGCCCTTTCTTGGCTTTTAGCACGTCCTCGTCAACTTGGTAAATTAGGCCGGTGGATTGCCAAGTTGACTTCATTGAAATTTAAGGTAGCGCACATAAGAGGAACTCAGAACATCATAGCAGACTCCCTCTCGCGCATGTTTGAACCGGAAAATTTCAACGAAGAAAATGTCACCTTTTCGTGTACCAGTCTCCTCACAAATTTTCCTCTAGCTTTTCATGACATCCAGACTCATCAAAAGGCCGACCCTATTTTGAAAAATATCATTGCCGATCTTGAACAGAACATCTCTTCGGAGAAGTACTGTTTAAGTAAAGGTGTTCTTTGCCTGAAAAATCATCTGGAAAAGCCCACCAGAATTTATTTACCTCAGTCCTTAGTCGACCTGGTGATTAATTATCATCACGACTCCGTTGTGGGTGGTCATCTTGGAGTACTTAAAACTTTGTTTAAGGTAAAGGAGAACTTTTATTGGCCAACTTTAAAACAGGATGTCACTTCTAAAGTGCGAGCTTGTTCGGTGTGCGCTGTAAGCAAACCTGCTCACAACTCCAAATTAGGATACCTTGCCTCAACGGTTCCCAATCGTCCCATGGAAAAATTACATATCGACTACGTCGGACAGCTTCCTAGGACAAAACAGGGCTACAACATGATACTGGTCGCAGTTGACCAGTTCTCAAAATTCACCTGGCTCATGCCTGTCAGAGATGCAACTTCCCACAGTACAATTAAGGCCTTAAGCCAAAACATTTTTCAAAATTTCGGTTTTCCAAAGATAATAATCTCTGACAATGCACAATGTTTTGTATCACATGTCTTCCGCAACTTTTGTTTTTCTCGCGGTATTAAGCATGCAACTTTATCTCCTTATCACCCCCAACCTAATAATGCGGAAAGACTCAACCGAAACCTTAAGGCAGCCCTTATCGCCTATCACTCCAAAAATCAATCCTCTTGGGACGACTCCCTTTGCTGGCTTCAGCTGGCTTTCAATTTCGCACATCATGAGACTCTTAAAGCAACACCTTTTAGTATTCTTTTTAATTTTCTCCCCAATACACCACTGAGTCTCAGCTGGAACATACATGATCTCCTTCCAAAACCTAATACTAATCCATCACAAGTTTGGCGCCAGGCCAAAGACAATATAATGAAAGCGCACCAAAAGGCCGAAAAGACCTATAACAAATTCAGGAAGCCTCATCTGTATAAAATCAACGATCTTGTCTGGTGTAAAACACACCCTCTTAGCTCTGCCATAGACAAGCGAGCTGCTAAATTGATGCCTCGATGGTCAGGTCCCTTCCGGATCATTGATTTTCTTACTCCAGTTACCGTTGCGCTTTCTTTCGCCAATTCACCTCGTTTTATTAAAAAAGCACACGTCGAGCAACTCAAACCTCATCATATAAATTAAATATTAACAAATTTCTAGAACCTTCTCCTTTACGATTTAATTTTCTTTCTGATCTTTCTTGGCCCGCACAAATTGTCATCTGGTAGTCTTCTTTCTATGCACTGCAGAACATAATAAAATACGGAACCAAGCCGTATTTCCTCTAAGCCAAATGCACATCTGTATGTTTGGGCATCGGTGGGCTGAGCTCTCCTAGAGCCCCTCCGTGCCGTAATCTTTATAGGTGTTTGCAGGCGAAGAGATATTGATTTTCCTTGTCCAGTGATATATCTCACTGTTTCCCGGACTTGACGCTTTTCAACCCATAGTCTGATCAACTATGAGGTTCCACTTTACGGCAATGGCCGCTACATGTACCTGACATGTTTCCCTATCTAGACATATCTTGACATCGAGCACTCCGCGGGTGTAATCGATGCGACGAGAATATAGAGAGCGTCATGAACTCTTCTATTTCTTCGTCACCATAACGTCTTCGGACGAGGACATAGTGAGTCCATCTTCTTAATAGTTAAGTTTGGTGCATTTGTTCTTTGTTGTTTATCTTGGTGAAGGTATACTGACCGGTTCTGTCGAACTACATATAGTTAATGTGGCACTCGCTATGCATGTTAGTCTTAGTTTGTCTTTTGTTTATCTCGAGGTCTAAAACACCTGTCTGAGAGGAAATTTTTTTTTACCCCTTCAAGCACACTCTCTCTCTCCTTTTCTAAATTTTGTGGGAGGCCCTTCTGGCCCCCTTTCTTTTCTACACTAACTCCGTCTTTCGGGGGGGGAGAGCTGTAGCATTTAAATCCAAAAAAGCACTTCCGCAATAACTTAACTCATTTCGTAAATATACATTCCACTTTCCGTCGCTTGACAGATGCTGGCATCTAGCGGCCCGCTCCTAAACCAAGCATCACCTGATACTTGAAACCAAAGTACATTTTCGCCGGTCAAGCTAGCTTCTCGATTACCGGTCCACAGTCTACATGCGATACCAACATGGTCTACACTCTTCATAACTCCGTTAGCTAAAAGTTTTTCCTTCTTCTCTCAAAATTACCGTCTTTCTAAAACATCATGTTAAATTACTAATTGTGCGCCTTAGTCTAATAATCTGGTTCAAAAATGTTAAAATTAACCATCATTTTCTCGGTACTACCTCACGTGATCTGCGACAGGATTTACCAGGTACTTCAACCTTACAGATTTTGTCATATTATAAATTTTGTTAATTTTTAAAATAATTTGTTAATTATCATGTATTCTTTAAAATATGTATTTCATGTTTTATTCAATATTCTATTTCCTTTTGAAACTAAATGATTATAAAAATTTTCTTTTCTTAAAACATCATTTACAAAATCTTGCAAAGGCACATTTTACGTTTTGAACATTTTTGTGAAATAAGTGCAAACTAGTGTTGAACATTAAATGATCAGAATATGAACATGTCAAATATAAAACAATTGAGGAAATTTCTTCTAAATCAGAAAATTTCGTTTTGCAAGCTTTTGCAAAATCTTACAAGTCTTATACAAGCTTTCTTTTAAACAAAATTAAAATATATATAAATAGATTTATAATAATCTAAGAAGCTTTTAAGTACCATCTTAACGAATTTCTGTTATACAATCAATTTTCTTTAATTTTGGCAAATAATCAGATATTTCTTTAATGATGAACATTAATGCTAAAACATGTCTGATTTTGTACAGACACTAAAAGAACATGTTTTTTGCTCACAGCTAATATGCTGGTAGGACAAATAGGAGAAATTGGAGAAATAAAGAAATTCTTGTCTCACATTGCGCAAACCAACGAAACATCCTAACAAGTTTCGTCCTGTTGGCAAAACACGTTTTTTTTTGTATAACGTAACTTCACATTTTCAAGTGCATAAAAGTGATGTCTTTTTCTACAGCTGACTTTACAGAACTTTAACTAACTCATTTTGTATATGTGCCTAAATTTACTTTCGCAAATATGTGTTCCTTAAGACTATTTTCTAAATGTAGACCTGTGTAGTTAATTATAAAATATATATAAAAAACAATTATTGGGTGGAGCCTGCATGCAATTTTCGGTCCTAACAACCTCCAAGAGGTTAATTTCCAAATTAAAATAATTGACGTCAATTAACAAAATTTCAAAATTCTAAATTCCTTTTTTTTGTTTGTTTAAAATATATAAATTTATTTGGCCAATATAGTTTTTAAGAAATTTTTCAAACCAGTTATATTATGTATCTTTAGTTTAGTGATAAACATGTTAACTATAGATATGATTTTTGAACTTAAAATATCAAACTCTTTTATATTTTGTTAAATTCTGTAATTGTTTAAAAAGAAACTATCATCTTATAAACTAAAAAGGGGGGATAAGTTTTTTTTCTTTTTTTTGAATCTTTTGATTAAATTTTTTTTTTATTATTATACTTTTACATTAAGGGCGTATAATCTTTTTTTTTTTGATTAATTATAATTCTGTGAATTATTAAGCTGTGCTCATTGTTTTTTTTGTTAAATTTTTGTAACTATAAATATACATATTAAAAGGGGGGATAAATTTTTAGAATCTGTTGATTAAATTTTTTTTTCTAAATTATTATATGTTACAATTAAGGGCTTATAACTTTTACAATTTATGATATTGTTAATCATAAGTTTTTTTTTATTGATGATTTGTGTCAGGATGTCTTTTGTTGTAAATGGCAAAGTCTGAAGCGCCGAAATTTCCTTCTGCTTTCAATAAACTTGAGCCTTGTTAATTACTAAATTTGTCTTTGTCTTTTTTTATTTTTTCTTTTCAAACATTGTTACCATTTTGGTTCCGCCTTTATTAAATTTAAGTCCCCTGGTAACAACTTTCTTATTATTCATCTTAGAGATACACTTTGGTATCATTATGTGTAGAGTTGAAACTTTCAAATTTGTATCTAATTTATTGTGTTATAAACTGAATGACACCTAGATATAAATAAAAAAAAAAACTGTTTAAACCGGCTTCCAGTTTCACATTTTAAAATTTATTTTTCTAAATTTCAATAAGGTTCACACTATAGTGCCCTATACAAAATTAATTGTTTATATATTAACATTGTTTACTGATACAATGCTTAATATTGACGTTACATGTAACATCACTTTGCAGTTTTTCATACACAAAAAACTGTGGTAGAAATGTTTGATGATCACCAAACTTCCCCTCTACTTTGTATACTGTGTAAGGTAAAATTTAATTTAATCTTTTCTAGCTGCAACAAGTCACAAACATGTGAATTGTTTGTATTTTATTCCTGGAGTGAGGTCGGATTGAACAGTGGTAGTTTAATTGTAATCACATTATAACCTCCAATTGAACGCCAAGAATAAAGAGAGGTGAGTAAATTTTCTGGCAACCATTAGGATATGAGGGACTTCCTCATATTCAATGAGCTCTAAGCCCGATAAGATGCTAAGCCAGTAAGGTCCCACAGGCAGTTCCGTTCAATAGTGTAATCTGGGGAACCACATTCATAAAACTTGTCATGATTATTTATTAATAGTGTTTCAATTTACAAGATAGAGGTCTAAGAATTGTTTGAAATATTAGTTTAATGTGAGTTGTTTAAAAACTACTGAATTTAACTGATCGGCAATACTTAATTTTGATGTAATAAAATTGTATTTATTTTTGTTTTTTAAACGCAAAATACCTTAGATTCATCATCGCTTTATAAGAAAAGAACAAAATAAAGATCAGTTGCTCTTCAATACTCTAATAATGTCAGGATAGGTGGAGAACAAGTGTTAGTCAAGAGAGAGCCGATAAGAAAGATGAAATAAGGGATCTAAACAATGACAAAATAACAAAATGTGTCAATATAGTTAGGTCCCTCGGGATTACTATACTCGTACTAACTAGAAGTTAGCCCCTAAGGGTGACATATATTATACAACAACCAGTACATAGTTTCTCATACACTTTATATAAATTGAATCTTTAAAATATATATTTAATATATCAGAGTACAAAATTCCCAATAAGGAGTTATCCGTTAAAAATTAAACGCTCTTACCGATTGTAACATTTGGCTAAAATCTTTTCAAAAAAAGAACTCTCAAATAAAATGTAGTGACACAAATCTATGCATTAAAAATTATCTTTGAAAAAATACAGAAAATGTTAAATCCATTTGAATATCAATAATTGTTTACAGTTAGGTGAAAGTTGAATAAAATGACAATGACGGGTTAAAAAAAATCGTTTTTCTGATAAGTTTGGCTAATAAAATTGTTCCAACAACAATCTTTTGGTCATTTGTTATAAAATAACTGTTACAGATAGATCGTTACTACCAAGGACGATGTTTACAAATAACACCAATAAAGACCAAAAGGGAGATACAAAACCAAATAGATAAAGCCGATTAAATAAGAAAATAACCATAATACAAAAAATATGTGGGAAATAGGCAGAAATAAAATTAGAAGATAAAAACAGGTAGAGATTTCTTTATGATAGTCGACACAAGATTTGAAACTTTGGTAGAAAATTTAACAGGATTATGACGGCATATGTAGAGACAATCTGTACACAATAATTTTTTAGTTACGAATAACAACAAAATTAATAAAACTTACCAGATAGACTATGGTGGACACAACTGTTCACGTCAATACAAAACCGACTGTCGGAAACTTTCTGAATAACTCTGGATACAAAGAGTTTATTTTGCACCGAAGCTGTCAAACATAACATTAGGGAATATTATTAGAAAATATCAATAGACAGAAACTAACACTCCTCAATAAATTTATACAAAAAGTAGAATATGTGAGCGAGATTAACATAATGTCGAGAATAATACTAAGGATCAAGGAGGGAGTATGAAGATCTAGCAATCAACATTGAAGAGGTGGTACTCTCTATTGACGTAAATAAAACAAAAGTACTGAATCAAACCACAAGTATCAAGCTCCGTTACTTTAAACAAACTTACCCTACCTTTGAACAAATACAATTTAGTAACAATCTCTACAAGGAGCGAGATTAACATAACGTCGAGAACAATACTAAGGATCAAGGAGGGAGTATGAAGATCTAGCAATCAACATTGAGGAGGTGGTACTCTCTATTGACGTAAATAAAACAAAAGTACTGAATCAAACCACAAGTATCAAGCTCCGTTACTTTAAATAAACTTACCCTACCTTTGAACAAATACAATTTAGTAACAATCTCTACAAGGAGCGAGATTAACATAATGTCGAGAACAATACTAAGGATCAAGGAGGGAGTATGAAGATCTAGCAATCAACATTGAGGAGGTGGTACTCTCTATTGACGTAAAATAAACAAAAGTACTGAATGAAACCACAAGTATCAAACTCCGTTACTTTAAATAAACTTACCTTACCTTTGAACAAATACAATTTAGTAACCATCTCTACAAGGTCCAAGAAACCGCATTAATAATTACATTTAGAAGATCTGCTTTTAATACATTGTTAGATGGTCTTTCATGAATTAAGAAACAGCTTTTACTCCAACATTGATCAATAATATATAATAATTTTAAAAATAATTATAATGTTTTGAATAACACAAATAGGAATGATTTGTAAAAACGAGTTCAAAGTAGCAAACTTTGTACACAATTAATGATTCTCGTTTTAGCTTTAAATATCATAACAGTTTTAATAGTTCTTCTTCCAGTAACATAAAGACAGGGTGTCGAAGTCGGACGGTACTCTTCCACGCAGTGTCACCTGGAAACTGCACTCTTCTAGTCTTGACTAGGAGGGTGCAGGCTAATGTACCGACGCCGCACAGCCTGGGTAGAGGTAATTAAATCTCTCTCTGTCCCAGGCAAGTACCTACACAGAGATGATAGGGAAGTGCGACCAGTGCAGGACATACATAGGCCTGGATAGGGGGTTCCTCCCCCCTGCTGGGAAAGTGGGGCGCCCAGGTATACCCTGCTTGGGCGATACGGTGACCCTTGATGAAGGGGTGGCTGGTGATTGAGGTGAAGGCTCTTTGTGGAGGGTTGGATCCAACACATCACTTTGCGCTCTGGAGGCTTGGGTGAGCCGCGATCGGGTCTGGCAAGCCCAGATCAGGGGTTCTCACTATGCGAATGCGTAGTGGGGCAAGTGCAGTTGCTGTGAGTAGGCTTATTGAAGGAGGAACAACCCAGTTTCCATGGTCGGTGCTGGGAAGGTCCTCTGGATAGACAGCCGAGGGGCAGTGGCTGGGCTACGGAGAGCCTGAGTCGCGGGAGGACTTTGTCTGGCGAATGCCTCACCGAGGATGGTGAGAACGTTGCTCAGGACCCTAGATGGGGCAAAAACCCAATACACAACTTCATGGACAACCAAAATAGACCAGAAGTGAACAGGCGGTCAGGTGCAGAGAGGGAATCTCCAGTTGAGAATGTCCTCAGTCTGCGCCTTGACGATGTAGAAATGCCACTGGAAGTCCCAATGGGTCAGGCCAGAAACATGGCAGGTCAAGAGATGGTTGAAGCTCCAGTTGAGCAGGCTACCACTTCCTCAAGGGACAGCGGCGACAGGTCTGCTACGGCAGAAAGTCGATACACTGTACCGCCCTCTGAGGCAAGCACATCAGATGCAGATCTGAGCCAAACGGCATCCAGGATCAACCGGATGCACGTTGGTAACACAGCCAAGAAAGGCGCCGCCTTCTATCGTGAGAAGAAGAGGCGCCGGAAGGAGGAGAAGAAGGCTGCGGGCACTTGGGTGGAACACCCGAAAGCTACTCCGGTGAGCAGGGGAGCGGCTGTTGATGTAGGAACGCCAAAAAGGCAAAGGTCCGATGTCAGCAGTCCTTCAAGCTCTGGAGTCAACCAGGCACCAAAGAGACCCAGGAGGGGGTTGGAAATCTCATATGCAGATAGGCTAACTTCTTTCGGGGTTGCGGTGGTGCCTAAGGACTTTCCGGAAAGGTCACTCACTGAGGAGGACATCCTGGAGCTCTCGTCTGCTCTCATTGCGCAGATGAGGCCCCTCTCAGATGGATGTCTACCAGGCTTCAATGAGTCGCCTAGGCTGGAAAGCGGTGCTATGATACTGCAGTGCTGCAATCTAGAAACCAAGGGGTGGCTAGAGCAGGCTGTAGCCATATGCAATCCCTGGAAAGGGAACATCTTGGAGGTGGTGGACGCGAAAAAGGTGATAAACATTACCAAGGTTATCACCAGGTTTCCGCCCCCATTCGACAAGATGAAGGTGGAGGACGTACTGTCCAGGATCCAGCAACATGATCTCTCGATCTTGACAAAAGATTGGAGGATCATCAATGCTAGAACCACTGGCCCTCAGGGGAGAACAGTGGTTCTCGGACTCAATGAGAAGGATTTGGAAATGCTCAAGAGGAGAAACCTCAGGGTTAGGCTCGGGCTTGGGCAGATCCAGTTCCAGATCATTGGTAAAAAAACTAGGGATGGTGCAGCCAATGAAGGTGCTGAAGGTGGTCCAGGCCAATCTTCAGCATAAAAAGGCGGCCAGCCTTAACCTAGCCAGCAGATTCAAGGCCGAAGGCATCGATGTGGCTCTGATCCAGGAGCCATGGGCGGTGAAAGGTAAGGTTCTGGGGCTGGGAGACTCTGGGGGCAGGCTGATGTACGATACGTCATCGGACGCTCCCAGAACATGCATGTTAGTGAATAAGAATTTAAGTGTCTTTTTGCTAAATGAGTTCTGTTCCAGGGATCTGGTGGCAGCTAAGGTGAGATTGGAGGACCGGGAGGTGTGTGGAGAAATTACCATAGGCTCTGCATACTTCCCGTTCGACTCGGCCAATCCACCTCCAACTTACGAGTTTACACGCATTGTGGGAGAAGCGAAGAGGAAAGGTGAACACCTAGTCCTTGGAGTGGATTCCAATGCACATCATCTTGTATGGGGCAGCTCCAACTGCAATGCAAGAGGTAAGTCTCTATTTGACTATTTGTCTAGTTTTAATTTAGATATAGTTAATGTAGGTAACAAACCGACCTTCATCAACAGAGTGAGGAGGGAGGTCATTGACATCACAGTCTGCACTGAACGTACTGCCCAACTCATCAAGGGTTGGAGGGTCTCGGTGGAGCCATCATTGGCAGATCACCAGCACATTCAATTCGAGATGAGGTGGAAGCAGAAGAGTGTCATCTGGTTCAGAAACCCCAAAAGGACGAACTGGGATAAGTACAGGGAAGACTTGGGGCAGGCTGTTCAGGATATAGTGCCTGAAGTGAGGGGGATAGAGGAGTTGGAAGAAGTATCGGTGCAGCTGCAGGCTGCGGTGCAGGGTGCTTTTCAGGCCAACTGCCCCCTCACACAAAGGAAAAAACACGACACGGTTAGGTGGTGGAACAAGGACCTAGCAAAAATGAAGAGGGAGGTTAGAACTCTGTTCAAGGCCTCTAAACATCAAGGTTGCTGGGAACCCTATCACAAAAAACTTACTGAGTATAACTCAGCAATTCGGAAAGCCAAGCGGGATTCCTGGAGAAAGTACTGTGAAAGAGTGGAAGAGTGCTCTGAAACGGCTAGACTCCAGAAGATCCTGAGGGCTGAACATACCAATATGGTGGGCTCTCTGGAAAAACCAGATGGCTCGTATACGCAGTCCGGAAGGGAGACTCTGGAAGTACTCCTGAGATGTCACTTCCCGGATTGCGAGATAGAGGGAGGAAGTGATCCCTCCCTGTACACTAGGGCAAGTCCGCGTAGAGCGGACTGGAACTGCTCGAGGAGACTCATTAATGAGGATAAGGTGGACTGGGCCATTAGATCGTTCGAGACGCACAGGGCCCCGGGGCCGGACGGGATCACTCCCTTACTTCTCAAGGAGGGTTTGGAGGTGCTCAGGCCGGTTATCACGGGGGCTTTTCGGGCGAGCTTGGCGCTGCGCCATGTTCCAAGGAATTGGTCTGTGGCGAGGGTTGTCTTCGCTCCAAAGCCTGGAAGAGCGGGATATGCTCAGGCCAAGGCCTACAGACCAATTTGCCTAAACTCTTTCCTGCTAAAGGCTATGGAGAGAATTCTGGATGTTAACATCAGAGATAGCGTGCTTAGGAGTTCAGGCTTGCACGATAATCAATTTGCTTATAGACCAGGCAGGTCCACTGAGGCTGCTCTACATCATATAGTAAGTAGAATAGAGGAAAGTCTGGAAGCAAAGGAAATAGCTCTGGGGGCGTTTCTGGACATAGAGGGAGCCTTCAGCAACACTTCAATACAATCAATGATCAGTGCTTTGGAGGATTGTGAAGTGAACAAGACTGTTGTAGGATGGGTCTCTGCCATGCTGAACAACAGGTCAATCCAGGCTACTCTGTATGATGAAATCATCACGATCAGAGCTAGACGTGGATGTGCTCAGGGCGGAGTCTTATCCCCCCTGTTATGGAACCTGGTAGTGGATAAGATCCTTAGGCGTTTAAACGAACAAGGATTCTACTCACAGGGATACGCTGATGATGTGGCCATCGTGGTTAGAGGTAGAGACATGAGTGTTGTTTGTGACCTTATGCAGGCTGCCTTTAACCAGGTGGAAAGGTGGTGTCAGGAGGAACAGTTATCTGTGAATCCTGTAAAAACTACTCTCATTCCATTCACAAGAAAAAGGAATCTGGGTGTGAGGTCGCTACCTAAGCTCTTTGGGCAGGAGGTAGCGTTGGAGAACCAGGTGAAGTACCTAGGTACTGTGTTAGATAAAAGGCTCACCTGGAACCCACAGATAGAACGGGTAGTAACCAGAGCCAAGTGTCTTATGTTTGCATGTAAGAGGGCTGTTGGTAAACAATGGGGTCTGCAACCCAAGGTGGTTATGTGGATTTACACCATGATTATTAGACCACTAATCTCCTATGCTGCGGTGGTTTGGTGGACTAAGACGCTACAAGGTGGGGTTGGAAGTAGAATGGATGGTCTCCAAAGGGTGGCCTGTTTGGCTATCACGGGGGCCATGGGGTCTACACCAACCGTTACCTTGAATGCACTTCTGGATCTCCCTCCCCTAGGGGTTTATATTCAGGGACAGGCCAGGATGAGTGCATACAGACTACAGCAAACGGGTTGCTGGAGAAAGAGATGGCCTGCAATCGGTCACTGCAGGATAAATCAAGTGGTCAACAGGGAAGTGTTAGACATGCCCTCTGATCACATGATACCTAAGGTTTCATTAGACAAGCCTTTTAAGACGAAGATCTTCTCTAGGGAAGAATGGGAGTCAGGAAGGAAGCTATACAACGAGCAAGATATAGTCTGGTTCACAGATGGCTCGAAAACAGAGATGGGTACAGGCGGTGGCATTAATGGGTTTAACCCAGAGAGGTCCATCGTACTGAGCCTAGGTAAGCATGCTACTGTTTTCCAAGCAGAAGTAGGTGCTATCTCTGAATGCATCAAGGAGAATCAAAGAATGAAATACATTGGTAAGAACATTCTGATTTTCACTGATAGTCAAGCTGCCATTAAGGCACTTAACACGACAAAGGTAAAGTCGAAGCAGGTATGGGACTGCATCTCATCATTGATAAAGCTTGGTCAGATGAACACGGTCACTGTTGGCTGGGTTCCTGGCCACTCAGGTATTGATGGTAATGAGAGAGCAGATGAACTAGCCAGGTCAGGCTCTGAATCCCCTTTCGTTGGCCCGGAACCGGTGCTCGGAATCTCTTATGGACATGCCAGGGCAGCGGTTGATACGTGGATGCGGGAGGGGATGAACAGGGTCTGGACGAATTCAACCACTAGTAGACTTGCAAAAAGGTTAATTAGACCAAGCAAGAAACATGCGGAACAACTCATCTCTCTTAGAAGGGATAACTTGAGGTGGGTGGTTGGTCTCTTAACGAGCCACTGTCACCTCAGAAAACACCTACACAGGATAGGAATTGCTGCAGTTATTACATGCAGGAAATGTGGATTGGCTGAAGAGTCTGCAGAACACATTCTTTTGGAGTGTGAGGCGCTAGGACGAGCCAGGCTGTACTCTCTAGGCCCTCCGGGGAAAGAGATGGAAACCATCCTAGACAACCCTATCGGTAGTATCTGTTCCTTCATAAGGATGACGGGTATTACTGATTGGGTGTAGGAAGGAAATTGGGGCGGCAAAAGACCATTAGGTGCCTCTGATGGAGGTTATCACAGCCCAGTTTTTTAAAAAAAAAAAAAAAAAAAAAACATAAAGACAACTTAAACACAGATAATAAAAGTTTATGAAAGATCAGTCTATATAACTTTAAGAACTGTTGTCATTATCCTCGTTATATGTGAGCCACAAATCAGAAACCTTTTTAAGTATCGTTGACAAGATCAAACGAAATATACGGGGAATGAAATATTAATATCTATACAGTTCTACGGATTTTTACTGATACGATAGCGTTCTTTTATCATTTCTATAAATATCATCTATGAAAGGGTCTTTGAGAAGAAATCCCTTTACATATTCGGTCAAAAGGTTAGTTTATCTTTTGATATAATATAGAATAATGCATTATAAATGTTTCTAGGAAACCAGCATATACTATGTTTCATGTACTAAAACATATACCGTTGAAATAATCAGAGGATAATTTCAACAATAAAAGGATACTTAAAATATTACGTCTTATTCATTTTTGTATTAATACACTAGCTTTAACTTATTATTGGTTCCGTTTTATTTTAATTTTACAAAAACGTATTTAAAACATTTTGATGAACCCACTATTTGTTTGTTTAGTATCGAACATAAAGTATATAGCCTACCAAATTCCATAAGTTTTTTTTATTTTAAGAAATTTAAATATGTTTAACCCCAAAAGCTAACATTTAATATTGAAAAAATTGATAGGGATACGTAATGTTAATGTTCTTCATCAAATTTCAATGTGCCATCATGGTATTTACCCAGTTCCATCATACAATAAACTACCCAGACGTTGTTTTTATAGGGCTTGTAGGAAATTTTAAATTGTAATGGTGGCTCCAGGGGTTGGTATACAGGTTTATCACTATTTTCTACTTGGCTTAACAAGCAACGAAGATATATTTTTAACCTGTTTTTAATCTGTACTCGCTTCGCTCGTATTTATTAAAATGGCCGCCATTTTTGCATTTTGAATTCAATTTATCTGAATTTCAATAGAGTTCTGTATGAAAACACAATAGTCACCGTTTCCATCTCAATTTGTATGGCCGCTACCGAGCTTATGTACAGATGACAACGCTGACGGATGGACATTATTGTTGCTTACCAGTAATTCCTAGATAAAAAAATAATATTGGTTTAAATTTAATACTATAAACTACATTCTGCAGTAGTTACGTTCATAGACATTTTAATTATTGTCTCTCATATGAACGCAAATTAAAATAAAATGTTAATAATTTCGTGATATTTTACTTTATGAAAATAAAAAGAGAAGAAAATAAACTTCAACCTTAAACTTGTGATCTGTGATCACATCTGTGACTGAGAAAAGTTTATACGATGCAATATATAAGAAGACAAAACACCTGCACTTCTTTCTGGAAAATAGTTTTATGTATAAACTTTGTTTATTAGTCTCTCATAATGTATAAATTTAACTTTTAATAGTCTATAATAAAACGTAAATGGTGGTTTGTTGCAAAATTCTTACCTTTATAAACTGCTACCAAAATTGCACATTAAAAAGTGCAATATACAATAAATTTAGTTTTTAAGTGATGTTAAGTTCCGAATGGTTTTGTTGTATTTTGTCCAGTATACTAAGTATTAGGTAAGATTGATAATTATAAAAAAACTGTTTTAACTGATGGTCTCAGAGAACCGACATGCCATCCGTCCATCGCAGTTGTCGTTTGTACTTAAACACAATAGTGGCTAAGACAATTAGGAGAGGAACGAGAAATTTGATATAGGCGACTATAGTGTACTCACCCAATTGGAATTCAGAAAAATCTAATAAAAAATATTTAAATGGCGACCATTGTAAACAATTTATCAATTTACCGGAACGTAATTGTAAATAATGAACTAGGACCTATACAAAATTCTATATTAATGTTAAATGTAGGGTTAGTTCGATTATCTAGTATTATCTATATGTTGAATCTTAGTTAGTTAAATTGACAAGAGGCGCGTACTATCGCCTTGGCAGTGTAAAATAATAAGCCTCGCCCCCTTCAGTTTGTATAAATATGGGGACCGGCGTAACGTTAGATTCAGTTATAGTTTGATTGGGGTAGCTCGTGTATCACTGAAGAGGACGACTTTGTGGTTGAAACGCGTCTAATACTTAGACGTATTTTTTTATGAGAATTGTGTTCTGTTTGTTTGTTATCCTGTATACTTTTTCTCATAAGTCTAGCTCAACATTTATATAAATATTGTACTCTTTTTATATCTTACTAATCGCAATATATTCTAACAAAATCAATGAGCGAAGGTAAATGTTATAAGAACTCCATGATGTGACGTGAGTAAATCATTCAATAACACAAAACGTCAGTCGCATGCAACAGTATTAATGTCAATGAACTTTAGTGTCAGTCAGCCTGTCTTCTTAGTTATCATTTATAATTTCTTCTTTTCAATTTATTTATTTCGCAATATAAAATCATCACTGTCTCCTGTATTACTTTTTCAAGTATCTTTGTAATTTATGTTTAAATATAATTTAAGAGTAGGGGTCTATAATATTAATATATTGTGCAATTTATTATGTTCATTACACTGCTAAGCTAACAGAGTTTGATTACAATAAAAACTTATTTCACATTAAATATCAAACCGGTTGTAAAATATAATTATACAAATTGTAATTTTCTTTTTTTTTACAAAAATTCTAAATGATTTTTTTTTAAAATTTACATGGAGTATTTTAATATTTTCTTTCTTACATCTTGTATGTAGTATAAAGAAAGTTATATTATTGGGTCAGAAAATCATAACAGACCTCTCGTTTGAATCTTGGTTAACAACGTTAAAAAGTGAGTGTATACTTGGTGAACAATGCAAAACATACGTTATTGCGATTTTCAGTATGTTTGGAGGCAATCTCAAGGCCAACTTGTATTATGTTAACCCCAACACACTTCCGATGTATGAAAGGGGATACTCTTGTATGACATTGACAATAACAAATATTTCTCCCCGACCTATTTTATTCAAACATTTTAATTCTCAAATTACATATTCATTCTCTTTATTTTACCAATTACTACATAAATACTATAAGACACGACATGGCCAAATATTCTACGCTTATTCTTGAGTTGACCAATACCCGCTAGGGTGTGGAGCTTTCGCTCTTTGCTAGAGAATCTGAAGTTGATGTGACTGGCGCTAGGTGGCTCTACGGTCAAACAATGTTTCAGTTGCGCACTGATGCCACATTGGGACCAGAGATGCGAGGGAAGGTCGAGAATCGCTTATCTCAGCGCACGAACTGACAACACTGACTATGCTGTGTCAACAGTTATACAGTCTCAACCAAGTGGGATGCGTACAGTCAAGCACCTGCTGCTAGAGCTTTCTGATAGCTGTATGTCAAACTTGTGACGAACAGCACCCGTAAAGCGTAGACTATTTCCCTATCCTATGTCGTGTCTTATAGTATTTATGTAGTCATACTATGTAGTCATTGATTTTACTCCCATACTGTATTTAAAAAATTCTCACCACCTATTTTGTGTTTCCTATAATAATTTTTAACAAACATTTATATAGACCGAAACGAATGATGTAAAAAAATTTAAATAAAGTAATCAAAATATTGCAGAAACGTTCTCATTCAATTATCCACAAAACTAAATAAATAGAAACCATATTTATTCATCAACATAAATTATATTTCAGTTGTTGTAAATCAACAAAATTAAAACAAACCATGTACTCCGTTTTTAAAAATATTTATATATTTAAACAGAATCTAAACTTTGTTTCGCTTTTGCCAAAATTTAAAAGTCAGGGGTAAATCGTTTCATTAAAATCGATAGCTTATCGACAGAGATTAGCATTAATATTTCTTTTATATAAATAATTCCTAAACCTTAATATCTTTTTAATTGTTGTTTCGCAAACAGATTTGGGTAATTATTGTTCCAATTTTATTTAAATTTTAATGAAATCCATTTGAGTAAATTTTAAGAAATTACGATTTTTTTACCTCCACATGGCCGATATTTTGGGTGTTTAAACGAAAATCAATAAACGCGTTTTAAGAAAGATCACGAGTGAAACGTCGACTTTTATAAAATCGTAATTTGTGTTTTCCTTGTTTACAGATAACTTTGCGTCATCAAAACAAAAAGAAAAACTTTCGGCGATATGTTCGCATACGAAATATGATGGACGCCACGTGTTCATTAAGAGCGCTGCACAGACTTCAGACATAAGTCTCTAAATCACTTGAATCACATCTGCAAAAACTCGATATTGATTATGCGTCCAACACATAACTTTCTCTATAATATGTATGTGTGAGAAAGTACAATAATTAATTAACCTCTATGTTTAAACAATGGTGCAATGTTGACATGGGTTAGTCTATTGTACAAGCAAAGTTTGAAGGACGAAAGACTTACATTAAATCCTTCACTTTTTCTATTATTTCTCGACTCAGAGGACATAATCCAACTTCTGCTTCAACTTTGTTTGGAGCTTATAGGTTAAACTTACGATTAGAAAAGTAATGAATGAATCGAGATTAAAAGTTATGGACGTAGAATAAATTAATTAATTAAATAAATTTGCATTAAAAAAAAAAATTACAATTTAGGTTGTTTAAATGAGGAATAGCACTTTATGGTGTTAAAAATTTATATTTCCCATCATCTCAAACAAATTAATTTATTTCAAAAAAGTATTATTTGTTGGGAGTTTACGTTGACTATTGTATTTTATAGTTATATATTGTTTGAATTATAATTTTTTTATAAATTCATTTAACGCCTTTTTCAAGTCACAATTTTAAAATAAAAAAGATTACTTATTAAAATATTAAACGTAATAAGTTAATAGATAATTTCAACATATATATATATATATATATATATATATATATATATATAATAATATATATTATTTTGATATGTCGGTATACGGGAGGTAGAATTATACAATTAATTGTTAAATTCGAACATAGGTCACCAATACAAGTCTTAAAGATAAATATTTTGACCCTAATTTAAAGATTTACAAAAATTTGGAGGAAAATCCTTATTTTCATTAAAGACAAGTCTACACAAGTTGTCAAATTTTGTCTTTTTCTCGTTTCTTATGTATTAGTAGACCCACTATTTAACACAAATATCTTCATGTTTGATTAAAATGAACGTGTAACAACAAAACATTTCAACGTAGAAAAAATAAAAGTTTTCTAAGTTAGTGTTTTACAATTTTTTATATTTAAAAACAATTTCAAAACTTTTTGCAATACTTACATTAAGAAATCTGTAAAGTATCATGTATTTACTAAATTATGTATTTACAGTTTATTATTTTTCACAATTGTTTTAGACAAACAATATTAGTTCATCTGAGATAAACTTACAATAATAATAAAAGGAACATTTTTTAATTCCGTATAAATTTACCTACATATGCTATTATTAACTCTGATATGAAGATACTGTGGTGAGAGTTTTTACAGAAAATGATTAACTTGGCACAACGCCACACCGCCCCTTGATAAGGCATGTACCATCGTGAGCAGGGTGTAAACTTCCCCCTCTTTATGATATTCAATAATCTATTTAATTTATGTACAACGTAAATTGAACCAAATGTTTGAAATCAGATATTTACTTACTGTGGATAAAATTAATCAAATTTTATATTAAAAGGGTATAGATGGGTCTGTCATCTGTTTTCTTTGTTACATTAAAATCTTGTTAGCAGGTAACGGAAAACAGTTAAAAAGTTTAATATCTGTGGGATTAAGTTTCTATGGACTGTGATATGAACACATGTTACAGTACTGCGTTAAAGTCTTTCGCAAGCAATATGAATTGTGCACAATTTAAAATGAACTGGAGATAGGAAAATCTTTCTCTAATCATACGATAATATTACACTAAATTATTCAATTCTTATACTTAAAGACAGAACATTTACAAAATTTGAACTTATTCTGACAATCGATTCTACTATCGCGATCACATCATGCAAATAAAAAGATTAGAAATACACACAAGAGTTTTTTTTTTTTTTAATTACGTAGGAGATAAAGAAAGGTTGAACCTAAAATCTGATACTAGAAAAAATGTAATTCATCTGAAATGAACCTGTAATAAGGAGGAGGAACATTTTTAAATTCAGTACAAATTTACAGCCTGACACGTGTTATTGTTAAGTCTGATGTGAAGATTAATGACGAGGCGGGAGTTTTTACAGAAAATGATTAACGAGGCACAAAGCAGCTTCTCGTCTTGTTAAGTATATTGATAACGAATGTACCAGCGTGAACAGGGCTGTAAACCTCTCCTATTGAAGGTGTTCAATAATGTACTTAATTTAGGTGGAAAGTAAATTGAACCGGGTGTTTGATATTAGTAAAGTTATTTACTTGCCGTCGTTTAAATTAATAAAATGTATTTAAAGATTTTGTAAATGATGGGTCCTTCGAATGTTTTATTTTTATAGTAAAGTATTGATTTCAGGACACGGATACCAATTAAAAACACTTTAATAAGTGGCGAATAAAGTTTCAACAGAGCATGACAGATTCACATATTTTGTTTATGATTGACTTACCACCTTCTGAAGCTTTTCCCTTTGATAGTATTAAGGACTATACATATTTGTTTTCTCCATTCCGACTACTGATTAATAATTAAATATATTATAAGACTTACCGTCACAATAGTCTATGTTTGTCTGTAGTTATTTCACTACGGCCGTTTCGGCTATTCAGCCATTTTCAAGTGTTATGCGGGTATTACCGTTGTCTTAGTTTAAAATAGAAATTACGAACACACGACACATAACAAACACACAAGTTCTTTAAACATTTAAAACATGATGTAGTAGGTCCACTGTCACAACGCGTACAGTAATTTATCTCCTGCTCGTGCTTCAGTATATCTAATTTAGTTTTAAAATGTAATAGAGGGCAATGTTATTTGAAATTAAATGTTTTAAACCAAAGTAACACGGAGAAGAACATTTTAATCTGTTCCTGTTCTCTCAAATCATAAAATTCAGATTACATGATATAAAATAAGAATACAGAAATTTATTTTATCATAAAATGAGTAAAAGTTTAGTAAATATAAAAGAGATGGTGAATGGAGTAAAATAGTTTCTGTTTATTACATTGATGGTATTGCATTCTGTTTTATATTTTTAAATTATAAATATGTTGTAAATATGTTAATGAATTAATTAAGATATTGGTGGGATATAGTTCATGATCATGACTATAAAATCACATTTAGTTTTTGAAATTATTATATTTATAGAATAGAATGAATCTCCATTTCTCACAATCGACTCTAACGATTTGGATCAAATTTTGCTCAGATATACTCTGTACCGACCTAAACTAAACCTATAGTTCTCATTTCTCCAAAAATATTGATACGTTAGTTATCGTTAGTTTTACTATTAAATTTGAGAAAGAAGTAGGCCTATTCCTTGCTATTGAACTTGTTCCCTTGGATTTATTGTCGGAGATAAGTTGGGCAATGCTTATTTTGGATTTATCAACTTTTCCTGAATTTAAATTGTACATATAGACAAATATAACTAAATTCTATATTTGCAATTTTTAAAATTACCCGTATTAATTTCATTGTCGCTAAGCACTAGATGTGCTTTACCTTCCACAATATTACACTCTACTGTACCTTCTACCACCATCTTTCATTGTACATATTCCTCATGTCTTCTTCTACATCCTGTAACCATCTTTTCTTAGCTTTACATGTTTACTTTTTTCTTCCATTTCCTTATGAAACTTCTTTTTTTGGTATTCTACCTTTGCTCAAACGTTTCACGTTCCTTAACCTTAGCAACTACAGAGACTTTACAAACCTCACTATATCTTTCAACTGGAGTATATTTTCATATTTTCAAATTTTATCTTGTTCTTATTTTCCAATTTTCTTTCTTCTCATATTTTTTCTGTTAAATATACGTACACAAAAAATGTGCTCACCATAGCTGACAGTCCATGTTTTAAATCTATTAGTCACCATTTCCCTAATGAGGGTTTTGTACTACATTTTGACTTTAAATTTGTAGAAGAAAGGTTGATTTCAGAAGCTTAACATTTTTTTTAAATAAGCTCTATTCGAAACGTGTGCCATCATTAATTTCTACCGTGACCAGTTTCTCACAATTCAGAAGACTACCCCGATAACTAAAGCATTTTACGTTCTCAAAGGTTTGTCTCCTAATTGTTACACCTTCATCACAGTTCCTGAACTCCAACGCTGACATCTTATTTCTTTTTTTCACCATTCATGTTAAGCCTCATTAATCGGTTTTTATTCATACAAAGATATTGGGAATAATTGTAAGAACCATCAAATATAATTTTTATTCTATGTACACAATGAAGACAGTACACAGAAGGCAGCCTATGATTGTGAAATAAATCAGAAAGTGTCGCAATAGCTGACTCTAGACAAAATACATATTTCGTTAATCTGGCAAGGGCACAAACCCACAAGGGGTTACAAAAACCCACCATGACCAAGGAACTACCTACCAGAATCAAAATAATGAAAAAAAATACGGTAAAAAACACGGTAGCCAGTACTTTCAGAAATAGAGATGAGCAAACCGACAGCGTATTCTTAAAATGAATTTAATTAAAGTAAGTAGATTCATTTGAATTTTATAATATTTAACAATAATATTCTATCTTGCTCTATCTATATAGTTTACAAAAAATGTATTAACCATTGATTGCTATATGCATTTCATTTGAACCCAAAATTATGTCATTAGAGAGAATCTATTTCCTAACATAGGTGTCAAACATTTCTTTTATTGTAGCCTATCTATATTTCGTGCAACCAATATAACGTGATTTAGTATAGGCAAAGGGATACTTGGATCTGTGTAATATGCAAGTTTGCAAACTAATCGAGTATAATAAGACAAAATACTTTCGTTTCATGGTGGGGGCGTCATTTCATTTAAATTTGTTTACAGGAACATTTGAAAATTACAAACAAAATATTTCGTAGTAGAGCGTAGTTTTTTTTTTTTAATATCACTGTTTCTATAAATTTTCCATTTTAAAATTTAAATTGTTAGTACACATTTACTTTCACCTTCAAAGTGGCGCTATATATAGAAACATGTCTCGAAAATCACGTGCTAGGAAATCCATGTTGTTAAATTGTACATATTTCATTGTCACGGCCTCATAAATATTTATATATCCGAGTAGAAGGAAATTTCGTTGACAATCGTCTGTGATATATGCGGCAGTGGACACAGTTTCTCTCACAGATTTATGGACGGACTCTCTAATTCATATTTATGAAGGTGTTTAAGTGCATTAAATGTTTTGTAAATATAGTTGCAGTGATTAAAATACGAGTTAAAGACTATAAAATATTTAGCTTCTAAAATTTATAATTATATACATTCTTCGAGAACTATGCTTAAAAAGACTTAGAATCAAATGGGTTTGTTTCGTTCTTATGCAAGCTACTTTTATCCCAATAGTTATGTCGTTTATATATTAAACGACATTCAAAGTCAAATAAGCGTTTAGAGTGTTGACGGATATAAAAATAATATCAGCCTTTTCTTAGTCTACTTTCTCTCGGTATCTTTGCTTTGATGGGGATAAAGACAGCGGAAAATAATACTCAGCAAAAACGTCAGTTAGTAGTTTTCAATCAAAAATTTTAAATGAATGTTGTGTTCGAAAAAATAATTAAAATTAGAGTGTAAACTTGTTTGGTTAGTGCTCAGTGTAAATCGTTAAAATCGAGCCTAATAACAACGGTCAAAGTTCATTTTTCTTTTTACTGAACTGTAATATATTTTTATTTGCAATGTTGCACAGAAGGTTTCTTCGATAATCTTCACATTGCATTAAACATTTAACGAACATTGGTGTCTTTTAAATGTGTGTAACCAATTTGAGGAGAGAATTATAGCCTAATGACTAAATACAATTTTTTAACTGAATTTTTGTTAATCTAAATCTATATATAGCCTATATTTATATAGGTTTTCGTCTATGCGAGGGAGAAAGAGAGAGTGTGTAAAAAAGTAGCGACACTATAATAATTAGTGAAAAATATTAACATCAAACTCTCTCAAAAATGATACCATTAATAACTCAACGCGTTTCAACAATAATGTCGTCATTTTCAGTGATGCATGAGAAACAATACAGTAATAAAATTATAAATAACCTGGTACTGTGCCACGACCCTTAATTATACATAATAATCTCCGTAACGCGTTTGAGTCAATAAACATATTAATTGAGAGGAATATTTGTAGTAATATTATTGATTGTTCGGACATTTGTGTATAAGAAACAATACACGACGTTTTGAGAGTATAAATCAACTCACGTTATCAAGTGCTTAACTTACAAACTAAAACATGGTGATAGAACACACGCCTAGATGTTTAGGCCTAAGTAAAGAAACTAAACCTAATGAAAAAACACCCAAGACAAACAATGAGCAATAAAAACGAAAAAGAAACTCACATGTGATCGGGAAACCACAAGTCAAAAGAGATCATGAACGGAGTATAATACAGCAGCTAAAATAGGTCTGTTCACAACCACAGTCACAGAACAACTAACGGTCGTATAACAAACTGCTTACTGGGAAGGGGCGGAGTTAAGACACCGGTTGTTAACGCCTACAAGCATCTTCTCTTTTAATTTCCTAGACTTTGAACGCGTTATAACTCCTTCGCTTTTAACTTCAGCCTTTTTTCTTTTAGATTTTGTGTATTTTAAATTTTAAGTTATTTTTTAATGAGAGGAAATGTACAAAAAGTGGTTAATGAAGCAATACTTACAAGTGTAGACGCAAACCACAAAATGGCAGGTTCAACAGCTGCATCTGAAAAAGAATACCAAAAACTAATATTCTTTGTTTGTAAAACACTTAAAATTGTTCTAGGAGGTAGAGTAGTTTGCTTTACGAAAGTTTAAAAAAAAGTTTACATGTTAAAACTGGACAATTTATAATAGAAGACCTAATAGAATATAGCCTATACATGTAGGAAACGAAAAAATAAGAATGAGGTAGTGTAGAAGCAGAGAATATTGTCCAGATGGTTTGTAATATTGGGAAAGTATATTTTACCTTTTTTGCGTTAATGTTAAAATACAATTTATTTTGGGTACAGTTTTGATCAGAATCATATGAACCTATTGAACTAGTCTTGTAAATATTTTGATAACATTATAATATAATATAAAATTAAGAAATATTTATTTAAAAACATATATTTTACCTAGTTTTATATATGTGTATTTGGTAAAGTTTACCAGTTTAAAATCTGATTAACGTAAGTCCCTCCGTTTGACGTTTATTTTTTAACTCAAACTGGACCAATGTATGAGCGCTGAATATTACTGTAAATAATTTTAAAGTATATTGTAGCGTTACTCACTATTTCCCCACCACACCATCGTCCGTCGGTGTAAGTCAAGTTTTCAAAACAAACAGTCGCAATTTTGTGGACAAAACAGTTTTTATAGACAAACGATGGTATCATTTTTTGTCATTCATTGAACATTGTGATTTTGTTAAATAAAAAATATCTAAACCTAAGTATTAATTTATTGATACATAATTGATAAACTAGGATTATAAGATATAAAATGTTGAAGTTTATTTATTTTTAACCAAATTTTCCGTATGACTAGTTTACGATATTGGTATTCCTGGAGGATGGGGTAGACTAAGCATGAGTACCAAAAGGCGGATAAATAATTTTCGCCTCCAGCGTCAAATTCTGAATCCGTCCCTGCCTCCAACAGTCTACAGAACTTTTTAATATTCTGAACGGCTCTTTAATCTCTTCACAGCATATCTATATCAGATTATCTTCTTATAAACACAGATACACATATTGAATTTGCACTGCGTCAGGTATAGCTCTATCGAATTTACACATGTTGTCTAATCTGTGATGTGTTAAAGCCTTCTTGTATGAATAGCATTATGATTAATTTATAATACGCAGTTAAATCTTTAATGGGATTACGTTTACACAATTGTAATATCGGTAACTGCATTGAGAACTTGACCAAATACCTCCAATGTCTGTGGATAAACGGAACACATATTCTCCAATTGAAGACATTTATAATCACTAAACATTGTTATTGTGTTTCCTTACGAGAAAAACTATTTCAGCTTACAAAAGGTAAAACTTAACATTTAATTGTTCATAATACCATCCTATATTAGTCGTTTGTTGTTCTTATAATTTGACGTGGAAAAACAGCAAGAAAAATATTAAAAATACTCCTACAAGTATAAATAAATATTAAGCTTGACTTGTGACTGTTTTAAAATTACGAACATGAACACAGATAGATTTATTAAATCAAACCCGTTTTTACGACAATGCCGTCATCTTCAGCGATGCAAAAGCTACAATCATTTAAACTTTTATTATTTTGTTAGTTATGACTGAAGATGGCAACAATGTCGTTGAAACGCCTTTGATTTAATAAAATTATTTGTGATAAATTGTGTTTAAATTTTATTTTTATTCTATTCTTACAAGGGTTAAAAAATCGTATTTTTTGGTCTAGCCTCCAAAGGCTAAATGTAGAATTAACAAAAGAATTTGTGTGTGTTTTATTTGTATAAAATGGAATTCTAACAAGTATCGTCGATCATCAGTATAATATACATTTAAATATTTAATGTCAGTTATATGTAAGTTAACTGTTAACATGTTGGGAAGGATTAATGATAGGTGACTCAATATTTTTCCAAATATATTCCAAAACTATAAAATTCATTTAAACAATTAGTCACAAGGAACGTCATAATATTTTATAATTAAATATTTGATATTGAATTAAATAATGAATCCTACAGATATGCTTATTGAACGATTTACTCATAATTTAGATGTTACTTTTTTTTTTGCTGTTTAAAGAGAAAAAAAACTCAGTAATCATTGACTTATAAATAAGAATGAATTAGCATAAATTATTGAACACCAATACTTCTAATATTCTATTGAGTCAGGGTAGGACGAAGAACAATCGTTGGTCAAGGGATACCCAATAGGAGGGATGAAAGAGAGGGATCTAACCAAATATCACACGATAAAAGGTAATTCAGTTAGGTTCCATCAAGATTGCCAAGCCCGTACTCGCTTAAGTGAGCCACTGAGTAGAGATTGGAAAATATTAAAAAGAAACTAGTAGCCCTCGACCACGGGACCAAACTTGAATCTATTTTGTAATATATATGTGAGATATGTCTATTAAATAATTAGGTTGATACGGGAACGCAGCTTTATTAATATTTATTACTAAAATTAAAATCCTAAATATAATCAATTGCTCACAGATGAGTTCGATAAATTAAACGCGTTTCGAAGATAATCTCGTCATCTTCAGTGACCCTTGAGTTACAATCAAACTATAATTATCAGTAGTTTACTTTAAGTATCAAGCTCCGTTACTTTAAATAAACTTACCCTACCTTTGAACAAATACAATTTAGTAACCATCTCTACAAGGTCCTAGAAACCGCATTAATAATTACATTTAGAAGATCTGCTTTTATTACATTGTTAGATGGTGTTTCATGTACTAAGAAACAGCTTTTACCCCAACATTGATGAAAAATATATAATAATTATAAAAATAATTGCTATGTTTTGTATAACACAAATAGGAATGATTTGTAAAAACGAGTTCAAAGTAGCAAACTTTGTACACAATGAATGATTCTCGTTTTAGCTTTAAATATCATAACAGTTTTAATAGTTCTTCTTCCAGTAACATAAAGACAACTTAAACACAGATAATAAAAAGTTTATGAAAGATCAGTCTATATAACTTTAAGAACTGTTAGCATTATCCTCGTTATATGTGAGCCACAAATCAGAAACCTTTTTAAGTATCGTTGACAAGATCAAACGAAATATACGGGGAATGAAATAATAATATCTATACAGTTCTACGGATTTTTACTGATACGATAGCGTTTTTTTATCATTTCTATAAATATCATCTATGAAAGGGTCTTTGAGAAGAAATCCCTTTACAAATTCGGTCAAAAGGTTAGTTTATCTTTTGATATATAGAATAATGCATTATAAATGTTTCTAGGAAACCAGCATATACTATGTTTCATGTACTAAAACATATACCGTTGAAATAATCAGAGGATAATTTCAACAATGAAAGGATACTTAAAATATTATTTTTTATTCATTTTTGTATTAATACACTAGCTTTAACTTATTATTGGTTCCGTTTTATTTTAATTTTACAAAAACGTATTTAAAACATTTTGATGAACCCACTATTTGTTTGTTTAGTATCGAACATAAAGTATATAGCCTACCAAATTCCATAAGGTTTTATTATTTTACGAAATTTAATTGCTTATGTTTGTGTTTAACCCCCAAAGCTAACATTTAATATTGAAAAAATTGATAGGGATCCGCAATGTTAGTGTTCTTCATCAAATTTCAATGTGCCATAATGGTAGTTACCCAGTTCCATCATACAATAAACCACCCAGACCTTGTTTTCCTGGGGCTTGTAGGAAATTTTAAATTGTATTGATGGCTAAAGGGGTTGGTATAGAGGTTTATCACTATTTTCTACTTGGCTTAACAAGCAACGAAGATATATTTTTAACCTGTTTTTAATCGGTACTCGCTTCGCTCGTATTTATTAAAATGACCGCCATTTTTGCATTTTGAATTCAATTTATCTGAATTTCAATAGAGTTCTGTATGAAAACACAATAGTCACCGTTTCCATCTCAATTTGTATGGCCGCTACCGAGCTTATGTACAGATGACAACGCTGACGGATGGACATTATTGTTGCTTACCAGTAATTCCTAGATAAAAAAATAATATTGGTTTAAATTTAATACTATAAACTACATTCTGCAGTAGTTACGTTCATAGACATTTTAATTATTGTCTCTCATATGAACGCAAGTTTAAAATAAAATGTTAATAATTTCGTGATATTTTACTTTATGAAAATAAAAAGAGAAGAAAATAAACTTCAACCTTAAACTTGTGATCTGTGATCACATCTGTGACTGAGAAAAGTTTATACGATGCAATATATAAGAAGACAAAACACCTGCTCTTCTTTCTGGAAAATAGTTTTTTTGTATAAACTTTGTTTATTAGTCTCTCATAATGTATAAGTTTAACTTTTAATAGTCTATAATAAAACGTAAATGGTGGTTTCTTGCAAAATTCTTACCTTTATAAACTGGTATGTACGAAAATTGCACATTAAAAAGTGCAATATACAATAAATTTAGTTTTTAAGTGATGTTAAGTTCCGAATGGTTTTGTTGTATTTTGTCCAGTATACGAAGTATTAGGTAAGATTGATAATTATAAAAAACTGTTTTAACTGATGGTCTCAGGGAACCGACATGCCGTACGTCCATCGCAGTTGTCGTTTGTACTTAAACACAATAGTGGCTAAGACAATTAATAGAGGAACGTGAAATTTGATATAGGCGACTATAGTGTACTCACCCAATTGGAATTCAGAAATATCTAATAAAAAATATTTAAATGGCGACCATTGTAAACAATTTATCAATTTACCGGAACGTAATTGTAAATAATGAACTAGGACCTATACAAAATTCTATATTAATGTTAAATGTAGGGTTAGTTCGATTATTTAGTATTAGCTATATGTTGAATCTTAGTTAGTTAAATTATCAAGAGGCGCGTACTATCGCCTTGGCAGTGTAAAATAATAAGCCACGCCCCCTTCGGTTTGTATAAATATGGGGTTCGGCGCAACGTTAGATTCAGTTATAGTTTGATTGGTGTAACTCGTGTATCACTGAAGAGGACGAACTTGTCGTTGAAACGCGTCTGATACTTAGGCGTATTTTTTTATGAGAATTGTGTTCTGTTTGTTTGTTATCCTGTATACTTTTTCTCATAAGTGAAGCTTAACATTTAATATAAATATTGTACTCTTTTTATATCTTACTAATCGCAATATATTCTAACAAAATCAATGAGCGAAGGTAAATGTTATAAGAACTCCATGATGTGACGTGAGTAAATCATTCAATATCACAAAACGTCAGTCGCATGCAACAGTATTAATGTCAATGAACTTTAGTGTCAGTCAACCTGTCTTCTTAGTTATCATTTATAATTTCTTCTTTTCAATTTATTTGTTTCGCAATATAAAATCATCACTCTTTCCTGTATTACTTTTTCAAGTATTTTTGTAATTTATTTTTAAATATAATTTGAGAGTATAATATTAATATATTGTGTAATTTATTAAGTTCATTATACTACTAAGCTAACAGAGTTTGATTACAATAAAAACTCAATTCACATTAAAGGTTGTAAAATATATATAAATCATAATTTTTTTTTTAACAAAAAATTCTAAATGATTTTGTTTTTTAGTTTACATGGAGTATTTTAATTTTTTCTTTCTTACATCATGTGTGTAGTATAAAGAAAGTTATATTAATGGGTCAAAAAATCTTAACAGACCTCTCGTTTGAATCTTGGTTAACAACGTTAAAAAGTGAGTGTATACTTGGTGAACAATGCAAAACATACGTTATTGCGATTTTCAGTATGTTTGGAGGCAATCTCAAGGCCAACATGTATTACGTCAAGCCCAACACACTGCCGATGTATGAAAGGGGATTGCATGATATTGAGAATAAGAAATATTTCTCCCCGACCTATTTTTTCAAACATTTTAATTCTCAAATTATATATTCTTTCACTTAATTTTACTCCCATGCTGTATTTAAAAAATTCTCACTACATATGTTGTGTTCCATATAATAATTTTTAACAAAATATAATAAAATAGTCCGAAACGAATGATGTAAAAAAAATTTAAATAAACTGATCAAAATATTGCACAAACTTTCTCATTCAATTATCCACAAAACTAAATAAATAGAAACCATATTTATTCATCAACATAAATTATATTTCAGTTGTTGTAAATCAACAAAATTAAAACAAACCATGTTCTCCGTCTTTAAAAATATTTATATATTTAAACAGTATCTAAACTTGTTTCGCTTTTGTCAAAATTTCAAACTCAGGGGTAAATCGTTTCATTAAAATCGATAGCTTAAAGACAGAGATTAGCATTCATATTTGTTTTATATAAATAATTCCTAAACCTTAATAACTTTTTAGTTGTTGTTTCGCAAACAGATTTGGGTAATACAGTTCAAATTTTATTTATATTTTAACGAAATCCATTTGAGTAAATTTTAAGATATTACGAATTTTTTACCTTCACATGGCCGATATTTTGGGTGTTTAAACTAAAATCAATAAACGCGTTTTAAGAAAGATCACGAGTGAAACGTCTTTGACGTCTAAATAGGTGAAGTCGACTTTTACAAAATCGTAATTTGTGCTTTCCTTGTTTACAGATAACTTTGTGTCATCAAAACAAAAAGAAAAACTTTCGGCGATATGTTCGCATACAAAATATGATGGACGCCACGTGTTTATTTAGAGCACTGCACAGACTGCAGACATAAGTCTCTAAATCACTTGAATACATCTGCAAAAACTCGATATTGATTATGCGTCCAACACATAACTTTCTCTATAATATGTATTTGTGAGAAAGTACAACAATTAACATCTTTGTTTAAACAATGGTGCAATGTTGACATGGCTTAGTCTATTGTACAAGCAAAGTTTGAAGGACGAAGGACATACATTACATCCTTTAATTTTTCTATTATTTCTCGACTCAGACGACATAATCCAACGTCTGCTTCAACTTTGTTTGGAGCTTATAAGTTAAATTTACGATTAGAAAAGTAATGAATGAATCGAGATTAAAAGTTATGGACGTAGAATAAATTAATTAGACTAATTTTAAACCATAGGAATGGAGGTTTTTATTTGCATTTAAAAAAAAAAAATACAATTTAGGTTGTTTAAATGAGGAATAGCACTTTATGGTGTTAAAAATTTATATTTCCCATTATCTCAAACAAATTTTAGAGTAGAACTTTTTGGATTAAAAAATTTACTATTTCACATTTTCTCAAATCATTTTTAACTTGAAAATGTACATACTCTTTTATTGTTTGAATATTTATTATAGCTCAAAAATCAATAAAATGTAGTGGTGACAGTTTCAATTTTTGTTTTAACTTTATCCAAATTTTTTGGTAAATCTTGGTTTCCAAAACGGAAGATAATTGGTAATAACATAACAAGGTATACGCAACTAATATTTTTTACAAATATAAAACCTCTAACCAGAACCAATAATAACAGCAATCAAGCTAATGTACAAATAGTGTTTATTGAAGCAATACTTACAAGTGTAGACGCAAACCACAAAATGCCAGGTTCAACAGCTGCATCTGGAAAAGAATACCAAAAACTAATTTTCTATGTTACATGTTAAAACAAGAAATTTTATAATAGAAGACTTAATAAAATAGATAAATGTAGGAAACTAAAAACTGATACGGAACAGAGGATCAAATTAAGGAGCTAATAAGAATGAGGCAGAGTAGAAGCAGAGAAAATTGTCCAGATGGTTTGTAATAGTGGGAAAGTATAATTTACCTTTTTTTGCGTTAATCTTAAAATACAATTTTTTTTTGGTATAGTTTTGGTCAGAAACAAATAAACTTATTGAACTAGTCTTGTCAATGTTTTGAGAGAAATATATATATATATATATATATATATATATATATATATATATATGTAATATATATATGTTAACTTGAAAAGATTGAAAAAATATTTTCATATTTTTAAATTTGATTTTAGAACTAAATTTTACATTTCGAAGATACATTATGTTTCATATATAGAGAGAAAGTTTAAAAACTTGAAACTTTAATAAATTTTATGAAAATGATACCTAACTAAACCAAAAATAAATATTTACCATATTGTATAACCTGTTTTCCTATCTTACATAATCCTGCTAGGGTAACATACAATTAGTCTTTCTAAATTTACTTCTGAATAAATTTTGTTTAAATTGTTTCACCAGTTTCCTTGAATGTAGATGAAATCTTAAAATTACACACGTAATACCACAAAATAGATTAATAAATAAAAAATAAGAAAGATAAGTCTTTTCTAATACAATCACTTTTCAATTCTCTTGCCTCCATTTTGTTCGTCCTGTCTACATGTTCAAGCCATATCGATCTCTTCACACTGTTCAGCCTTTGGGCAATTCATCACTTCTTGCTATTGGAAATAAGTAAAACTTTACGTTGTATTGGAATATAGAAGTCGTAAAACAGAATTGACTCTGATAATATACGTACTTTTATAACGTGACGTGTCTATTAAATAACAGGACTGATACAACTCAACTTTATCGTTATTGTAATTATTCTTGTTGTCCTGAGGTGCTCACTATAGTATGGGCTTGGCAATCCTGAATAATCTAGCTGGATCTACACCTTCTTTCATACAGCCTTTTGATTAGATCCGTCTTCTTATTTTTCTTTGAGGTCTCTATCAACCGATCTTCTTAATTGCTATTCATCTTCTTTTTTTTAAGGCAATGAACCAAGAGGTTGTTCGCCTTTAATCTACGTTGTAGGCCCTACTAGTATGTTGGCTAAACTGTATTTGGTCATATGAAACCACTTTTTTTCATTTTTATTAGACACTTTAAAAAAACACAAAATTTTACAATGGACACAATTCTGATTCAATTTTTCTCACGTCCAAGATAGAGACTTTATACACTGACTTTAAAGTCGAAATATGACAAACAGTTATGAGTTATAGTTAACAAATAAAGTATCATATTAAGTAGTGTTTTAAAGTTATAATTCTATTGCAAGATGTGTCTACTTTATTAATGTTAATGGCTTAAGCTAAATGTTAGTTCACATCCTTAAGAAATATGAACTGTATAATACAGAACGTAACCTTTCTTAATCAGCTGTGTAAGGAAGCCAGTTTTCGCTGTATTAGTTCTATAGTTAATTGTAACTGAGACTTCTGAAAGACGCTTTGCTTTGAGATGGACGTATTTCTACTAGTTGCAAACAATAGCTTTATTTTTCATAAAATGTAATTGAAAATTTTTCTTCTATCTTTGATATTCTGATAATTTCAATTAATTCTATGGAAGTTCTTGTGCACCTATACCTTTGACGACTTCACTTACAGGACTTGGTAACGCTGAAGAATCCCAGCTGGATCTACACCTTTGTCTTTTAGATTTGGATTAGATCGTTTTATTTCTTGAGACTGTTGGGTCTTTCCTTTTTTCCTTTTCGCCAGCGGGGGTGTCTGTGGTGAAATCCTTTCACCACCTCCCTTTTTTCCCCGGGTATGCCAAACCCGGGAAAAACCATTTTTCTTTCATTTTATAATGTGTATACCAAACAGTGGTATACTTTTAGTTATTAAGCTGATACTCTCAAATCCTCACAATAGTGAGTAAGAGTGGGATACCCGAGGATCATCTCTGGATCTACAACTTGTCTAGGGTTAGATCCTTTCATAATTCCTATCAGATCATTTTCGACAATTTTTTGGTGAAATCTTTTCACCAACTACCTTTTTCCCCGGTGATACATCTATTCCAACAGCTCTACCAGCGGCTTGACTGAATGATAATTTTTCAGGGAAATTGTTTTGCATCAAATGAATTTAACCCCACCCTCGGTTATGAAAATTCTTATCATGTATCAAGGTTAGAGAACTAGCCGCAAGAGAGACCAGATGTGTGTCAAGGAAGTGTATGTCTTCTAGTCTACAGGATAACAATATTTCAGGTAACACCCAAAATCTTCACCCACCAAATAATGGCTAATTAGCCGCTTTGGGGATTATTCAAACGGCCCAGAGTTTTCAGCGCTGCGTCTCCAAATTCGTAATAAATTTAATATATAAGTAGTTACGACCATTTTTGCCTAATATTGTTTCCTAGACCACTAGAGTTTTTAAATAGAGTCATTCCTTTAATATTAATGATAGTTAATTTAGTTTATGTATTATAATTATTAACATAGTTTTAATTGCTCATGAAGCTGGCAGCCTGAGCTGTAGTATTTGAGTAGTCGAGGGTACGTGTCAGGTTAATCCCCGCCCATACCCAAATTTCCTTCCCGAACTCAAAGTCTCTTAGAGCTCCACACCCAGCCAAACAAACAAATTAATAAAAACTCAGGTTGCTTCTCTCTTATCTTTCTTAACCAACTTATGTTCATTTTTGACCCTGAAGCTATTAGAGCTGCGGATCTTTACTCTATAATCTTATCTTCCTTTATTTTTAAGACGATGATGGGGGAGAGTTTTTTTGCCACTAAAGAACAAGAAAACAAAATTGTCCAATCATTAATCGTATACCAAATAGTCTAAATAATATGTAATGCACATATTCTCACTACCAGGTATACAGAAACTTAGTAACAGAAACAAATCTTTTAAAATATAAGGTATTTGTAAACACAGCAACATACTTACATTGAGTCTCTACTCGTTATGTCTTTAGTCAGTTATATAATAAATTAATTCTTCATTTATTTAGGTAATCAGTCAGCAATTTAGTCACTGAATTGAACAGTCAGTCGCTCTATTTTTGAACTCAGACAGTTACTTAATCAATCAACAATATACGTATTTTATTACTGTTAATCATTTAGTTGGTCAGTCAGTCATAGTTTATTCAATAATTCATTCAGTATTTATGTTCGTCAATTAATCAGATAGTAAATTATCCAATCTCTCAATTGATTGGTCAGTTAATAAGTCAGTCATTAATGCATTCTGTCACTCAGTTAATAAGTAAATTAGTAAAGTAGTTATTGAGACAGTGAAACATTGTTTCAGTTAGTCAATACATTCTTCAGTTACTCAGTTGGTTAGGTAAAGTCGTTAACTTTTTTCAATCAGACAGTTAGACATTAGGTAATTATTTCAATCAATCAGTCAGTATGTTCAATCAGATGGTAAATCAACCAATCGATAAAGTTTTAATCGGTGTGTCTGTTAATCAATCACCAAGACGATCAATTTATTACTTAGTATGTTAATAAGTCAATAAACATTCATTCAGTAAATTGGTGATTCAGTAAAGAATCCATTTATTCAGACAAACAGTTAGTCAGTTAATGAGTTAATTCATTCAGTCAATCGATCGTTCATTCTTGAGACCGTTAGTAGCAGTCAATCAATCAGTCCTTTTTTAAATCATTAAGTAAATAATTCAGTCAGTTAATGAATATTCGTTAATTCAGTCAGTTATTAAGTAATTTGTCAGCGGATCGACCAGTCATTAATTATGACATTAGGTGTTAAATAGGGAGCTAATTCACTAATGACCTCATTCGTTTTCCCACAGACTCAATTAATTTTACTTCCCTACAATTATCTGAGTCTGTTTAGATTTGCATTTTGCAAACAGTTCTCGACTGATTGTAGTCCTAATAAACAACTAATTGTAACTACAATTGTTATAAATGACATTACACAAACAATTGTATTTGAGTAATTACTTTAAAAAATAACAAAGCGATGGGCGCCATCATGGTACTTACACAGCTCCAACGAGTTACAAACAGATCTTCTAAATGTATCCTTGTTTTCTTGGGCCTTGTAGGAAATGTGAAATTGTATTGGTAGATCAAGGAGTTCTAACCCGGTAGGGTACAGAACTGTTGTTACACAAATTTTTGAACATCGTAATTGATTAAATCACTTCTTTCTTTTATATGTAAAACAGTGTCCGCTCGCTTCGCTCGTGTAATTATCTCGTCCTTGGAAATCTAAACTCTACATGTGTGAAGGAGCCTTCATTCACTGCACTAACTTTAAGAATACCACTTTTACTTTGTAGGTCAATGTTCGAAGTTATATTTTTAAAAATAACTAAGCCATTTTTTGTAGTCGTGGAGTTGTGGGATTGGTACCATTCAATACACAATTGCAATTTGTTAACTTGTATCAATTTAAAGTGTTTATAAGTTAAATAATACACAATGTATGAACAAAACACTGTTTTAAATGACCGCTATTTTGACATGTTCAATTCATTTGTTGTCTGAATTTTAATTGAGTTCTATATTATCACACTATAATCTTGCATAGGATCCAAAAACAAAAAGCTATTAATTTTTTAACATGGTTTGGGGTAGGTCTGTTGACGCGTACTATGAATGTTTTTTTGAAAATGTTCCACTCCGAGGGTGTCTTTACCCCTAAAGCATATCTCTGGATCCAAGAAGCCTAGAGCTATGATTTATTTTAACATGGTTTGGGGTAAGTTTGCAGACGGGTACTAATAAAGAGTTTTGAAAATGTTCCACTCCAAGGGTGTCTTTACCCCTAAAGCATATCTCTGGATCCAAGAACCCTAGAGCTATGATTTTTTTTTCACATGGTTTGGGGTAGATCTGTAAACGCATACTAAGAAAGTGCTTTGAAAATGTACCACTGCATGGGTGTTATTAACCCTAAAGCATGCTCTGAATCCAAGAACCCTAGAGCTATGAATTTTTTCACATGGTTTGGGGTAGGTTTGTAGATCCGTAATAGGGTTATGCTGAAAATCTTGAATCTGAAATCTTCGCGTTCGAAGTCGCTAGTAACAACTAGTATTCATATATTATTTTACATAGATAAGTTTATTACATTCAGTTTGATGATATTTAAAAATATATAAAATATATATTTTAATTCGGTTATAGATCTAAACATTTGATATATATATATATATATATATATATATATATATATATATATACAGTTTAAGACTATTCCAAACAACAGCAGAACTGGGTTAATATAAAAATCGAAAAATTTAAAGTCGCCAACTGGGATCGAACCCACAAAGATCGACTTTTATCCTACGGGGCTTAACAGTAATCCTAGTATAGGAACGGAACACTAATCAATCTGTGGTTTAGTTTATCCGCTTCTTTGCATATAAATTGAATGCTGTAGCGGCGCCGAGCAAACTGATCAAAGGATAAAGCTACAACTTTGTACAGCCTTCCATTTCCAACATCCTCATTGCTATTCATAAGGATATACATCTCTTTTAATGTATGTATGCATGTTTACTTTAAATATTATAAAAGATTTCTGTAAGATTTAAAATATAAACAAGGAAGACAAATTTTGAATATGAAAAAAAAAGCATTTTAAAATGTTTCATTTTTGAAAGAGAAAGACAGAAATTTTGTTTCCGAAACAGTAATGGAAATGCTCGGAATTAGGGTAGTTTTAGTTAGATAATAGATAAATAAAATATTAAAGTCTGAATAGAGACCAACTGTTGCGAAAGACAAAAATGAAGCAATAATTATGATGAAATGCTTATCTTGCAAAGGCAATCAATGTTACAAACAAATGGGAGCTATATAAGTTCTTGGAGAAAACGAGAGGAGGTCTTTGGATCACAGTAGGAATCGCTGCTTGAGGGGTGTTCGGAAGATAGCCATACTTGGCAAGTACGAGTCGAGAGAGCAACGTTGGAAGAACTTTCATTATATATCATTGTGTATTGGAAAACCTGTAACTGTTTAATACTAAAAGTAAAGAGTAGAATCATAACGGTTACAACTATTCTGTGTTTATATTTCCTATTGTAGTTGATTGGATACAATTTTAAGATTAGGATAGATAAGATAAAAATTGTGACGATATAAATATATCTATTTATTGTGGTTGTATGAATAATTAAAATTAAAAAGAACCTTGCGAAACTGGACCACTGATTTTTGAGCATACAGAACCCAGGCCTAATAAAAGTAACTTCCTAATAGAAAGAATATTCAGCTTTTTGTACTGAGCTGTAATGTCAAACTTGATTAGAATAAAATATTTCTGTCATTATTAGTCAATAAAATATGTGTAAATTTATTTCCTTGAATGGTTTTTAACATATCATTAATTTAAAAAACAAGTTATTAACATATCTTTTATCTTTGTATTGCCTGTTACATTCCTGTTTAATACTATAAGTACATTTCAATGCCTTGTGTGTGTTTAGGTTTTGTTTTGACGAGATGCTGTCTAACAGTGTTTTTATTATTAGAAGTTTCCAACATGGCCGTAAGCTACTAGGCAGTGTACTTGTATATTCGATGTTTAACGCTTGATAACGAAAGTTGATTTATACTTTCGAAACGTTGAATATTAGTTTTTTTATACACAAATACAATGCAAATGTCCAATTAAACCATAGTCATAACTATATAATCTGCTTAGATACATTTGTTTATATATTAAATAACATAACATTTCAATTAATTAATTTTATCAATTAAAAAGCACACTATTATAAAAATGAATGTAATTTGATAAAATAATAAACACAAATGATTCTTCTTTCTCTTTTAAAATTAGGTTAACATGAATACCTGTCACAGACACTATAATTTGTAAATTTATAAAACATTTCTCAATTTATAAAAAGAGCGTCCTTGGTAAAGTATGCTGACAACGCAATTACTTGAGGCGAATTAAGGTATTTTATGCCTGAGCAAGACATGACTGAATTTTATTAGCATTCTGTGAAGCTGGAATGAACGAATTCCAAATACCTGTGGAGAGCTTTTAAGTTTAGTCCAGGCTTGGGGGAATAGCGCTGTGTTTTTGTGTTTTCTTGCTTTTAATATAAACATGGGATATTTAAATATTGGTGTAATAAGTTTTCATCAAAAATAAAGAATTGTTTAAAAACTGTTTTAAATTTGAAACAACAAGAACGAATAAACGCTTATAAAATAGAAATCATAGAGTTTAATAATACTAACAAAAATAAAATGTTTTAACAACTGTTCCTAAATGGAAGTCATTAAAACTTTGCAACGTGGAAAATTGTAAAATATACTTTAATTTGTTGTTTGCGAAACATTTGTATAGCCCAACAGCCGACAAAATACCCAAGTCTCCTTTTCAGTGGGGTCAGTACGTACACTTGTAATTTTTACTTTCAAAACTAAAACTAGCTACTAATCGTAGATTCAAAATCACTCATAATGATGGGCCAACACAGTAATTTTTATTAACTACAGAAATTGTATTCATTACGTTAACACAGTACGAGATTTACAGTGTAATAATCAGTGGCGGGATAAACATGCATAGTAACAAAAAATTATGCTGCGATGTAAAACTACTAAACCATATCGCATACAACTGTAGGAAACATTTTGTACATGTTACATATTGTTATTTCTTTCTTCCTTCATGTATTATTCACAAACGTTTCTTACAGTCACCATCTTTTGCTCTTTTAACCCAATTCCTTCCGTCCTAATGGTTGATAAATTTGTACTGTACATAGTAACCCGACTTTATCAATTCAATCTGTATGAACATTCTATTTTCATCTGGCTTCCTGCATACTATAATATAAGTTTAAATATGTTTAACCCCTCTATAATTTCGTAATTTCTAAACCCAACCCAACCTACTACAGCCATTCTTTTAGAAATCTTTTCTCGGTTGCTTGAATTTTAACCCTTCACACTTTTTCTTGATCCAAAATTACGTCGTTAGATACCATAATTTTAGACAACTTCAACCTGCCATCAGGGGCTTATTTAAAATGAATACGGGTGTGACAACCCCGAGGAACTACACCCTTTTAAATCTAGTCTTAGTTAGATGCCTCTTTTTCATCTTTCCTATCAGATCTCTTTTGACAAACACTTGTAGTTTTCTGACCCTGGTGCTATTAGAGTATTGGAGATAGGAGTCTTTATTTCATAATCTTTTCCCTCTTTTTTTATATAAATCAACTATGGCTCAGAATTGTTCCCCTTTTACACATCAAGAAAATCAAAATGTAATCTAGTTTTTTCCATATTTTGTTTAGCTGTCTGCCTATAACTCTATAAAATACTTCTAAATCGTGCTCTTTATTTTCAAAGTATAATTGTAAATGACGTCACGCTTTAGTATTGCAATGATTAACCTGCTCAAATATATTGTAATTTAATACAGTTATTTGATTGTTTAATCGTCTTTCCGTATACATAGTTCTTCTGAATAAAATGTGTGTTCTAAGCACATATTATTAATTCAACAAAATATATAATTAAAAATGTAAAAGGCTCAATGAGAAGTGAAACAGTAGGATACAAAGAGGTCTAAGGCTATAGAAATCAATTGTGCCCAAACTTCCTTCATAATATAACCCCCAAATATAATAAAACAATTTTATATTGACGTAAATAGCACTTTTATTACATTAATGTAATTTGTTAAACAATAAATATAAACTATTTGCATTGTACTGTAGTAATTTTAATACAGAGAATCAGTAAATATTTCTCACAACAGTAAATTCAATTTTATTTTATTTTTCTTGTTGTTTAAATTGTAAAAACCTCTCGATCATAATTACTTTATAAGAAAATAAGGAAAAAAGTTTAAAGTAAAGACTTCTAGTCCCAGAATTAGAGTAGAACAACTGTTGATCAAGTCAGACCTGATAGAAAAGATAAAAGAGAGGAATCTAACACAAGACTATATATGAAAAAAGTGTACATCCAGCTAGGTTCCTGGGGATTGCCACGCCAGTACTCACCATAGGGATCTTCTGAGAGTAAATTTAATTAGGGGGACAGCACTAAAATCTTTCTTAGGTTTGGCGAAACAAGTTGAGTTAAGAAAATTCGAGTATATCTATATGTTTCAATTATGTTTATTTAAAGGGTTTAATTGTGTTTACTAAACCAAACCAAATTTCTGCGCGAGTGTCACTTTTTTTTGTTGTAATGTGAACCCCCCCCCCTTCGAAGAACATAAAATAAAAACTACCTAGAACTCGAACACTAATAACGTCAAGGTCGGAAGAAAACTTGACCTTACTCGACCTGATAGAAAAAAAATAACGAGGAAGATCTAACCCAAGACTAAATGAAAAAACTGTGTATCTATGTTAAGGTCCCTAGTTATTATTACAAAATCTAACAAATTTTAGTAGTTAGTAAGTTTACATTCGGTTTTAAAATTACAAAATTACTTCAAAATCATATTATATATATATTACAATTAAGTTAGAAATATAAAATTTTGTAACTTTACTATAAATAGACATTCCTCCTACAATACATTGTAGCAGTACAGATAATACAACAGACATAAAATACGAACATCAGCTGTTTTACAATCGTGTTACACTTAACCAAGATGTAACAGATATGTGAATACTTAACCTATTTTAAAATGCGACGATCCGATTTATAGATTAATCTCACAGACTATAACGTTTCATATACATAACCTATAGAAAGCAGTACAATATCTGTCCTTACGCTTATCTTATTTCTATTCCGGACATAAAACTAATCCGGCCTCGAGGACGTCTCGTGTTTTTACAAAAGATGACCTACATTGAAGGATGTTCTCTGCGACTTCTATTTTAAACTTTAGTTTTGGTTAACAGCTGATGAAATTGAACCAAAAAAAGTATTTAAATCTAGATCTCATGCGTGTTATTTATTTATGTTTTATTGTTAAGTTAAGTTGGTAATAATGTTTTAACTATTTTTTTTCATCTCGCCGTTTTATTGATTTATAACTAAAAGACCAAAATTAATCATTCTCTAAAAAACCGCAAATTAAGGGAGTACCATAGGAATAAAATAAGTTTACTATCACTATGGTACTCACCCAACCCAACAAATAATGTAATTCCAGCAGATTCTCTAAAAGGTACGCCAAAAAGCTGGTTTAAGCTGGGAAATGTTTTATTAATAGATCTTCGGTTTAAATGACCTTTAAACAGTTGTTCTAAATCTTGTAATTGTGTCTTTTAAACTACTTTCTTTATGTCGGCAAGGTCATAATGGGTCACGCATTTGTATTTATTAAAAAGTCTCCACTCGCTTCGCTCGTCTCAATATCTCTACCGAGGCAGATAGTTATAAGTTACCGATTTTTTTCCTTTCATTTTCATGTAAATGGTAGCTTTGTAATAAGGAAAAAGTACAAGTCTCCAATTTGGGGGGGGGGGGAATTGTAACTAAACTAATTATAGATCTGAAGAAGATACATCTTTCGGACGTCCTATCGTCTTTTCTGCCTCTGGTGATTAAAAGCCAAAAATCTCTCTGTAATCATCGCCTTATAGTTAAAAGTAAGAATGGATAATAAAATAAAGATCCCTCGAATATTCTAATAGCGTCAAATTCGAAAGAGAACAATAGCTTGTCAAGAGAGGGATTTAACCCAAAAGTTGTATATCCAACTATGTTACCTCGGGATTGCCTCACCCCCCCCCCCCTACTTATTGTCAAGGAAAACCTAAGGGTTCCTGTCGTTTAACCGCTTTCAATTATTTTCAGTAAAACTATTACAGTTTAATGTAACTCGATTCAAACATAGCTATGATCAAAAACAGAAATTATATTTGAAATTGAAACACATTAATTAGCAATAGGGTTTTATTAATTTATAAATATGAAAAAGAGGATTTTGTAACAAATTATTTAAACGAGAGTTTATTATTATATTTCAATAGTGTTTAATTATTGTAAGGTTGATTAGAAGTTTGGTTAAAATTAATTCTGACAAAAATAATGTAAAATAAATTGTATACAATTTATCAAAACATCATTAATGACATGAAGTTATGATATAACGTGTTAAATTTCAGGGGAAAATTATTGAAAGAGAAATCAGAAAAAAGAAGTAAAAAAGGGGTGCAGTAGTTAGAAAATTGTCTTTGGGGAATATTTAAAAGTAATGTGTTGTACACATCTTCTAGTTTTACTTCTTTCGTAACATACGATTCCACATTCATACCCTCAGGGGCTCAAATATAGTGAGTACGTGCATTGCAATCCTGAGGGACTTTCGGGGATTTATAAATTTTATATTTAAACTTTTTGGAAGAGATGGAGTCATCAAATTTTCAATAACACTAATTTGTTTTACAATATTTATCTTTAAACTTCAATAAATGATCACTTGTGTTAGGAAATGTTTCAAGTAATTTATCCTGCAATAATCCTTCACTTAATCCTTTAATAAATCTGTGTTGGTATTTAATAGGATTACATACTCAGATATTCCATGTTATCTGGAACTGATAGTAGTTGGGGGATGGGGTGGAAGTTACCCTTGCTATAAATCACGTAACACATGTTGCTACAGTCTGCAGAAAGACACTGCTACAAACAATAAAACTATACTATAAAATGTTGTTTGATATGTTTACAATACAAGACATAAAGTGGTAGTAAAAATTTATTGCACGATCTCTCTCTCTCTCTCTCTCTCTCTCTCTCTCTCTCTCTCTCTCTCTCTCTCTCTCTCTCTCTCTCTCTCTCTCTCTCTCTCTCTCTCTCTCTCTCTCTCTCTCTCTCTCTCTCTCTCTCTCTCTCTCTCTCAAAAACATTCCATTATCCTTTCCCTAAGAATTATATTTTTAAATTGTTAGTTATTTAGCAATTGCGTTTTCATATTATTTCTTTTCTTTTTTTCATTTTAATAGAGCTTTATTAGTGACAATTTTGTATAGTATTTGTATATATATATATAGTAATATGTATAGGAGTTTTATTTTAACAGAGGAACTGTTGGGACTTAATCCAGTTCCTTGTAGAAATGGGTCTATTCATCATCATCACCCTCCGCGATACAGTTCATGTAGTACTCTGACTTCCAACACAACCGTCTTCCATTCTCTTCGGTTGTCAGCAACTTTCCTCCACCTCCTGATCCTCAACGTTCTCTAATTCTTCTACCCAGTCTTGTGTTTTCCTAACAATCTTCTTTCCTCTGATTTCCCTTAGGTTCGACATTTAGATTCTTTTAGATTTTACTTTTCCGAAATTTTAACAACTCTTGTTCATTTATTCTATGCAGTGACCTGTCCAAGCAAATCTAGTTCATTTCATTTCTGCAAGTATTACTTGGCCCCCATACAGCTGCTCCAACTCTTAATCTTGCTAATTCTCCATTATCCATCTTAACTAATCGCCTCCTCGATCTTACGAAGAATTAATTTCCCTCTTCCATCTCTGTAACAGATTCTCTTACTGTCGGAGCCCATATGCTACAACTGTTCAGACTACCGTCTCGTAGATTCTTTTCATTGATGTCCTACTCAAAGCTCTTGATTGAAATACTTTCTATAAAGCACAGTAAGCTGAGTTCCCTGCTACGATTCTCTTTCGTTATCGAATTATCTTTTATAACAGATGTACCAAAATACGTAAATTATTTCACAAATTACATCACGTTTGACAACAACATACATTTCGTTTGATCCTTGTTGATGGCCAAATCTAAATTCTCCGCCGCTTCGACGATACACAAGTAAGGCACTTCACATTCTCTCTTTTCCCTTGAAAGAACTCCTATATAATCAGCATAGGCTAAAAACTGAAGCATTCAGTTGTAGTTTGTTCCTCGTGGATTGTTTGTCATTCCTGTTCTAAAACTAAATTGAAAAGCAATTCAGAAGGGACAACGAACTGTTTCAAATCTCTTTCTAAACCATCTGTTCGGAAAAGCCTCCAAAAATTGTCCAACAATGCGTTTGAGTATTAGCAATGACTACATAAATACTATAAGACACGACATAGGATAGGGAAATAGTCTACGCTTTACGGGTGCTGTTCGTCACAAGTTTGACACACAGCTATCAGAAAGCGCTAGCAGCAGGTGCTTGACTGTACGCATCCCACTTGGTTGAGACTGTACAACTGTTGACCTCTCTCTCACAAACCTTCTCACTTACTTCCGTCAGCATAGTCAGTGTTGTCAGTTCGTGCGCTGAGATAAGAGATTCTCGACCTTCCCTCGCATCTCTGGTTCCATATGTGGCATCAGTGCGTTTTCTCTTACCCGCCTGAAACATTGTTTGACCGTAGAGCCACCTAGCGCCAGTCACATCAACTTCAGATTGGTCACATCAACGCCACCTAGCGGGTATTGGTCAACTCAAGAATAAGCGTAGAATATTTAACATGGCCATGTCGTGTCTTATAGTATTTATGTAGTCATTGGTATTAGTTAAGATAGTGCTTGCTTTAACCATCGTACAAGTGGTTGTATATTTCAAGTAATGCTGACTTTTAAAATTGTTATAACTCCTTACTGATATTTAGATCAGTACGTTACAAAATCGTACTTTTATAATAACAAAATTGTATACTTTTATTTTCCACTCTCATTCTACCAACACTCAGGTAATAAATAATCCTTTTTTCTACCAAAACACACAAAATATTTTACATGATTAAATACAATAATATTTCATTACTTTCAGACGTTGACAACGTGGTTTATCAAGTTAATGGACACTATAAATTCATTTTGACTCCACATTTAGTAGGGAATAACCTCTGCTGAATTGTTCTCTTTGGTAATAATTATTCCCACTCACAGAAATACTGTTATTATTTAAATTCCATGATAAGACAAAATATTCAGTTTAATGTTTTGTAATCGGTGAAACGAATAAATATTTTTAGAAATTAAATTAAATGTGATTAATAAAACATACCTTTGTAGGGTTTATAACAGACTTCTTTATATTCGTGTTTCCTTGTTGTTTACAACAAAGTCATTATTACCTTAGATAAAATAAAGAGTTGTAGCTTTCGAAATACTCTAATAGTGTTAGGATCGGTAAAGAACAAGAGTTAGTCAAAGAGACCTGATAGGAAAGATGAAAGAAATCTATCTAAACCAATACTAGGAGAAGAAAATGTGTATATCCAGCTAAGGCCCTTCTGGATTGCTACACTTGTTCTGTCTATCATCAGTTCTGCGTCTAATTACTGCAAGATGGTTCACACACTGACAGGAGTCCGCATTCCCTTTCTCTTTTCTTTACATTTTTTTCTGGTTTAAATATTGGTGTACAGTCATAAAGCTAAAATATAATTTAGGATTATCTCGAAATATGCTACAACGATTTTTATTACATTTTGCGGAATTGTAGCGCTTACTGACCATCATATCTTAGTCAACATATCCCCAAAAATTCAAGAGTCAAGAGCTGTTGGGTCAAAAATATAATAATTCATGAAAATTTTGACTACCTTTAAAATCTCCTAATGAGATTTCTACCATGCTTTGTTGACGTATGAAGGATTGTGTTAAGATCCATGCTCCAGGGAGAGGACACCTAGTTTTAATTTTGAAAGTAAATAAGAGTATATTTCTCAATGAAAAGAACCATTGGAAAAACCTCTATGCGTACTGAAATATTCAAGCTCTCTGCGGGAACAAATTACTACATTTCAATGAATGAACGCGTTGAGAAGTGCTTTGACATGTTTGAAAAGCAATGAGCCTGCAAATACCCATTGTTATATATCACAATTGTTTCACTTTACATCGGAAAGCTTAAATTTATTTTCTCTCTCTTCTGTATTAAATTACAGTAATGCTATTTAATATGATACAAAATTAGAAGTTAATCAAAAAGAGTTGATGTCTTTCTACATGGTACTTACCCAGTTCCCTAATATAATGTAAACTATCCTTTAATTGAAATAGTTGGGGGTCTTGTAAGAATTGATAAATTGCACTGGTAGATCAGTGGGTCTCACTCAATGGTGTATGTTTGCTTAAAACAGTTGTACAAAGGTTTTTCAACTGTTATATGTTGAATAACTTAAGAGTTATCAACTGAACTATGTTTTAAATGGCCGATATTTTGACATTTTTAATTATTGTTTTCTTAATTTCAATACGGTTCTATGTGATTACATTATAGTCCTCTAAATAAAATTTCATGTTCGTTACTTAATTTTTGTGGCTTCTATTGTGCTTACGTAAAGACAACGACAACGACCACAACAACAGACGTACGGCATATCGAACATCACTTTTGATTTCTTCAGGTCATGAAACGTGTAGTTCAGTCAAAATAACGAAGGTAGAACTTACCTTATAGTCCGTGTGCTAGGTAGGTAAGAAATTAAGAAAAGAATAGCTTTAACTACCTTTGCTCTCTTCTTAAAACTTAAAATCAGATATTCAGTAAAATTAATTATAACGTGTTTATGGAACCTATCGCCTTGAAGCCTATTCTCAAGACGGATGCCTTTCCAGAAAATCTAAGATAAGGATACACAGAACCATCCTGAGATCAATAGTAATATATGCCTCAGAGAAGATTGCAGATTAGATATATGGAAGATGCAGATTGGTTGAGAAAGTTAGGACGTTAAATTGTACGAAGGGGTTTTTAAGACGAAGGAGGATTGCGTGTTCGAATATACGATTAATTAATTCGAGTCAGAAATAGTCGTAACAATAAAACGTGGTGACTAGACCATGTATAGAGAATGCTAAAAGAGAACGAATAGTTTACTTTATTTTGTGTGAAATTAGGACAAACAAGTTATTTTTGTATTATTTTTGTCAAGAATACAATAAACTTATGTCATTTCTCATCTTACTTAAATTATTACGTAATTCTTGTTATTTTACGACTGCTTTAAGTTAATTTACCTATTAAGTTTTCTCCATATTAAATGGAAAACAAAATATAAATTACGGTTACCCAATATTCTATAAAAAAAAAAAGTAAATTACAGCTACTGAATATTCCATAAAACCATACATTAGAGCTACTCAATATTACATAAAAAAAAGTAAATTACACCTACCCAATATTCCATAAAAAAAGCAAATTACAACTATACAATATTACTTATATAAGTAAACGACAACTATCGAACATTACATAAAAAAAAGGTAAATAACAGCTACCCAATATTTCACAAAAATATAAATCACAGCTATCCAATATTCCTTAAAATGTAAATTAAAACTTCCCAATATCCCATAACAAAGTACAAAACAGCTACCCAAATATTCCATAAAACAGTGAATTAGAGCTACCCAATATTTCACAAAAATATAATTACAGCTATCCAATATTCCTTAAAATGTAAATTACAGCTACCCAATATCCCATAACAAAGTACAAAACAGCTACCCAAATATTCCATAAAACAGTGAATTAGAGCTACCCAATATTTCATAAAAATGTAAATTACAGCTACCCAATATTCTATAAAAACGTAAATTTCAACTCCCCAATATTACATAAAAGTAAATTACAGCTACCCAATATGCCATAAAAAATATATTACTGCTACCCAATATTCTATAAAAAATAAATTCAATTAAACCAATCAACGAATGATTTGGAATATTGTTACATACAGAAAATACTAATGTAGCCAGTATTGGAGATAATAATCATACACATAGAAAAAAAGAAGTTGAACAATAACAGAACTATTTTGCGATAATATTATGGTTGTTAAAATTATAGATTTTATAGACTGTGAAAGAGATTTAATGAATAGTAAATTTACGTAAGAAAGAACTTAAAAACGTAAGTATGAAAACTTGCGTCCCTTTTAACCGATTTCTTGTATTTAGATTTTATAATTTAAATTTATCAAGAATTGTAGTAAAAAAGAAATTAACTATAAATTAAACATATTATATGATGATATGTTCAACCAATTGCGGGGAACGTCAGCCCCGGTTATTCGTTAGGACCGACGTTTGATCCGCTTAAGTTCCGGAATGGGAGTTTTGAAAAACGTGCTAAGACCAACCCGTTAAATATATTCGGACCTTAATTACGTTTAGTCTCAACCCAAGTAATCACTATGTCCACAGCCAGCTTATAATGAGTTATTATTATTTTTCTAAACTAACTAATTATTTATTATAACTTACTTATCGCTTACATCTTACGGTTAGGGACAGGCGTGATGGGAGAATTCCGTTAACCCTTTAGGTCATAATAATTCCTTGTTAATTTACTCGGATGACCTACTAATGACTACCTAACACCCGGTGGTCGATCAGACCCCGCAATTAAAGGTTTAAGTAGCCATTTAGGTTTGTTACCAATAAGTTAAATTTATTAAGCGTAACTCACGTCGCGCACTGGGAACGACTGTCCCTAACCGTAAGATGTAAGCGATAAGTAAGTTATAATAAATAATTAGTTGTTACCAAAACTGAAGTTGATATTCAATACAAGTGTAAAGATATCTCTATTCATTTTAATTTCTGTTATTCTTTTGTCGTTTTCAGTTCAATTTCAATATGGTTCTACATGAGCACAGTATAGTCCTCCTCTATTACAAATTGAATGTTCATATTTTAATTTCGTGTGGCCGCTATAATGTTTACGTACAACGAAGGATGGACGATAGGTCGCAAATCACACTTTCGGTTTTCTGAGGTCACAAAACATGAAGAGCAGTCGAAAAACTGAGGTCGCGACTATCGAACTTAACTTAAAATACTTGGGTAAATTTGGCAAGCTATCACCGCCTAGAAATGAATAAGTAAAGGTAATAATTAACATCGTTAAACATCTAATGAGGTAATTTTAAAGGACGGAATTATTAAAGTTTTATCTTTAAAATACACGAGTAATAAATCCATAAAGTACTTCATCTCAAAGTATTAAAATATGTAAATATTGTTTTAACAGAAACACGTCACTCAAAGAACCCTCTTTGTTTTGACATCTCAGAATTATTTAAATCTTAATAATGAGAAGGCTGCAAAACTATATGGTATCACTGTGTAACAAAGAGATACATTTTTTAGTTTATAAGGTATAGATTGTACATTTTCTTTTCACTCTTTGTACTGAATAAGATAGTAAAGTTAAAGGGGCAGGTGTGGAATGACGAAAGGAAATCCTTTGTCTGTACAGATACAAGACTTAGCTGATAGAAAATATATTAATATACTTTTATAGTTTTGTAAAATTTAATTATATACCAAGATAATATTAAAGCTTATATAGTAGGGTTAGCCATTAAGAGGTAAAATTTTAAATCAATAAAACACATATTGTTTTTGGAAAATCATAGTTTTAATTGAATCTAAAGTAGGAAATTTAATATTCAAAATGTAGAAATTCGGTTTCTGTTGTAAATATTGTTCCTTGTGAAAAACTTTCTACATCATGTTTTTACACAATTATTTTAGGGAACATCTTCAATATTCTCTTTAATCATATGAGAACTGTTTGTGGATTATTAGGCGTAGACTTCTTCCTAAATGAAAAAAAAAGTCAAGAATTACACGATTTAGGCGACCAATTATATCCCCGTTTCTTAAGATAATCCGATTTCAAAAATTCTTACGGAATTGTAACTAACAGCGTCATCTTGTTGGAAATAAAATCGGCCTCGTCCATTACATCTAGTGTAACTCACATTAAGTCTGTTAGCATCATGTAGTAGTGCTCCTTTTTGACTGTAACAGCGTCGCCTTAATCGTTCTAAAAAATACATCTCTGTTCAAAAAATCCCACCATAGAATCACTACTTATGGATAGAGACATTTTTCAGCCTATTCAATTGAATAATAACCTCGTTACTGAATTTTTTTTTAAATATTGTGGTTACCTACCTACATTTCCAATACATAATTAGTGAAAAGACAACGTTACACATGGTCTCATTTCTGTAATATCTTACATACTTAGAGATGGGTAATTCCTTTGAGTATCTTGGCAATTACGAACCTTAATTTTCCGCGAAATTTTCAACCACAGCATTATTGTTTTCACCTGAGCTAGCTCCTTGGTGATGGACTTCCACACTGGCTGGTTCGCTCTGATTAAACGATTTTAAAATTGCTGTACGAGAAGGTGTTTGATTATGATCAAATACACTTAGAAATTTACGTTCTTAGAGCGAATTTTCAGAATTTCTTTTATACCTACAGGTTTACTTATAGTACGAACTTGGCAATCCTGATGTATCCAAAGTGGATCTAAACCTTTTTTACGTGTATTTTTGAGTTAGATTTCTCACTTCCATCCTTCTTATTTATTTTGTCTCTCTCAACAGACTCTTGTTCTCCTCCAACCCTATGGCAATTATGAGGTATCCAAGGTGGATGTGCACTTTTTTCATGTAGCCTTTGGTTAGATTTCTCTCTTTAATCCTTTTTATTTCTCTCAGAACCAACTCTTGTTCTCTTCGAAACCTATGACAATTATGAGGTATCGAAAGTGGATATACTATTTTTCATGTAGTCTTGGGTTATATCCCTCTCTCTTTCATCTTTCCTGTAAAGTCTCTCTTAACCAACTATTGTTCTCTTCCAAGCCTGTCGCAATTATGAGCTATCCAAAGTGGATGTACACTTTTTTCATGTAGTCTTGGGTTATATCCCTCTCTCTTTCATCTTTCCTGTAAAGTCTCTTTGGACCAACTTTTGTTCTCTTCCAAGCCTGTCGCAATTATGAGCTATCAAAAGTGGATGTACACTTTTTTCATGTAGTCTTGGGTTATATCCCTCTCTTTTTCATCTTTCCTGTAAAGTCTCTCTTAACCAACTATTGTTCTCTTCCAAGCCTGTCGCAATTATGAGCTATCCAAAGTGGATGTACTATTTTTTCATGTAGTCTTGGGTTATATCCCTCTCTTTTTCATCTTTCCTGTAAAGTCTCTCTTGACCAACTTTTGTTCTCTTCCAAGTCCTTCGCAATTATGAGGCATCCAAAGTGGCATACTATTTTTTATGTACTATTTGGTTAAATCCCTTTCTCTCATCTTTCTCGTTAAGTCTCTCTTGACCAACTCTTGCTCTCTTCCAAATCTATATTAATTTATAACTCTTCTAACCATAATTACAGAAACAATTACAAAAACACAATCAGCACAGTATTAATTATTTTCTTAAATAAATCAGTTAAAAATCGTTCAGTATGGGCTGTAAACTAAATTTTTCGTTCGTATTAATTCAAGTTCGAGCAAAAGGAAAACAAACAATTGGTTTGTCTAGTTTCAATATACAGTTAAAGTAAACTTTTCAATAAGTAATATGAGACTATCATTTGTTCTAGTTAAAGTTGTCCTGGGTTTCTACAGTTATAGTGAAACAGAATGTGCATTACGCTAGAGACAAGAAATCTTTGTCTTTTATATGAAACAATCACAATTTAAAATTGTATTGATACTTTGTATTCATAAGTGAAATTTCGTTTTAGATTATATCAATTTCGTAACCAATTTTACAACCGTTTACATTTCAGATAAATATTTGCAACCTCTACACGTTTCCTTAACGTTCTGCAAAACGCATTGAATGCAAAACAGAATTTTGTATCATCACAAAAAATGAAATACAGTGGTTTTTCTAATTTCACCTGGACTAATTATATAACTAATATACTCTAGTGTATCCAAAAATAAGTAATACTTTGTTTCTGTCTGCAAAATTCTTGGTAATATTAAGGAACAATTATTTTTATATGAAATGTATTGTCTTCACTGGAAACTTACGATTATTTTAAATGATAAAAATTGGTTAGTTTTGACAATTTATTGCAAGGAATCACGGGATTACTGAATGTACTTTAAAAAATGTGTGCTATTTGTTCTTAGATGAAATAATTTTAGGATTAGTTTACCAGGATAGCAACCTTTAATATTGTTTCTTCTATCTGTTATTTGTTAAACTTGATTTTATATATTTTCAGTTATGTATAATATATATTGTATAAGTATGATTCATGTAACTGGTTAAATAAAATAATATTATTAGGCTAATTTTAGTAAAATATTTTAATTATTGTAATGGTGGAACTCGCTCTGATGGTTCACAACAACAGCTTTGTGAAAGCATATTTTGTATTCCTAAATTTTATTGATTATTGATAAAGGTTATCTAATATTAAATTTCGTTATTTGCGTTTACCAGTTTTTGAACAGACATTTTAAAACCTGGATGTGAAATGCTAGGCTAACCGATTTTAAAATAGACCAAAGTGTGAATGATTTTTTGTTGTTGCTGAAATGAGAAATGATAGCGAAATTCACTGGTGACCAAGGTGTAACAACCATTAATCAATTAAAATATTTATTTTATTAGTGTTGTTTTCAAAAAGGAAAAATCAAATTAACTATATAAAAGATTTAATGTTCTTTCATATTTAATAACAACATAAAACTAATTTTGTTATTTTAAAATTTTGACTTAAAAGTGCCCATATCATGTTTATAGCAGAGCTCTTCATGAGTAACCCTGGAAAAGATATAAAGCCTTACTATTTAGAAAGTTGTAAAATATCTAAAGCCACACCCCTTCTCCCATATTCCGTATAAATACGGTTGTGGTTTAGTTATAGATTTAGTTAGTTGTAGATTAATTATTGTAGCTCATGTATCGTTGAAGATTATTTGTATTCTATAAAGCATACCTCAATTATTTATTTATAAACTTTTGTATTATTTTAGTGAATTATTTATATTGTGGATTGGATTTTTATAAATTCATATGAAACCGTTTATTTGTTTTTATGCGATAGTTATTATTTTCTTTTAGTTACCTTAACTTTAATTTTATTCTTGCCATTCGATACTCAAAAGTTAAAGTATTGTGATTTGATTATAAAAATAACTTTTAACATTTACATTATAAGGGCCTTAAGTATAAAGAAAGGGTGAAGTTTGGCATTCAGTAATAGTTTGGCACAATAGCAGGACCTTTAATATAATTTTAGTGTGGCACTTGTAGCACTAAAAAAAAGCGTTCTTTAAAAATTTGGGTTTGTATACTGGAAATCTAATGTAAATCAAGTGAATATCAATAACAAGAAAGTCAAGAAAAAGGTTTTTTTTTAAAACAGTTATTTGGTATTGAAGGGGAGACGAAACGACTTCATTAATTCTTTGTTTTTCTGTGTTTTCAAGAACATTTAAAAGTCAAATAAATTTTGTTTCCAAGCAGTTATGTGTATTACTATAATCTTATTCTACTAATAAAATCTACATATTTTTATTAGTAACTTTGTTTAAACCGACCTTAATTTTTCAACATCTTTAGCAATGTATTTGAAGATGTGATATTCAAAAACATTGTCTAGAAACAAGTTGTAGTAAATCTTGTTCTTTTTCCATTTTGTAAAACTCAAAAAAAAATGTATCAATTATTTCAATAGAAAATGAATTATAAAAGAAAAAAGATATTGAATAAAATTTGCTACATTATTTTTAATTTAAAAAAATTAACGAAGAGGAAATATGATTTCAAATAAAATTAATCAATTGAATTAAATGTTATTAAAAACGACATAAAAAAATCTATGTAATTTCAAGAGCATTTTTTTCTATATAATTGTAATATCTATTCTATTATTTATTTTCTGACTTTTGTAACATATTCCATAGGCCTACTCCTTTTAATAAAACTATTTTCCCAGCGATGGACGTTTCTCAACTTTTCAAAACAAGTTTTACTGCGTTTTATAACGATGAACGAAGCGATAAAGCTTTAAGTCTCGTTTCAAAACTACTTAAAAAAATCCCCGACTACAAAGTTGAACGTTTACTTTAAGGAAATTGCCTCATAAAAAGATAATGCGCTTTATATAGACATACGGGTAGTGTTACGATGCACGTACCGCTGTTTGTAAAGTAATGGCGTTAGGTTTAACAAAAAACTGTTAAAATAAGTTGATATTTCTTTTATACGATAAAGTAAAGCCGTAAAGTATTATTTGTAACTTTGAAACATACGTAAAAGGATAAGATCAGCATTTATAAACCATCCATAGGATTTCCTTGTTTAAGGGCTCCCCTACAGTGTTTCCTTGACCACCACTTAACAATCTTTTTTTATTTAAATACTAGTATGTATCTTCAATATCACTTTTATTAAGAAAGAGGAATTTATTCTAGATTTAACATATTATCTTCTCTTAACGTTAAGTGTAGGCAAAAGCTATCTTAAACCTCCCTTAACCATAGTTTAATGTTGAACAACAGTAGGTCTAGTTTCATATTAAATATTTTGAAAATAATTAAATAATTCCTTCTCTGTAAATTATGTACCACCACGAGTACCGAAAAGACATTTTATTTGTATGATGGGTGTAGCAATCCCCAGTAACTCTACCTAGATCTACACCTTTATCATGAAGTCTTGGGTTATATCCCTCTCTTTCATCTTTCCCTTCCCGTCTCTTTAGAACTACTCATATATTCTCTTCAGACTCTGATGCTATTAGAGTATTCAAGAGCTAGGGATATTTATTTTATGTTATTTTCTACCTTTTTTATAAGGTGATAATAATCAAGAGGTTTTTCATTTAAACAGCAAGGAAAAAATTACACAGATGACGAGTTTAAAGTGTTATACGTTAATCAATTTTTTTGATATAGTTATTCCGTATTGTATCCTAACATTAATTTCGATAAAATTTTCGAAATAAAATAATAATATTGTTTAAAGTACCAGACATAACAGCAGCAGAAAATTGAGACATTGTAGACAATATTAAATAATATTGCATGAATAAAAACCAAATTACTGTAATTATAGCATTCAAGTTGTACGATTAGCAATTACAGCAAAAAACTTGGTATTTGAACATTCCCCCTTACATATTGCACTCTTTGTGCTTTTATTATAAATCCATGTTTTATATTTTTGAACCAAATATTTTATTATTCTCTTCCTTTTTAACTATTTTTCTTCTTGTGATTGTGAATTCATAATCACTTATAACGGTTACTGAACTATCGTTGGTTCTAGGTGACATAATTGATATTTATGACGTAGCTCCTTTGTAAAGGGTAACTTGGTAACGGGAAAAGGGAATGATAACGAGTGTTCTTTAATGTTATTTCGGGTAAGGGGTGCCGCCGTATAAACGAACAGTGAAATGTTGCTTAAATAAATATTTTCTTATGGTTTCTTAAATAACGTTCTAATACTGTCTAATTTTTTTAATTTTAAATTATAAATTATCCTCAAACTAATTACAGAGTGTGTTTTAAGAGAGCCACCACTGCTATCTCTCCAAGCGTTAAAGTTACAATTTTTTTTTACCTTAATAGGAAAAATGTACGAAAGAGACCTTCATTTCGATCCCAAATTGGGCGATTAAAAAATTTGTTATGCCTATATTTTACACAGAGCGTAAAAACTACCTCTTGATATACAGAGTGTTTCTGTTATTGTTACCTTTGCCCTAGATATATTTGGCACACAGTCTGGGTAACCAACCACATTATAATTTATCATTTCAACCCATTAGAAACAGCTCTATTGAGATTGTTTGAAAATCACAAGTTCAAAACTACAGTATAAACGCGTTTTACGTGCACAACTCATTTGTCCACCTGTAAATTATGGTTTTGAATCTTCTGTAGTTGTATTAGTTGATAACTTTTTTAAGAAAATAGGATGTAAAAAACTAATTCCATCGTTAAAATCAAAATAGATTGTTTTTACAACGAAGTAAAAACATCTGTCAGGTCGCTAGTTAAATAATTGAACCTATTTCAAGATGATGGATTCCAGATGGCCACCATTTTAAAACCATCCAATCAAGAAGTAAATATTCACTTATAAACATAGGTATAAAAAACGAACTTATTAAGTTAGGCTGTTTTTAATATTTTTTTATAAACACTCCGTATTGTCTAAATACATTCAGAGTAATATATTTTGTAAATAATACATTTTAGAGGACAATTTTAGAGTCTTAATGCATTTTCGTTTAGTAATTTAAACTTATTACAATCAATTACTCTACAAATTTCAAAGAATAGATTCACTAAGATGAAAGTTGCTGTTACTGTTGCTTGAATACTGCATACTTATTATTGTCAAGTCTGAATTTTATATTATATACAATATCATTGTCGTCATACATACAAAAAAGTAAATAATATTGCAAATATTAAATTAGGTAAAGTTATTATTTACGAAAATGTATTAAGTAAGAAAACAAGTTATAAGAAAATAAAGTTTCGGAAACACCCTCAGGGGCTGACTGTAGTAAGTACAGTTTTGGCAATCCCAGGGGACGTTGTTGGATCTACACAATTTTTCACGTAGCCTTGACTTAGATCCTGTTCATTTTTCTTATCAGTTCTCTCTTTGATAACTCTTGTTCTCGTCCGACCTAAATGCTAATAGACTATTGGAAGATTAGGGATTTTATTTAATGGCTGTTATTATTTTCTTTTATAAAGCGACGATGACCCTTAAAACATCATCATAAAAAGTTTTTTTTCTTTTTAAACAACAAAAAAAGTTTATACAACAAAGAGACCAAAAGTTTATAAAATATTTCTGAGAACGACAAAACAAGGATAAACTATGGTAACATTATAGCAAACTAGGACGATAACTAATTCTTATTGTGTTACAAATGTCTAGAGTCTATTATACAATATCAACAGTCTATTAAAACCTGGATTGTAATAAACATTTTAAAACATGTTTTGATAAAAACCAATAAACTTTTACAGTAAATCCAAACAATACAAATAACGTTGGTGAGGAAACAATTAATAAGTTATGAATTGTAACAGGAGTTTCATTAGCATAGAGTATGTTTTGGTCTCAACTTTTATCAAACAACAATCAATCTGATGCTGTCGTATTATTTATCTAGCTATGTTACACGATCTAACCCATTAAAATCTTGTAATTCACAACAATAAAAAAGTAATTAAATTGTAATTTAAAGTTTGACATTTTACTTTTTCAAATAATTTAATTATTGCTAAGAGGTGTGGATAAAATTTAAATTGGCAAATATTCAACTAATGTTGTGTTTGTATGTTAAACTACTCAAGCATCCCAAACTTGTATGACTTACCAGAGCTACAAACCAATGAACTAAATGTCGTATGAAGGTGGGATAGAGAGTTGAATTATGCGTTTTGAGATGAAACAGAGATTGAAGCTTAGTGATGACCAAGGATACTTAATATAAGCTTCCCAAAAAATAATAAGAAGCACCATAGTATTTCACTCTCAATTGGTATTTTAACCAATAAAATTCAACGACCCTTGGAAGATTTGTACTGAACATCAAGAATGATTTAAATCGAAAGGGGAGTAGATGAACTTTTTTTTAAATTTTGAACGAACGAACACTTTGAAGTAGGGAAAACAACTTATTCGATTGCAAACATAGCAGATGATAACGATGTAAGGAAGGAGATGTCACTAGTTTTTTATTTATTCTCCTTTTCAAAGTTTTGAAATATCCACAGAAGGGCGAATATTAAATTATACAAAAATATAACTTTTAGTGAAGTGTGCACTTTAACATCCGAAGCTACTGAAACTTTAGACTGTTGGGAAATAAAAATGGCGGATAGTAGATAGGAACCAGTTTGTGAGAGTCGTGACTAATTAATTACGAAATAACTTCGTTCAACTTACGTCTATGACGCGTTTCGAAACATATGTTTCATCATCAGATTCTTCAAAATATTAAAATATTCACATCGCATATACAGAAATAACAAATAAATCACAGCACATAACACGCAATTGAAACATATACTACGGGTAGAAGTCTAGTACGATATATGAATGCAATCGAGGAATTAGAGATATAAGTTAGATATGAATTAGAGAGTTAAGACTGTAAACTATACATCAATCAATTGCTTAATGATCCGCTACATTCCAACATATTATACGATTCGGTTATAAAAATCTATGACTCCCACAAACTGAACTCTGGACCTAGTCAGTAACCTTTCGCACGTCCAAACCGTAGTAGATTTTTCAGTTGTGTGTTATTTGTTTTTGTCTATTTGTAATATGAACATTTTAATGTTGTGAAGAATCTGATGATGAAACATGTTTCGAAACGCGTCATAGACATAAGCTGAACAAAGTCACACGAAGGATAACAGGTATGACAGGTATAACAGGTATGATTGTAGAGGAAGTACCTAATTTGTAGGTTAATATACAACAGACAGAACGCCTAAAATGGGGAGGGTACTTATAAAAGATTTCAATTTCACGGATTCGAAAAAAATTTCAACTATCCTATAAAAAAGTGTTTGGAAAGCCAAGAAGATTGTGTAGCAAGGTATGTGTTACTTATTATTTTGAACTAAAAGAGGGAGACCGTAAACAGTGATAGATGGATGCAGAACACTGATAAGATAAAAGTTTGATTCGGATTGTACCACGATTGAAGATGAAGTAACCAAGAAATCAATGATAAAACTGTAATTAATTTTAACGGATTTTTTTTTTAATCTTAAAATGAAAAGAAGTGGACAGTTTAGATATTTTGATGTATATTGAGAAATTAATGTGCCAAACAGCTTCAATGTATAATATTTCACCAAAATATAAATGAAAGCAATAACTATAATTATACATTTGATTTCTGTTCTTGCCTTTATCACAAAATAAAAACAAGTACAGATATTATTGATAAAAAGGAGGTGTTTAAAATTTATATCAGAATGAAATAAGAAAAGAATATAAATCAAAGACCTCTAGCCATCGTATAATCTAATAGTGTTATGGCCGGAAAAGATCAAGACTTGGTCACAGAACAACCTGATGGGAAATATGAAAAATAATAATCAAACACAAGACTATAATTATGATACAAGATCCAGATCCAGGTGGTATCTTTGGAGATTCCCACAGGCATACTCATTTGAAGATGAAATAATGATCTTGAAAGTAGTTTTTTAATTTGTTATTTAACCACAAAAAGTTTAAATGATGCAAAAAATGATATTAACAAGTGTGAATTTTATACTATATATAAATTTCGTTAAAATGGTTTCAGATTATTTGATAATTCATAAGTAGAGAACGTAATAAATATTACAATGGAAAGAAAAATCATTGTAAGGAGAAAATAAATAGAGCAGAAAAACAAGTTACAGGAAAATTAAGTTTAAAAAACATTTTCCTTAAGGTTAAAAAAGGATAAACCCGTGTAACATTTTACGGAACTAGTACGATAATTAATTTCTATTGTGTTATAAATATCTAGAGTCTATTATACAATACCAATAATCTATTAAAACCTGGATTGTACAAGGCAATTTAAAAAATGTTTTGTTAATAAACTTTAAACTTTTACAGTAAATCTAAACAATACAAATAAATTTGGTGAGAAAACAATTAATAAGTTATGTATTGAAACGGGATATAGGTATATAGTTTGTTCTCAACTTGTATCAAAGAACAAACAAGCTGATGACGTCATAGTACTTATCCATCTCTCTTAGACAATCTAACCCAAATAAAGGTTTATTATAATCTATTAACTCACACCCTTTGAAGATAATGTTTTAATTTTTAAGATAACTTAATTATTGCTATGAGTTTTGTACAAAATTTAAATTATCAAATGCTCAACTAATGTAGTGTGGTGTATGTTAAATTATCATACGCTTGTAAGACATATCATATGCCATGGCCTTACAATATTACAATGCTTTTTGTCAGATTTTTTAATTATTTGTCAAAAGTAAGCATTCTTCGGATTGTGTTTTAACAGAAGAGGACTAATATATATTAGTCATCATTGCTATGTAGAACAAAAAAGACCCCTAGCCCTCGAGGTGTTCATGGGCCATACGAAAGACCTAGTAAGGCCATATATTTCACAATAGTCAATTTTAGAATTTAATGAAAAAAAGATTAGCCTTGGTCATGCCAGAAGTAGTAAACGATTAATTTGGCCATGCCAACACGACTCATAAATTTTGACTCCTGAATTGTTTAACAAACAGTTTAGAGATTTAGATATCAAAAATTGTCACTCATCGTTTTTGGAAAGAGTTGTGTAAAATAATATTATATGCACGTCAATTACACTTGTTAAATCTATACACTATATTTACAATCAATATCTAAGTTAAATACTTATAGCTTGAATTTTTAAGGAAGAAAAAACCAATTGTTTTCTTTCACATAAGAAATAAAATGGTATTATTAAATCTTTGTCAAATCTTTTTCAAGATCATTTGAAGGTGAGGTTTTCTTTAGTGTAAAACTTTGTACGTATTCTATGCAAGGTAAATGAGACACTTTTAACTGAAACAAACTTATATTTTTAAGATATTTAACAATATGTTTGGAGATAACTTGGCCTTCAAGAATCTCACCTTTAGAGCAAAATTGTAGTGGTCTATTTTAACCTGATGAAGCTTAAAAAACTTTTTATTTAAATTGATAATTCTTTTTATATACAGCAATAAAATAATTAATGCAAAATTCTGAAAAGTACACTAAAAATATAATTTTTGTAATTGTTACACGACATGAAATCATTGCATTGCTATTGAACTGCTTATTTATACGACCAATAACAAAAATGGTTGATAACGGATGGCTCTTTTCGATTCCATAAATTACGAAAGTTCGTGGTTTTATAATTTTTTTTATTAGGATTAACCAGTTTGAAAAAATTAGCATTCAAATAAATTCATAAAGTTTCAATTTATTATAATTTGTTACTTATAATTTTCTTGCCAGTTATTTAAACAATTAGAATTACGTCACATTTTACTGTAATATTGTTAAAATGTTCCAATGTAAAAGAATGTATCAGCTGTTACATCCTGTATAACCATAAAACAGTCACCTCAGAATCTCTGCCTAAAATTGAAGCTGGATATAAAAGTAACGACGCAGTAAATAAAAACCTAAAGTCACCTGTTCAGTTTGTATAAACAATATTCTCGTAGGGTCTAATAACCTTATACTTTATACATTTGTAGTACAATGTGCATCCGGATTCTATCTCTATTGGTGGCGGATGTTAGGTTAGGTTAAAATAGTTTAGTTTGGGTTAGATTTAAACGACAGTAATTTCATCCCCCATCACTACCAACAGAAACAAAAACATTTTCTATTGTCACAAAAATATTTTGTTTCTTTAATACAAAAAAATTAACTGTTAATATGCTATATAGGAAAACAAATGTTACTGTTGATAATTATTCAATAATAAAGCAAGCTGGTGAACTGCTACCATGGATGCATTTAAAAGTACAAATTGGTTAGGTTAGGTTACATAATTATAAGGTACAGGAAACCTTTGTAACATTTGTTTTAAGCAAACTTCCACTCCTTGATCTGCCAATACAATTTAATATTTAATACAAGGCTCAAGAAACAAAATTTAGGTGTTACATTTAGAGGATATGTTTGTTTTACAATGTTTGACGGGGGTATACATGATGTCATATATTTTCTATGTCCCTTCCAATCGTAGTGCTGGTGTAATAGTTATCGTCTATTTGTAAACACAAGAGAGGACAACAAATTTAAGATAAAGACATAAAATGTTTTATAGTGTCCCTATGTACAACAATATTGGAATTCAGAAACATCGAATTGAAAATTTCAAATTTTAAACATGGTAATATCTCATGTGTTATTTAGTTTATAAAACATTGAAGTACATAATATATGTATATTAAAATATGTGTATTTCAATGCTGCATGTAATGGTTAACCTCACATCTCTACAATGACAAATGGTATAGTTTTTTTAATTATTATTATTATACATTTTTCGGACATTTGCCATCATTTGTGTGTTAAAAATTCAAAACACGACGTTTCGGGAATAAGAATCAATTCCTGTTATCAAGTGACTAAAAACTAAAGAAACGTGAAACTAGAAACTAAGCCTATGTGAGAAGTAAAATTAAATAAAAATACGACCAACCTTAATATCTAATCATGCATCTCGGAACTGAAACTGAGAAGTCAAAAAACACAATCACGGTAACACACAACTAACGTCAAACACGTGTTGTTGTATCCAGAAGGCGTGACAAAATATTAGGGGAGTGGCCTATTGTTAGTTGTATTAATCTTCCTAGCACGAGAACGGGTTACAACCCCTTGTGGCGATTTAACTTGATAACGGGAATTGATTCTTATTCCCGAAACGTCGTGTTTTGAATTTTTAACACACAAATGATGGCAAATGTCCGAAAAATGTATAATAATAAAATTGAACTTCCATCATTAACAAATAACTTAAAACAGAGAAGAGTATAGTTATTATCAGAAATGTAATTTCAAATCGTTACTTCTCAAGAAAATGTGATATTTGTATAGTTAGGAGATTCTGCAGGGTCTATGTACCGACTCGAGCGTAGCGAGCGCAAAATCCTTCAGCGCATTGATTTCAACTTGAACAGAGATACTTACACGAGCGAAGCGAGTAGAGATTTTTAAAGATTCCCACCTATGATTCTAACAAGGGCTTAACTGACGTCAAAAGTATGGTCATATTGACGATTATATGTTCAAAAAACTTGTGTAACAGCTGTTTTGAACAAACATTCTCTACTGGATTATATCTACTAATACAATTTAACATTTTGTATATGGAAAGCAACATTTGAGCAATACATTTAGAGGATCTGTTGTATGATACTCCTGGGTAAGTACTATGATGACCTTATTTTTAGTATTTTGTATTGTAGTTGGTTGTGAAGAAATTTCCTGGAATGTTATCGCACAGTTTGTTATTTTTAATTAGACACAATTGATGAAATAACATATATCAAGTGTGGTATGACTAGTTTAGATTAATCTCGCCTTATTCACCCGTAAATTCCAATCTGATTAATGTGCATTACTTAGGACTTTGTGAATGATGTGATGGATTTAACGGATTAAAAGTCTTCCAATCTCTCCCCCTCCCACCCCATAGTAGGTTGTACGTTTTGATATTGGTTTTAGAGCTCTTAGTTTGATTGAAGGGAACTGACAGTCATTAGTAGATACAGGTGATACAAATAAACAAAATGATTTTAAGAATATAATATGAGATTTGTGATAAATTAAGACCAGTGAATATCTTCATAAACAGAATGTTTTGAAGAAAAATGGTTTAGACGAAATGTAAAATTGGTATCGAAAGAAAAATAAAATTTTATTATTAATTGATTAGTTGGATGGTTTGTGTTTTTCAGGTCATTTGGAAGTTGTTTTTTTTTTATTGGAAACCTTTATTTTTTCATTTTTATTTTATACTACAGCAACAAGTAGTTATCTAGCCTCGTAATACAAGCAGATCCCCTAAATGTAAAGCAGAAAAGAAGGTTTCTTAGGCGTTGTAGAATATATTACATTTTATTGCTAGAACAAGGTGTCTTGACTAGTAGGATGGGTTCATTTAAAACAGTTGTTACACAGGTTATTTTGAACGTTGTTTTCTAACAAATGCCAGTATTCACAAAAAATGTTTTCACTACACTACTATGAGTTCAGCTGTTTTCGTTATGTGTTTACAACCTGAGAAACATCGAGTTTACGCGCGAGGCTTTAGCCGAGTTTCCCACAGCTGATTTTCCCACTCTAGAGTGGAAAATGTTATTTTCTGCACTAGCAGATGATGTTGAAATCTCGTAAAATATCCTTTAACGTATATACCTAACGTATAACGTAAAATATGATTTAAAAAACCTCTTGTGTGTTTTAGTGAACTACCAAGATCCGTTTATTTTTTTTTTTTTTTACCGATGTCTCGTAAAATATCTTTCAACGGATAATAAATATAATATGATAAAGAAAAGCTCTTGTGTATTCTAGTAAATTACCAAGATTAAAGAAGAAAAAATTAATTTAATGCATAATAGCAAACCGATATGTCCTCTACAATAAGTCCACCTGAATTAAATTTTACATAGAAAAATAATCAGCTGTAAAATATCCTTTAACATATAGGCCTAAAATATGATTTAAAAAACCTCTAGTGTGTTCTAGTAAACTACCAAGATCCGTTTAAATTTTTTTTTCCCAATCTAAAATTTAGAGCAAGGGAAAACGATCAGCTGACTTTCCATTGCTCTAATTTAGTATCGTGTTTACCCACTTAAAGGACTAATGTTTCTTTAAAATTCCTTCGTGCGTTTGAAATTAGCTGATCTTAAATAATTAACAATATTGCCTGATTTAGGTTAGGAATAGCGATTACGGACTAACAGAATGACAAAAACATCACTCTTTTGATTCCTTGAGGCGGTGAAACGAGAATATCAGTAAAAAAAAAATAGGTCGATATTTTGTTACGATTAAAAGGAACGTCCCTTACACTTCGTACACTGGGTAAAAGAGACGTGTTTACTAAAGCGGGTTATAACAGTTAACGGGACGAGACAGATGTGTCTATTAATTTCAATCAAAGGCTGTCATAGAATTTGATGTGGTAACATCTTACTTCTCTCGTAGAAACAAAGTTTAAAATTGAAACGTCCACGAGAAATTCATTGACGTTCTTTTGGTTATAGGGAACACTTATAAATAAGTTTTTATCGATATCTCAATCCGTTGTAGAATCTCATTTAAGTAAATAAAACACGTTCAATTAAACAGAAAATGTAGAATTTTTGTATATATGTTTATACAAAAAATTTACTTTCCTAGTATAGGACGTACAGGATAAGTTACGATGTCACGAAAAAATTTAACAAATATTTTTGAATTAGGAAAAATAACTTCATATTTGAAAGTCTTAGGACACGAAAAAAGTAATATTTGATATTCAGTTAGTCTATCATCGTTGTCGTTGTTGCACAATAGCCACAAACATTAAGATAGAAGAAGAAAATTTGTAAACGAGACTATAGGAGTGCTCTTACAAAACTCTAATGAAAATTTAAAACGTTTAAGAAATAAACGTAAATGACGGGTTTGTTTCATCATGTCTCGTTTGTACTTCAACTTAAAAATATTAAACTTTCAAAAAGTTCAGACTTTAATTCTGTTTGTAATGAAGCCAACGTCTTCTCTCTATGATTACAAATAAGTTATCAAGATGTAATTTCGAACCCTAAACTCATCAAGTTAACGTACCATTCGTATAGTTAAGAAAATCCAAGATCTGGCAGTGTCGTCACCGAAACAAGCTTTCAAAATGGTTACAGTTTCGACACACTGACAACAGCGAAGCGAGTGGAAACTCTTTGATATATCCACATTTACGAGAGCTAACGTCAAGAAATGTTGTACACGATTATGAAGTTCAGAAAACCTATGTAACAACTGTTTTAAACACAGTTATTCGACTGGATAAGACTCCTAGATCTATCAATACATTTCCCACATAACTCAAAAAAAACTTTTGATCATTACACTTAGACGATCTGCTACTATTATGTTATGAGACTGGGTAGTTACTACGATGGACCACATCATTTTGTTTCTTTATTCTGACGTCGAGACACATCTCCTAATATTTGAGACCTTATTTACTGAACATTCTGTGTGACTGTTTATTTTATATTCTCGCTCTAATTATTTATAGCCTATCTCAAATTCCACAGAATGCGCTATTACAGGAAAATATTGGTTCTAAATAAGGAGAAAATAAAGAATATATGTTTCAAATGGTAGTCATTTAAAAATTTCAACATATATATATAAAATTTTTACGAAATCTGTAGAGCCAATTTTAAGACATTACATCATTTATATCTTCGTCATTACAGATTTTTGATTTTTTTTTTTTTTTACCGATAACTTTTGGAGTTATAGCGATCAATGGGTTTTGTTTGAGTCTTTAGAATCTTTACATAGAATTTGATAGAAATCGTTATAGCCGATTTCGAGAAAACGTAATTTTGTTCTTCTTTTTTCTCATAATATTGTTGTTTCTAATGGCTCATCCTGGCTCACACCATTCTTGATCGAGCTTCCCAGTAACGTCCAGACAGGTCTATTCTATCTTGCTTCATCGTGTCTAATTTTTCACAGATCAAGAGATGATCCTTGTCCATGCTACTACCAGGGCGCTCACAGAGTGTGCACATCCCAGAAGAGAGGATGTTGATCCTACTGAGGTGTCCCGCCAAACAGTCATGACCATTAGCCATGCGACACTTTGCAACCGCCTGTCTCCTTGGCAACTCCCTATTCTCAGAGTACATGTCAGCTATGTCTTCATACAATTTTCCCCTTAAATCTTCTTTTATTTTAATTTTTTTATGAGAGCAAGCCAGATGGTGCTTTTTGATTTTTCCATCTATTGTACATCTATCTTTTCTCATAATATAAAATCCGCAAATTTTGCGTTATTGAAAATGAAAGACATTCCCGATATATGGAAAAATATTCCTACGTACCAAATTTGATGAGAATCGATTGGCATTCGGTTTTTGACCAATCACCGTTTATATACTATGAATACTTAAGCAAATAAAAATTATTAGGTCCAATTCAAAAAATGCAACTAACAATACAATGTTGGACTTTGGATTACTGTAGATAATTTGTTATTTAGTTACTTAAGAGCGTAGCGAGTAGGAAAGATTAAACGTATTTTAAAGTTAGTATATAGGGGTAAAACCCCAAATCAGTCTTCCTTACAGTTTCAGCTCTCGTCAAACTGTACATATTTAAGGAACATATAAACATAATTTTGAAACCAAGGGGCGGAGCCCTTGCAGCTCTTTACGAGCGTAGCGAGTAGAATAAACCGGTTAAGACAACTTACATTTACAAACAAATTGTATTGAGCTATTTCAGCAGAAGTCGGAAATGACTAATATTTGTTCTCTCTTCTTTTAAAACTCCAAATCCTCTCCCTCGAGTACATTTCATTAATACTAACAAAGAGAATATATAAAGCATTCTATTGAAAAGACTTCAACTCTCCTTAAAGATATAAATAGGTTGCTGAATAATCTACGATGCTTTTATACTGGCCTCAGTTGGGGATTATGGAGTCCAATATTTCATAGAATGAAGGTGGAATTGATCTTTGAACTGTTAAAACTTTATCACTGAAAAGACTTAATGTTTTTAAATACAGCAGTTCACTTCCATTTATAATTTTGACAGTTATTTCTTAATCGTAATTTTGGTTTACTTGTGATTTTGCACACTTATTAGGGTCAATGATTTTTTAATTTTCAAGGTTTACTTTTATATAACAGGTCCATTACTGATTTTTTATTATTATAAACAATAACTTATGAATTGCTATTTGTAGGGTAAAGCTTACTATATACACAACTACGACATCAAGAAAGTATGATATACAAAAATACAAGGTTCGTAAAACCTGTGTAGAAACTGTTTTAAGCAAATTTAGCCATTGATCTCCCAATATAATTTAACATTTCCTGTAAGGCCCAAGAACCAAACATTGGGTATTTAAATTTAGAGGATCTGTTTGCATTACATGGTATAATGATGAATACCATGACGGCACTCAACTTGTTTTACATACTGCTTGCTTGATTCGTTCAGGGTTAAGTCATCAAAATTTTACCAATTAATTGATATACCTGAACCCAATTTTGAATTTTTCAATTTTTCCATTTAAAGTATAACGAACTGGTATTATGATAACAACGATTTTAGTATATGTTTGTAATGGAATTTGTGTATTGTTTATTAAACATAGATTAAACATTAGTCTAAAACAAAAACAATCAAAGAGATGACAATGTTTGTCTCTAATTATAGCATGATTAGGCACAAAAAAATTAAAACCCATTTACGCCTGTAAAGCTCAAGCTTGAGCCATTTTAACTCAATATAAAAAGGAGTCACATGTTGATCATATAACCAACTGAAAAAAAACGAAACGAATGCAATAATTCAGGGCACAAAAGGAAAAAGCTTCCAGATATTGAACATGGTTTTACTCAAGTTTGTTAGAGACCCTTTACTACATGGGGGATAAGTCAGAATATGTAATGTTTGTACGCGAGAAAAGCATAGCTTAGGAAAATGTTTATGCTTCTAATAAGAACTAGACAAACATGCCGAGTTGTTTTTATCGTGATTTTAAAACGGTTCTGAAAAGGACTACAATTAAGTGGGGAAGTTGTTTTATTAGGGAGACTTTAATGGTTGGTTGGACGTAAGTTTGAAGATTTCATGAAATGATGATGAAGTGGATTTGAATCATTCATACATTTATTACACCTTAAAGTATAACAATAAAAGAACGGTTGTAATTTATCATTACAATAAAGGTGCTACAGTTGTCAAAGTGTCGAGTTATTTACGCTATATCCACAAGAGCAGTTTTCATTGCTACACATCGTATAATCTGGTTATTGTTCCGGACAAAATTTAATTTTGTTAATCTTGTTAAATGAGTGGAAGCTCTTATTGTTACTGTAAGTACGTTGTGTGTTTTTGAGTTACGACTCATGTAGAAAATTACTTTCTGTCAATCAAATTTGAGTGGAGTTTAACATAAAAACACCGTACTCGTTCATTCTACTTTAATGTTTAATGGTTTTAACTGGTATGATGAACTGTGTAGTAGAATTAAAATAGGTTTTAAATGATTGTTTTATTCAAATAATGAATGAGGTTTTGGTTGACAAATAAAATTTTGCACTATCTTAACTTAAAATTTTGAAATTTTAATGCTTAAATGCTTTACAGGTTGTTCGAAATGAGTCTAAAATTAAAACATATTGCCTGTAGTTGAATTAAAATTTTAATCAATATTCTTATACTATCAACGCTAAGTTGGAATTTCACATAGATTTTCTCATAGGAACATCAAATGTTGTCTTCATCAATTATGTACTGTACGTCTTCATAATAGTCAGTTAATGTAATACGACTGGATAAGAAAATCAAAATATTTAAACCATATCTGTTTGAAACCCAAGCTTGCATGGCAAATTATAACAAGTGCTAATAATATACCTTTGGATTACATTGATAAACCTGCTAAAAGCTGAGTAGTTAATGTCACAGTCTTGCTATATACAGCACAAGTTAAAATTAAGAGAGGGTTTAGATTAAAGAAGGTAAATTTTAGGATGATTAACCATGGTTTATCGGGGAAAGATGTTGAGTCGGAATGTTGAATTCAGAACCCTAGTTTGTGATTAATACCACCCAGATCCGATCAGCATGAACCGACACTTTGTTGGATATAAATCCAAGCACTAAGCCAGCTTTTATGAGACCTGAATTATTCCATAATTAAAATAAATTCACTCGCTGAAATTTAAACCAAATCACTACCCTCGAGCTGAGTAACTCTCAGAATGGAAATTCATATTACAATATAATTATGCATGCCACAATTGTAGTTTACACCAGCTGTCTATTTTGTAGAGTCGCTATTACGTATCCTCACATCTCAACAATAATTAGTAAGATGTTAAATAATGATCAGCAAGGTCATAATCAACAAATGTCGGACCACGCTAAGACATTGCTCTAACACTGTTTGTTGTGTACCAACAACTGCATAAACTTGGTTCTCGTGATATTAAGTTATAAATAAGTTCGAAATACTGATCTTCTAGCTCTGGCGTTTGATTACTGGCGCACTACTACATTTCGAAAAAGTTGTTCCACAAGTTTATAATATATTCAACATGCAAGATGATTTTCAATATGATAGTGACAACTTGGTACTAATAATATACCCAGATCACCAAGTTGCATTAGTTAGTTATATTACATGGTTATGAAATGTATTTAGAAACCATTTCAATCTCATCCAATTTAATTTTTGAACAATTTTTTTAGTAATTATCATATTTGACGAATATTCTTTGCTTATAAATTTGACGTTAATAAAAACTCAAAAAACAGTGGATAAAGAGGGATTTTGGGACAAATGTTTCTCAGAAATTTGAATTTTATTATAACCTCCTGAATATTTTTACAAATTATTACCCTTTACTTATAGGTTAACCTATATACAAAGAATATGAAATTTAAGTTGAAATACAGGGTGATTCTAAAGTTAAGTAGCTATCAGATATTACTAATTTGTAATTTATTTAATAAAATTTAAATTAAATATTTTAATTTAGCATTTAATATCAAACCATTTAGTAATTATAACATACCTAAGTTTGAAAATTTCATTAAATTTTTTAATTAGTTCTGAATAATTAACACATGTTAAAGCGCAGTCGTATTATTTTAAATACCATCTTTCCTAATTAAAGTTGATTTCCTTAGAACAGAATATAAAATTAACTTTCCCCTTCATGACATTAATGGAGTCTCGTGTAAAACAAAGTCCACCCGCTCATTGTAGGGGCAAAATCAATTTACCTTATCGCTGAGTAATTAATGTTGCCATCAGAGTTCACGACCTGTTCCATTTACTTGTATTCAAGAATGTTACGTTTCCGAGATGAGAATATGTGAGACGGGAATATTTAATAAAACTTGTCACGCAACTGCCGTATTTGGCTGAGAATTTTATTTACTGTATTTCACAGGTTATCATGTTTTAGAAGCTCAAATATCTTATGAATATATGTAGATACCAATTCAGTACAAATTGTTATGTTGCTGTGTGTACCAAATATAAGGAATATATATTTTTTAAATACACGAGAAAAAACTTTTAAAACAATTTAGAAAATTTCCGATTGTTTAATTAATTTAGATATGGTTTAAAGGATAAATACCTCTCGGTAATTATCGCCTTATGTAACAAATTTCTGTATGACTTACGGTTCACCGTATGATTCGACGAAGTGCACACGATGAGTTATAGTTTGTACATTATTGTGTTACTGTGCGTGTGTTTTTGTGTTATGTTGACTGTATATTTACGACCTCAATAGAGCGACAATCTGATGTTGGAAAATATCTGAAACGCGTCATAAACAAGTAAGTAGATGACTAAAATTCTAAAATTATAAAAGTCACACTGACTGACAAAACTAATCTTTCTATTCAAATTTGTGACTTGGATACAGATGCAATGAGTTTTAAAACGGTTTACGAGTGTTTACAACATTAAAACATGTTAACAAATATAAACCAATTTCAAGCAATCGCTGACCTTATGTATTCTAAGGTGATGATTACACTGCTGTCGTCAACTTCATTAGTTAAACTCTGTATTACTCATAGTGCAGATTGTAAAAATATAAGGAAGTATTTTTCTGTAAGGAATATAAAGAAACCCAAAACTGTTCACTGAAAAATTTTAATGTAATTTCTTTTTGTCTATATATATACAGTGATAATATAAATAATAGTGAACATTTACACTTAATTTACCCAGTACGCGAAGTGTAGGGTAGTTTTGGTAATTGCAAAAAATTTCGACCTTCGATATTTGACTGATCCTTGAGGAAACCAAAAAAGTGATTTTCTACATGTCATCCATAGCCTACTTTGTCGTTTTTACACAAAGCACGATAGTGGCCACAAAAATTAAGATTTCAACATGAAATTTGGTATAAGAGACGTGCTCTCATTAAAGCCCTATTAAAAATAAGAAAATTTGAATTTAAAATATCAAAATGGCTGCCATTTTAAACAGTTTTTTATTCATATCACGTGTGATATTCAATTTATAACAAATTAAATTAGATAAAAAATTACAAAGTTCATTTATAAATGTAATGCTACCAACCCCACTCTGTAACAAATAGGGAAATAAAAATGTAATACCGAATCGTGACCCATCTAAACAATGTGATACAAGATCAGAAAGAGGCTACTAACACGAGCGAAAAGTTTTTTATTTATTTATTTATATTACAACCTAGGTGTGCCTCATCTAGCAATTTTTCTTTAACATTATATGTTCACTGTGTGATGGGGTGCAGTCCGACGGCTGGTCCCAATGTGAGCGAAAAGTGTGGACCTTTTTTACACACAAGGTTAGCTGGAGTAGTGATACACACAGTGACGATGTTAGAAAACCTGTGTAAACAATTGTTTTAAATAAACTTATTCTATACTGCGTATAAAACTTCTTAATCTACCAACATAATTTAACATTTCCTACAAGGTTAAGAAACCAATTTTTGAGTACTATGTTTAACGGGCATGTATTACTTTCTATGATGGAGCTCTGTGGTGTTTTTTTTAAATTTTGTTATTGAAACACTACTCCTTTCATTTGCAAGATCAGTGAAGATTTTATAATATAAATGGTAACAAACTTCTGTACTTCAATTTACCAATATATAAAACAATAGTACCTTTTCATTTTATAAATTTAATCTATTATCGAGTAGAACACCTCCAACAGTGTATCAAAACATGAAGGACTTGTTGATTCGAGTGCTATCGTTGAACCCTATTGTCTTCAGTCAAGAGTCACGAAATCGATTAATAAAGCCTTATCTAGACACAGGGTGGGAGTCTTTAATATCTTGTAGCGATCTTCTTCCAAAATGGTTTTATTTAGAGAAAGTTTTATAATCGTCTAAAAGATTTATCTGTTTTATAGAAATTGATATTTATAAAGTTATTTGTCTCAATTTATAAACGTTGTTTATTAAACTTTATTTTTGATGCCGTTATTACTTGTAGCAAGTATTTGTTTCATTTCCAAGCAAGCAGTAATAAACTCACGCATGCTTTTTGCAACCCCTATGCCTCACACAATCTGTCTAATACGTTCATTCTATCATCTTTTTTTATTATTTATTTTTGCCCTTTATTTTATTTAAATAAAATATTTTAAGATTTAGACTTCAAATTTGTCTCAATCTTAAGCTTAAAGTTAGACTTTATTACAAAATATTCTTTAAGTCGGTCTAATTAATGACGAAGGAAATTGCTGAAAACATTTGTTTGGCTAAAGTTGACGTTTTTACGCCGAAACCTGTAGTTCTTATATAAAGTGAAAAAAGGACATAACAAGGTAAAATGTCAAATTAAGTTAATATAACACAATCGTGGATACGAAGCTATTAAATCGTCTTCATAAATAAATATGTTTCTATTTTAAATAATTGGTAGCTAACTATCCAAACCAAAATACAACTCAGTAGGTATTTTAATATCACTCACTGTTTCATAATTAGTCTATCAAATTTTGAAAACTTTGTAGCATTCAAAACCTCAACTCACTCACAAAAATAATCTGCAGTAAAAATTATCAACCTAAATTCCTACCATAGTCCATTCCGCCCTTGACAAGTGTCTCCGCGTAGTGACCGTCACCAGTAACAATCGCCTGATCTATCTCCTTCTCTGTCTTGGTACAAGGTACAACCGCTAGCGACCGGCTTGAATAAAATACGTACTCACTCCTGTCTTAGCATTCATAAAATGTAGTCAAATATTTCATCACGTTCTAGTTTAATTTAAATCTAAAGTCACAGAATGCCGAAGTAATAGTTCAGTTCAATCAAGTAATAGTAATAGTTCAAATCAATATTTCAGTGATGTGTTTTTTTTTTTGTGAACTAAACAAAATAAAGTTGGTTAAATTTTTTATATATTACGGCACATGTTTCACGAAAACTTTCAAGAGGATTCCAGCAAAATGCTGGTCGGAGGAAGATAGCGAACCTGCTTGACTTTGCTTTCTACAAGCAAAATAACGTACATCAATGTTTCTGCCTGTTCTTTAAAACATGTTTCATATAGCAACTCTAAAAATTTCCAAGTGCACAAAAGTGACTTTTTGAAAAGTGACTTTAGAAAACTTTGTTTAAATATATATATATATATATATATATATATATATATATATATAAAGTTCATGTACCTAACTTTGTTTGTTAGAATATGTTACTTGTTATTTAAATGTAGTCATGTGTAACTATTTATAATTTAAAAGAAAGAAATACTTGGGTGGTGCTGCATGCAAACTTTTCGGTCCTTACAGCCTCCAAGAGGTTATTTCTAAATTAATAAAAATTGACGTCAATTTATAAAACTTCAGTATTCTAAATTTTCATTTCTTTTTAAAAAAAAAAACTTCTCATGTTATAACAAATTGTTTTATTTAAATATATATATATATATATATATATATAAATATATATATATTGGCCAATTTAGTACTTAAGAAATTTAACAAACAAAATCATGATATGCAATAATTAATCTAATAATGAACTTGTTAGAATTAATATAATTTTTTGAATTTAAAATATCAATCTTACTTATAGAATCTTTTTTTATTGTTAAATTCGTAACAGTTTATATAAACTAAAGGGGGGGGGATAAATATCAGAATCTATTCATCAATATATTTTTTTTATATATATTGTAATTTTACATTAAGGGCGTATAACTTTTTTTTCTCAAAGATTAATTGTAATCTTTTAATTATCAAGCTTTTGCTTATAATAATTTAACCTAGGATGTTTTTCAGCTTTGTAAATGGTAAAATCTGATCCATCAAAATTTCCTTTTTTTTAATTTAATAAATTTGAGCCTTGTTAATTACTAAATTTGTCTTTGTCTTTTTTTATTTTTCAAACATTGTTACCATTTGGTTCCGCCTTTTGTTTAATTTAAGTCCCCTGGTAACATGTTTCTGGTAGCAGAGCGTGGTTAATTTTAAATTCTGGAACCGTGGTTAATTTTCAAAATTTTGTATTGGAACCATATAAATTTAAATTCTAAAAAAAAATTTCTTAGTGTTAAACAAGGCTCATTTTTCATGTTTTTGCAGCTTTCTCGAATACTGTACAACTATTGCTGATGAATTTTTTTTTTTTAATATATTTAAATCTATATAAACTCATTAGTCTCTTTTTATTTTTCATATAAACACTTTACACAAAAACGTCTAAACCAATTTTGATAAAATTTGTTTTTCTTTATTTTTCTCTGCTTAAATAAATAATTTTTTTTTTATATATACATATATTGCACACTCTAGTCATTCACTGAATTTGATTCAGACAGGCGGGGCTCATTCGGGAATTCAAAAAAAATATAAAATAAATAATAAAACCCAAAAATAGATAGAAACAAAAAAAAACAAAAAAATATATTCAAAATTCCCTTTAAAATTTTCTCGAGTTTTCTTTTGCTTGTCTGTATTAATTCATACTTACACACACACATATACACAACAATTACACAACATACATAATTCTCGAGTCATCTTTTGGTCCTTTCACTTCATTTTTTTTGTCACCTTAAGAGAAAAACTTTTTTTAATCACTTTCTTAATTTTCATCAGCAATAGGTAAAATGGCAGTGGATTTGCTGAGATTAGTAGACTCACTAAAGAACACTGAGCTTTCTTTTGAAGTCGTGGCTAGAGGTGGTGAAAAAGACACAGTAGCTAAAATGCGAACCTCTCTTAGGTCCCTCCTACAGAATAACGTTGAGCCCGAATTGGGAAATTTCACTGAAGAGATCCTCTTGCAACAGATATCGTTAACGCGAAACTCCTTGTTCGTCTTACAAGACGACCTGGAGAACCTAGATTCCGAGCGAGGAATCAAAATGATTCGAGTTCGTGCGCGGATGAACGTTTTCGGAAGACGACTAGAGTTCCTAACTCGGGTGCAAACTGAGCAACTAAAAGTTGCTGATAACAACGTGCCACGGGATCTTGCCGAACTACAAAACAATTTCGGAACACTCAAGGACAAATTCAAAGCTTTCGAGCAAACGATAGCTCCATTAAAATTGAATTCGAGCATCCCGCTAACGCCCTCTGGGGGAACCACTAAAGCTAACTCTGCAGAACCATCTCGCTCTAATGGCCTAAATCTGACTTCGGACACGCCGCAGGCCGATCCTCAGCAACCGTCTCCCAGCAGTTCGAAAAGCTGTTCCTACGTTTCCTTATACGGAAAGCTAAGCCATCCTGCCGAACAGATCATCAAAACCATACCTCAGACAGATGGGTTCGACCTCGATAAATTGTTAAATTTTTTTAAAATAGCTCTAAAAATAGTGAAAACTTATCCTGATGTAGCTGCTAATATCAATAATGTTCTGATGCCATATGCACAGGGACCGTTAAATTCATGTCTGATTAGACATCAGGCATTTAATACCTTTCATAAAGAGGCCTTAAGTCTCTTTATACCATCAAAAAGGTTTGCTTCTTTAGTGCAGGAGTTATTTTATAGGCCCCAGAAGACTAACGAGGCGGTGCACATCTTTGTAAATAAAATTAAAGAGGCTGCAGAAACACTTAATTTAGATAAGTCCGAATTGGAGGTCACGGACGTCATTCTGGAGGGACTGTCTCCGGAAGTCCGCAACTGTTTAGTTTTTGCGACTAAGCCTAAAAATTTCGCAGATCTAGATCGACTCTGCGCTCACGTAAATAATATCATGTACACTGACAGGCAAAGGGCTCCATTAAAGAGACCCGAGTTTAAAAGTCCTGATTTTAGACCTACAAGACCTGTAGTCTGTTACAGTTGCGGGCAGCCGGGACATAGAAGCCCAGAGTGTCGAAACCGGCCTCCAACAAGGCAATACCCTCCAAAAAACAGGCGCAGGCCAGCCTCCCATTTTAAAACCAACCACATCGGATTTAGATATAACCTTAACCCACACTTCACTAATAGACAAACTTTTCAAAATTTTAACTTAACTTCCAATCAAATTAGAAACAATTTCGGCAATAAATTTCAAAATTATTTAACACCAATTTGTTATCATTGTGGCATGCCCGGTCATTATATCTGGGGTTGTAAATTCTTCTCTTTACGGAATAGGCGCAGGCAGTCCTATTCCAGCTCCAAGCTTTCCAACTGCAAACTTCAAAAAAAAAATATTTCTCTTAAATCTAGGGGTCTGAACGATCAGTTTTTGCCTTTGGTGGAAGTGGCTTTTGGGCAAATTAAAGTTAAGGCTCTGCTGGACTCCGGTTCAGTAAGATGCGTCATATCTAAAGCCCTTTTCAAGAAACTAAAGAACACCAAAGCTTTTAAATCCATAACCAGGGTGAAGGCTGATTGTGTCACGGCTTCTGGAAAAAGGTTGCCCATTTCCTACTCTTGTCTCCTACATCTTAAAATGGAACATTGTAGTTGGAATGTAGATTTTCTGGTGGCGCATAAGTTGTCGTGTCCTCTGATCCTCGGGTCAGATTTCATCTCTAAAACGGGACTGGTACTTGATCTTTCAGCAAAAAACTTCTATTTTAAATTTGCCAGGTCTATTGTTTTCCCTTTGTGTAATTTCAGTAATTCTACTTATAAACCCATAGTGTCTTCAACATCTCAAGCTACTCCTCCTGATCCTTTAGGTCATCTTCAAAAGAATGATAAAAACGCCATTTTAAAAATAATTAATGATTTTCCTCAGGTACTCACTAAAAGGTTAGGACTAACACATCTAGTTGAATACGATATTCAACTGAAGGATAACACTCCAGTCAAGTGTTCTCCATACCAATTGGCACCCCCAAAAATGGAATACCTCCGTGAACACATTAACGAATTGTTAGATTCAGGAGTAGTAGAACCTAGCCGTTCGGCATATGCATCCCCTGTTTTTCTGGTTCAACATCCCGAAAAGAAAACAAGGATGGTGATTGATTATCGGAGACTCAATCAAAACATCGTCGTCGAAGCGGTGCTGCTACCTAATTTACACCAAAGTGTTAACTGGTTTGTCGGCGCCAAATATTTCACAGTATTCGATCTAAATTCAGCTTACCATCAAATCCCTTTGTCTCAAAAGTCCAAACAAATTACCAGCTTTTGTACTCCTTGGATGCTCTATCAATTTACTCGAGTCCCTTTCGGACTCTGTACTGGTGCCCAAGTGCTTACTAGACTTCTGGATCAGGTCTTCCATGACATCAAATTTAAATTCATCTTTAATTATCTGGATGACCTAGTCATCTACTCCAAAACTTGGGAAGAGCATCAAAAACATCTTCGGGAAGTCCTTACTCGTTTGCGGCGGGCTGGCTTGACTGTTAACCCAGATAAGGTCCGTTTCGCTGTGAATGAGATAAGCTTTTTAGGACACCTAGTTTCTTCTCGTGGCGTGCAAATCGACCCATCTAGAACTAAGGCAATTAGAAATTTTCCGCAACCCAAGAACCCTAAGGCCGTTTCCAGATTTATTGGAATGGTCAATTTCTTTGCTAAATTCATTCCTAATTTCGCGGAGCACGCTGCGCCTCTAAACCTGCTTCGAAGGAAGGGCCAAAAATTCTCTTGGCAAGCTGAACAAGAGAAAGCTTTTAAACATCTTCGGGAGGCAATAACACAGCCTCCGGTTCTCCGGATGGCCGATTTCGCCAAACCATTCATCCTGCAAACGGATGCGAGCTCGGTGGCCCTTGGAGCAGTTCTACTCCAAGAAATTGACGGCTCACGACAGCCCATAGCGTACGCTTCACGTACTTTAACTCCTGCAGAAAGAAAAGCCTCATCTGCATATGAAGCCGAATGCCTAGCAGTAGTTTTTGGAGTGGAGAAATTTAGGCAGTATCTAGAACATCGGGAATTCCTATTAGAAACCCACAACCAAGCCCTTTCTTGGCTTTTAGCACGTCCTCGTCAGCTTGGTAAATTAGGCCGATGGATTGCCAAGTTGACTTCATTGAAATTTAAGGTAGCGCACATAAGAGGAACTCAAAATATCATAGCAGACTCCCTCTCGCGCATGTTCGAACCAGAAAGTTTCAACGAAGAGAATGCCACCTTTTCATGTACCAGTCTCCTCACAAATTTTCCTCTAGCTTTTCATGACATCCAGACTCATCAGAAGGCCGACCCTATTTTGAAAAATATCATTGCCGACCTTGAACAGAACGTCTCTTCGGAGAAGTACTGTTTAAGTAAAGGTGTACTTTGCCTGAAAAATCATTTGGAAAAGCCCACCAGAATTTATTTACCTCAGTCCTTAGTCGACCTGGTAATCAATTACCATCACGACTCCGTTGTGGGTGGTCATCTTGGAATACTTAAAACTTTGTTTAAGGTAAAGGAGAATTTTTTTTGGCCAACTCTAAAACAGGATGTCACTTCTAAAGTGCGAGCTTGTTCGGTGTGCGCTGTAAGCAAACCCGCTCATAACTCTAAATTAGGATACCTTGCCTCAACGGTCCCCAATCGTCCCATGGAAAAATTACATATCGACTACGTCGGACAGCTTCCCAGGACAAAACAGGGCTATAACATGATACTGGTCGCAGTTGACCAGTTCTCAAAATTCACCTGGCTCATGCCTGTCAGAAACACAACTTCCCACAGTACAATTAAGGCCTTAAGCCAAAACATTTTTCTAAATTTCGGTTTTCCAAAGATAATAATCTCTGACAATGCACAATGTTTTGTATCACATGTCTTCCGCAACTTTTGTTTTTCTCGCGGTATTAAACATGCAACTTTATCCCCTTATCACCCCCAACCTAATAATGCGGAAAGACTCAACAGAAACCTTAAGGCAGCCCTCATCGCCTATCACTCCAAAAATCAATCCTCTTGGGACGACTCCCTTTGCTGGCTTCAGCTGGCCTTCAATTTCGCGCATCATGAGACTCTTAAAGCAACACCTTTTAGTATTCTTTTTAATTTTCTCCCCAATACACCACTGAGTCTCAGCTGGAACATACATGATCTCCTCCCAAAACCTAATACGAATCCCTCACAAATTTGGCGCCAGGCCAAAGACAATATAATGAAAGCGCACCAAAAGGTCGAGAAGACCTATAAGAAATTCAGGAAGCCTCATCTGTATAAAATCAATGATCTTGTCTGGTGTAAAACACACCCTCTGAGCTCCGCCATAGACAAGCGAGCTGCTAAATTGATGCCTCGATGGTCAGGCCCTTTCCGGATCATTGATTTTCTTACTCCGGTTACCGTTGCGCTTTCTTTCGCCAATTCACCTCGTTTCATTAAAAAAGCACACGTCGAGCAACTCAAACCTCATCATATAAATTAAATATTAAGAAAATTTCTATAACCTTCTCCTTTACGATTTATTTTTCTTTCTGATCTTTCTTGTCCCGCACAAATTGTCATCTGGTAGTCTTCTTTCCGTGCACTGCAGAACATAACAAAATACGGAACCAAGCCGTATTTCCTCTAAGCCAAATGCGTATCTGTATGTTTGGGTATCGGTGAGTTTGAGCTCTTCCTAGAGCCCCTCCGTGCCGTAATCTATATAGATGTTTGCAGGCGAAGAGATCTTGACTTTCTTTTGTCCAGTGATATATCTCACTGTTTCCCGGACTTGACGCTTTCAACCCATAGTCTGATCAACTATGAGGTTCCACTTTACGGCAATGGCCGCTACATGTACCTGACATGTTTCCCTATCCAGACATATCTTAACATCGAGCACTCCGCGGGTGTAATCGATGCGACGAGAACATAGAGAGCGTCATGAACTCTTCTGTTTCTTCGTCACAATCACGTCTTCGGACGAGGACATAGTGAGTCCATTTCCTTATTAAATAGTTAAGTTTGGTGTATTTGTTCTTTGTTGCTTATCTTGGTGGAGGTATACTGACCGGTTCTGTCAAACTACATGTAATTAATGTGGCACTCGCTATGCATGTTAGTCATAAGTTTTTTTTTCTCCTCGAGGTCTAAAACACCTGTCTGAGAGAAATTTTTGTTTTTTATCCACCTCTTCACGCACACTCTCTCTCTCTCCTTTTTCAAAATTTTGCGGGAGGCCCTTCTGGCCCCCTTTTTCTTTTCCACCCTAACTCCGTCTTTCGGGGGGGGGGAGAGCTGTAGCATTCAAAACCTCAACTCACTCACAAAAATAATCTGCAGTAAAAATTATCAACCTAAATTCCTACCATAGTCCATTCCGCCCTTGACAAGTGTCTCCGCGTAGTGACCGTCACCAGTAACAATCGCCTGATCTATCTCCTTCTCTGTCTTGGTACAAGGTACAACCGCTAGCGACCGGCTTGAATAAAATACGTACTCACTCCTGTCTTAGCATTCATAAAATGTAGTCAAATATTTCATCACGTTCTAGTTTAATTTAAATCTAAAGTCACAGAATGCCGAAGTAATAGTTCAGTTCAATCAAGTAATAGTAATAGTTCAAATCAATATTTCAGTGATGTGTTTTTTTTTTGTGAACTAAACAAAATAAAGTTGGTTAAATTTTTTATATATTACGGCACATGTTTCACGAAAACTTTCAAGAGGATTCCAGCAAAATGCTGGTCGGAGGAAGATAGCGAACCTGCTTGACTTTGCTTTCTACAAGCAAAATAACGTACATCAATGTTTCTGCCTGTTCTTTAAAACATGTTTCATATAGCAACTCTAAAAATTTCCAAGTGCACAAAAGTGACTTTTTGAAAAGTGACTTTAGAAAACTTTGTTTAAATATATATATATATATATAAAGTTCATGTACCTAACTTTGTTTGTTAGAATATGTTACTTGTTATTTAAATGTAGTCATGTGTAACTATTTATAATTTAAAAGAAAGAAATACTTGGGTGGTGCTGCATGCAAACTTTTCGGTCCTTACAGCCTCCAAGAGGTTATTTCTAAATTAATAAAAATTGACGTCAATTTATAAAACTTCAGTATTCTAAATTTTCATTTCTTTTTTAAAAAAAAAAACTTCTCATGTTATAACAAATTGTTTTATTTAAATATATATATATATATATATATATATATATATATATATATATATTGGCCAATTTAGTACTTAAGAAATTTAACAAACAAAATCATGATATGCAATAATTAATCTAATAATGAACTTGTTAGAATTAATATAATTTTTTGAATTTAAAATATAAATCTTACTTATAGAATCTTTTTTTTTATTGTTAAATTCGTAACAGTTTATATAAACTAAAGGGGGGGGGGATAAATATCAGAATCTATTCATCAATATATTTTTTTTATATATATTGTAATTTTACATTAAGGGCGTATAACTTTTTTTTTTCTCAAAGATTAATTGTAATCTTTTAATTATCAAGCTTTTGCTTATAATAATTTAACCTAGGATGTTTTTCAGCTTTGTAAATGGTAAAATCTGATCCATCAAAATTTCCTTTTTTTTTTATTTAATAAATTTGAGCCTTGTTAATTACTAAATTTGTCTTTGTCTTTTTTTATTTTTCAAACATTGTTACCATTTGGTTCCGCCTTTTGTTTAATTTAAGTCCCCTGGTAACAACTTGATATCAAAGTTTTAAAATAAATCCTATAAATATATGTCAAAATGGCTTTGCTTTTTGTCTATATGTTTGTTTGTTTTTCCGAAAAAACAAGAAATACCTCTGGAACGAATTGAGTTAACAATATTTTGAAAAAAAAAATTGTATTATTAGTTTACAGTGTATCACGAAATTTTATAATTTTCCACTTAAAGGTTTCAAAATGGTGTAAATTTAAAATGTTTCATACCAAATATCTCGAAACCCGTTCATTTTACAAGATACAAACTATTTACAAACTCAAACATTTTACAAGACGAAAACTATATACAAGATACAAATTATTTACAAAACATAAACTATTCACAAGATACAATCTATTAACAAAACAAAAACTACTACAAGATTCAAACTATTAACTTTTTAATCCTGCAAAAGATTAAATATTTATTTTTATACTAAGTTTGAAGAGTGCCGGAGTTATAGGTTAAAACAATTTCAAACACAAATTCTTGGTAATTTACTAGAACACAAAAGAGTTCTTACAATAGTTATTAAGACGAAAAACGAAGGCTATTTGAAAATATTCGTCGGGGTTTTCTTGAAGGTAGGTTTATAATTATATATTTGAAATTTATTATTATATAAAATAATTAATTGTAATTATATTCATTTTATATGTCTAATCTATTATTGAGTGAACATCTGCAACAGTTTATCAAAACATGATCGACTTGTTGAATCAAGCGCTATCGCTGAACTCTATTGTCTTTCATCAAGAGCCAAGAAATCGATTAATAATGCTTTATCTGTAGACAAGCGATGTATCGTTTAAAGTACCTGTTGCAGATATTCTTCGAAAACGTCTTTTTCTTAAATATGCCGGTAATATTGATTTTTGTAAAAAGCTAAATGTTTATGAAAATATACGCATTGAGGTGGTAAGTATTCGAAATTTGTGTTTTAAAGATATCCGGTTCAGTTTTTTAAATACCACGTTTATAACGCTTAGCTGTTTAATGACGTTATTGCATGCAGATAGTAAATAATCCATGTTTGTTTCATTTCTAAGCATGCAGTAAGAAAATCACGCGTGTTGTATGCCGCCGTACAAAGCACGCAGTTTCTCCCTAAAGTGTTTTAAGTGCAGTTTCTTTTCGTATTATTTCCTCTCTATTTGCTATATTGCCATTTTTTAATTTACTTTAAACACTTTGATATTTGAGTTCAAGTTTGTGACCCGTGTTAAAATCGACCTTAATACCTTAAACATATAAAGATTATATTACAAATTTAAAGTTACCGCACTAACCGTTAAGAATAAATAGTAATTGAATTTAATTAATTGAATCTCAACTCCAATTCGTCTACAGATTTGGGTATATAACCTAATCCTATAATTATCTAATATACAAAGCAGGTTACATATATATATATATATATATATATATATATATATATATATAACCGATTTCGGACATTCGCCATTATCTCCTACGATGAATAAACAAAAGACTGAGAGTTGTTTTAATATGCCTGTCTTGCCGTCTTATCGGCGGTTTTTTGTTGTGACATGTTTGTGTTTTGTGACGATTTCTAATTTGAGTGACCAGTTTTGTGTTGTTTGTGATTTGTTCTTTTAATTTTTTTTAAAGATTTTTATCATATCGGATGATGAACGAAATCGGTCATATGTAAGTAACATGCTTTATTAGATATTATTTGACGTTACATTATTAAGATAGAATCTGTAAGTAAAAAAAATCGACCACCAACCAAACTAATACAAATAACGTTAGCTACAATAGAAGACCGTTACTTAATGCGTGGCTTGGAGTCTACATAGATGGATCCCGTGACAGCAAGGGAAGGTATGAAGCACAAGCACACTCATCCTTCTATTGTGATTACATTTCAGTCGCAACAAAATGAACTTTAATGCAGAAACAAGACCAAACTACAGTTACTATTAAATCTTGAATATAAACACAAAAAATAGATATCGTAACTCACTCAAAAACCAAACCCATCTCACAAACCACCTCTTCTGGAAATAATGAAATCAAAGAAATTCACCTCATGATCAACACCTCACTTGGAGTTGGGAAAGGAAATTACCTTCCTGGGGTACAATACCACATAGAAATCACTGGAAATGACGTCGCCACCAGCACGAAACCTCCATCGACATCCACCAAAACTGTTTAAGAATATCAGCTCAGCGCTGTAATGAATATTAAATTTACCAAGACAACAGAGAAGATTTACTTACGGCGAATTATGGAAGAACACTGTGAGGACAAAATATAAAAAAATAGGAAGAGAATCAGTGGCGAGCTTCCAATTAAACACAGGACATGACAGTATCTCGGTAGATTCGGCTTTGTGTCAAGTACCTGTACACAGTACCAGCAGCCGGACACCATCATAAGGACCACCTGCAGACAACAAGATCCAAAGAGCAGGAACTAGTATTGGGATGCTAGATGGCAAATGGACAGGTACTTATAAAACTAACCGTAACAAAAATATATACAGGGTGTAAAAAAACCGTGAACTGGCTTATTCACTTTCTGATTATATACATCTAAAACAACAAAAAATGTCAACAACATGTTAGTCGAATTCCGCTTCGTAACCGTCTATCCGATTTTGTCAAAAGTACGCAACAATAATTTTGTTCTTCAAATTAACTTATTTTTATCTCGCACTAAACATAGAGAAAGAACTTATATATAAAATTATTAAACGTTGCACAGACTTTCTTATTCACCGATCTCCAAAACTAAATAATACCAACGAAAACTTTTCGTCCCCAGAAATGATAGTTCGGTACTTGTTAGACAAAAAGAGAAAATCAACTCCATCTTTGTAAAAACACCTAAATAGGGTGTAAAGTTTCTTTGCTTGTGACAAAAATATAAATTCTATTTTATTAATGACGTCGATCATGGTTCATTCCCCCCACCCCCAATTATTCTTGAACGGTAATATTTTTCTACCCACTATTTCACACGTGTTTAGGTGGTTATTTTCACGTTTCACTAAAATTTTAACAAAATTAATAGAGTTGATTTTGAGAAATTACGTATTTTGTAACATCTTCATGGCAGATTTTTGGTCTTGAATGGTTATTCACAAACTGTAATTGTTAAATATATTAATATGTTTTGTTTGGGTCTTTAGCACTTTCATCAAAAATTTCATCAAATTCCTTCGAGTCATTTTTGAGAAAATAGTAATTTTGTGTTTTGATTTTTTTGGAAACTACCGCCAAATATCTCTTAACAAAATAATGAATCATTCCCTCGGGATATATCTACACGTAAAATTTCATTAAAATCGGTCTACGCGTTTGGGCCGTAGAACACTTCAACATAAGATAGACAAACATTAATCCAAAAACAACTTTTGGACTCAGGAGATCAACATGGATTTTTCTAAGTTATTACAAATTGTATCTGTAGTACGTATATATAAGAAAATAAAAAACAAGATATTTCATTTTAAAAAACAAGATATCAAAATAAATATATATTTGTTTATGGTAAACGAATATTAGGAAAAACGCCGATAAATTGTACGTAAATCACTTCTAAAGAAACCAGCTTTGTGCACAATACTTAACAGTAATTAAATTTTGCAAAAGTTAATTGATTTTGCTGCTTATATAGGGGTTGAAGTAATTTCCTGAGCGGTTTGTTTGTTCATTTCCTGTCTTTTAACTTCCGGTTTATATATTAACGAATTATAAAACGTAAAAACGAAAGGTTTTTCTAAAGATAATTGATGAAGAAATGAATAAATTGACTAATAGAGACTAGGACCAAAGGATCTGTGAATAAGTATAGCTATTATAACACAAGGCATTGTGTATAACTTTTGTGTTTAAATCAAAAGAAAGAATTTTTTCTTGTTCTTTAAAGGTGAAAAACATGTAGGTCACCATCGCTTTAAAAAAGGAAAAATAAAACTTAAAATAATGACCTCTTGAATACTGTAATATCGTCAGGGGTTAGAGATGAGCAAGATTTGAACTGGAGAGACCTGATAGGTAAGATAAAATAGAGGGATCTAAAACCCAAGATTAGATTTAAAAAGATCTCCAACTAAAGTTCCTAGATACAGCAAAGCTCATACTCACTATAGTGAGTCTCAGAAGGTTAGGTTAGGTTAAGTTTTTAATCGTCTGAGTTTTATCATAGTTTTTTTTCTAATAAATTATCTAATGTGCTGGTTACATAAACCATTGATCACAATTGACAGGAAAGATGAAAGGAAGGTATTTAATCCAAGACTATATGAAAGTTTGGTCCGTTGAGATTGCCAACCCTATATTCACTATGTTGAGTCCCTAAAGGGTGGGGAGAAATAAATACATATCCAAGACCAATGTGTGACTTGTGAAAACATTTGAGCATTTCATTTCAATAAAATTTGTACGGTGTATAGGAGGAGAATAAGAAATGAAGAACTCGGAACGGCAAGTGGGATATTACGGACTTGCATGATATCATTTGGCCGAACCTGATGCGGGATATTAAAAGAATAGATAGGTAAATGGTAGATTTAGAATTAAAAAAGGTAAATCGTAACTCCGGTACCGTGGTGTCTTAAATGATATTGTAAAACTTAACCCCTAGCAAATTGGTCTCCTCGACTTGTTTTAACAATCCACTGATTAGCTCACCATGCGAGAGTTCCGTATGTTCTTGTGCTCCAAATAAATTAAACGTCTTGCCTGTAAATATCGCACAGCTAAGAATTATCTGACTAGTGGTTTTTTGAGATGTTCGACCTCATTTCAACCTTATCAAACACAGTATGTACTTTTTCAGTTGATGTCCTTAGAACATCCTTAAGATTGATGAGTGTATCCAGTGAGGTAAGGATTATCCTAATCATCCTCAACTTCCATGTTTATTTCAATTTTTTGGTCTTCTTCACTGGGTTGGTTTGAATACCAATCACAGGATATGGTGGTTCATTGATGTCCCTGGAACTTCCTGAGATTGAGAAGTGGATCCAGTGTAGTTAGGATTAACACTATAATCTTCACTAACTTGTTTATTTAACTCATTGGGTCCATTTTATTGAGTTCATTTAACGAAACCAATCAATCACAGGGTGTCCTTGTTTAGTTGATGTCCCAGGAATTTTCTGAGATTAAAAAGCGTATACAATGAGGTTAGGATTAACCCCAATCATCCTTCACATCCATGTTTATTTAACTCCTTGAATTTCCATTGATTCCATTTAAGTTAATTTTTTTTATCAATCACATAAAGTCCTATATTAGTTAATATCCCTAGAATTTCTAGATTACGGAGGGGATCCAGTGATATTACGATTAGCTTCTTCATCCACCACATCCGTTTTAATTCACACTTTGGGTTTTCATCATTGAGTCCTCCTAGATGGGTTTGTTTAACAATCACAGAACGTTCTTGGAACTTACAGCGATTAAAAAGTGGATCCAGTGAGTTTATAATTAGGTTATAACTTCCAGAGATTGTGGAGTGTTGGCAATGAGGTTAGAAATAGCCCCATCACTCTCCATATCCGTGTTTGTTTCACTACTTGGGTCTTCTCCGTTGAGTTTAAGTGACTCGATAGGAAGGGTTATTATTCACAGGATGTCCTGGATCAGCTGATATCCCAGGACCTTTTTGAGATTAAGGAGGGGATTTAGTGAGGTTAGGATTAGACCATCGTCCTACAGTCCATGTTTATTTCACTCCTTAGGCTTTATTCAATTTATTCCCTGATGTTCCTTAGATTGGTTTAGTTATCCAATCACAGAATGTCCTACTTCAGTTGATTGTCACTTCCAGTATATTATTAGTAGTAATACACACTCTAAAAATGAAATTTTGAGTCGTACATAAGCGTAGTAAATACTAAATTATACTAAGACACCCGATAAAGATTCAGTTTTTTATTATATTAATTTTGCTTCTGTAAGAATATATTCTAAATACATCCATACATTTCATCAGTTCAGGTCTCACTAAGACGACTGTAAACTAACATTGATAATATTTGTTAATACATTTAAAATATATTTTCCAATATATTTGCCATTGTCATAAAGTAATGCTGTCAAGGAAAACCCCCAGTTCTCAGCTCAATGTGGAGATGACACATATTTCAAAAGGCAATTTGTCAACTCACTGTAACTGACAGAAAAGCTTTGTATAAAATTGTCCGCGTTAACTGAATTGTTTAGTTAGGGCAGACAGATGTTCAATTCGTTCATTTTAAAAGCAGCACTTTATAAGAAATTTCGTTGCAGATATCTGGAACGGGTTTACAGGAAATGCGAATCTATTTCATTTATATATTTGAGCAAAATGGATAATGAATATGATGATTTATTTTCTAACATTTTGTTTTTAAAATAATCTCTAAAAGTCCGTTAACTAATATCGTTCTAATGCAATATCTTTTTTCAACTTATAACAGGACATCCCAGGAAGACCTCTTGCGGATTTGGGAAGTATGGTTCCTCTTTGCGTTTTGAAATGTATTCTACAAACTTAATATTCTTCGCCTTTCTCTTTCGTAAGTGGATTTAAATCTTCAAATTCACCACAATTTTTACAAAATAAGTAATTCGATTTTGAGAAATTAGAGTATTTGTCACAGTACTCTTGTTTTATATTTCTACCGTTAGTTCTGAAACCAGCATTTTTTTGAAGATGGTAGGTAATATAATTTTGTTAGTTACCAAATGAATGAAAATACAAATATAAACACAAGAAGAAGTTTCAATAACTAAGTCATCATCCTCAGCTGCTATATCCACACAAACACTACTGACAGTGGACTGTGACTGACCACTGTAACAGTGGGTGGCAATTCCACTGTCAGTAGAGGATTTAATGAAAAAGATTTAGTCATTGCAACGTTGTCTTGATTTTGTGCTGTAGAAATAGAGTGATTTTTGTGTGAAATTGTTATTTCATTTAGTTATTGAAGTTTCTGCAAGTTTAGCTCATTACACCTGTTTATTTTTTAGAGTTGTTAAGATGAGAAAAAAGTTTGATAACTTTTTAGAATCAACTTTGAAAAGTTAGTTAATCCTCAATTTTAAGTAACAATGCTTATATTTTAAGTGCATAATTACAAATAAAAACAATCCCTAGACACAAATTTTAGGGAAATCAATCAAACAGTTTTTGAGATATCACACATTTTCTCTCTTTGTAGAAAAAACGAAAACACATTTTACAAAGCTTAATAATCTGCATACATTGATCCTAAGGGCGACGTCGGTAAACGTGTGTGATATGTGTTTCAAATAAAATTTACAACCTACAATAAATTGTAACAAATGGAATGACAGTTAAATGAAATTGATCTTTTCTTGGGTGCTCACTTTTATAAATTCATGTTCTTTTTATGGTTCTTATATTACGTTTTAGGACCGTACTTTAATATAATTGGGTCGTTATTTTCCTTAAAATCCGACATATAACTCAACAGATCCATTTCTAAATAATAAAATGTTCTCACATTTGATAGTAAAAGAGATTTTATTGGTTTGTACGAACTGATTTTTATAAATTATTAAAAGGATTATTTACACCTCCATAAAATAATAATGTTCATAGCAATTTTTTTAGGAGGATATGTTATAATTTTGGTCAAATTAATTTCATATTAAATGTTGAGCTTGACTTATGAGAAAAACTATACAGTATAATAAACACACAGAACACAAATAAAGTTGTGGTTTGATTGGTGTAGCATGTGTATCACTGAAGAGGACGACCTTGTCGTTGAAACGCGTCTGATACTTAGGCGTATTTTTTTATGAGAATTGTGTTCTGTGTGTTTGTTATACTGTAAATTAATTTCATTTATAGGATTCATCAAAATCGCATGTTTTTCCCATCGTCGTATTTCTATTTTTATGTTATTTTTTTATTTAGATACGGTAATTTGCATCGTAGAATGTAGCAGACATCGATTCGTCTAATAATAAATTCAAATTAGATTATTGAAATAAATTGTTAATACAAACCGCCTACACGTAAAATCCTCGTCCGTTAGTGTAGGCGAGTAACCACGTATTAAGAAGTTTCGATAAGTCAACGGAGTTGAGGAAACTCTCTTTCTACAGTACTTTACAATATGGCTCTAAGTGTAGCAATAAAGATTTGAAACGTGAAAGGGAGTTGTTTTTATCCATACCGATGACATAATTTGGTTGTACGAAATGTGTATTGCCTCGAGTATATGTTTAAGACTTTTGATGATAAAGACCAAACAATGGAGCTTAGAATAAATTAATGAAGAAAATAATTCGAGACAGCGTTATTGATGTATTTTGGTCAATACAACTATTGGTGGAGAAAGATATAATGCTAATATCAAGATTTAGAAGTCGCTCTTTTTGACCAAACACTTAAGGGATCTAATTTTATAATACTAATCAGTCGTAAAGTAAGGTTCGGAGATATGTAAAGTGCTCACGAGAATATCTCCATGTCACGGAACGGAAAGTCAAGAGAAGAATCAATGGCCTTGTGACAAGATGGAGTATAAGATCAATCAAGAAATCAAATGAGAAGATATCCTCAAATGAAAAGACATGGAGAGATTCATAAATTCCCCATAGTTGAAATTTAGTCATGTGGTAGAAAAATATACCATAGTAACTGCTGTGTGGGGAAATAGAGGAGAAGAGAACACATGTAAGGCTATGAAAGATTTCCTTCAGTACCGTGTCAGATGATGGAAGAAGGGAGTACACTGTATAGAGAAATGAAGAAAAGGTCAAAGACCATCCGGACTATAGCGCCGAGATTGTGGTAGGCAATACAACTTCGACTAGATCTCACAAAATGTGCACCGGTCATCATTAATGAAACAAGTTGATGGACTTCATCATGTTAAGCAGTGGTACATTTTGTCACAACGTTATCAGTCGATGAGTCCATCTCTGTATCATTCTATCTTTGCTTCCACTCTCTTAAATACTTTTAAAGATTCTGCTTCCGGTAAATCATTTTAAATAACTGCTCACTTTCGTCTCTCTGATATCAGTCTGAAGTTTTTAGATGCAATAATACGTACTGGCTATCAGATTCACAGATTCATCGCAAATTCTGTCACTTTCGACATTGCTAGGTAACGCACGATTACCGTTTCTTTCAGTAAGTCGAAAACTGAAATGCCTCGCACCTATGTAGGTCTGACTTAGATCATGACGGATGACACAGCAGAAGACTATTACCTCATGAATTGTCTACGAGGTCTTGTTTGGCGAAAATCGTGTATTGGTGCGTTGAATTTTTCTTTTTGTACTTTTAGGACAAATAACCTCTCGATTATCATTCTTTCATAAAACGAAAAGAAGAAAAGACCATAAATAAAGAAACCTCCTCTCTGAACCTAGAACATCCTAATAGCGTCAGCGTCAGAAGAGAACAATAACTCGTCAAGAGAGAAAGATGAAATAGAGGGATATAACCAAAGACCACTAGAAAAAATGTAGATCCAGCTAGGTTACCTCGGGGTTGTTAACGTTTCTCACTAGATTATTCTACTTGGTACTTACAAGATAACAGTGTATTGATTTCAAATAACTGATGAATTTTTCGGATATATAGCTGTAGGGTAGGCCGTACGTTTAGTTTTTAAAAACAACCTAGATCAAATGTGGAAGTCATCATAATGACAGAGTCAACCCAAACTTCCCTTTACATTATTGAAAGTCAAATCGTCTTGACTACATCAATACATTACCTGTGAGACGAATTTCTGATTATTGATTTCACGATATTTCTGTAAAAATGACAATTTTATAACCTCCCCCCCTCCCATCTCTCTTTCGCTCTCTGTAATGACATCCTATTAACCCAACAATTACTTATTCCATTCCCTCGCTTTCGTGCATACGTATATTAACATGTATATATAATAATTTCAGAAGTAAATAAATAAGCTAGTTAGGGTTATTATTTTCCCATTTAATCGAAACTTGGTGTGTGTTCCTCGAGACATTAGGTCTTACATACGAGTTGGGCAAAAGTACTGCATATATTGCAATATCTCAGGTTCTAGTTAATTTAGGAAGGTGATAGACACATCCGAGGGTGTGCCAAAACTCTAGTTCCCTTTAGAGGTTTTTCTTAAAGAAAATATACAAAAACGTATGTCAATCTCCGAATTACTCCTAAAAAAGTCCATTTTAAAAAACATAATTTTAAAGATTTTAATTAGATACTAAGTTATGTTGATTCAAATGTCACAGGCTTATTTTATTATTACTCAGCCATAACACAAGAAAACTATTTGGAAAGATGAAAATAATATTTAGTGATGTCTTTAGATAGCAAATGTAAACAGCTTTCCAAAGAGTTGTTACATAAATTTTTCGCTTGTGTTTATAAACATGTAACAATGAAATATCCCTTTGAAATTTGCTTCCTCATAGATTATTATCTATGATAAAAATCAAAATAATTATAAGTAAAATAAAAAGATTGTGTTTTTATCAAAGTAAAGAGTCAGGAATGAACCTTGATAAGTTTTCATTTAAAAAAGAAGAGAAAAACACGATTTATATTTTTCGGAACGCTCTGTATATGAAACTGGTGTTTGGTATATCCTGTAGATAGCCCCAATTAAGAGATCCCCATTGATGTGTGGGATTACTTTACTAGGTCAAATAGAAGCTGAGAATTGCAATGTACACGGGACTTTCGTCCAACCCTGTATAACAGCTCAATAAACCGATCTAGAATTTTCAAAAAATATTGACCAATACGTGTTGTTAGAATCGATTTTGAGTTTTAGTCTCTATTTTTTTAGTTTAAAAAACCTAAGGTATATATATGCCCACATGCCAAATTCTATTGACATAGATCAAATCCATGACAACATTTAACAATCCATTTTTTGATCCCTCACAATATATTCTCTATATTACGTATAATATAAGACAAATTACAAAATTGACTTTACGTAATATAATACAACTATTTATGAGATATAAACCCTTACAGGTATTATTAATGGGGTTCGTGTACCGTTGAAGGGTCGTTATAAAATAAACAAAGCTTATTTTATAGACTGTCAAAATGTCTTCATTGTAATATTCGTTTCACGATACATGTTTTTATAGCTTTCAGATATATTCAATTTCGTTGAGGCATTTTATTACATTCAAAAATTCAAAACCTTTATGTTTTATAGTGTGTTCTGTTAAAACATCAGATATTAGTAATGTTAGAGATGTTTTTCGTTTGTAAACAACAAGGGAAAGAATACAAGGCCTAAGACTGACGTTTCTATTCTTTCCGTCAAATACTTGAGTTTAAACTGAAATTTCACAGCCACTATTATTTCATTAATTAGCCACAGGGGGTATTAATTTGGCAAGATCGTAATAATTATAATTTGATTTTGCTGTTTTGTCAGTTTTTAATATTTTCTCTAGAAGGTGGAGTCTCTGAAAGTGATCCTTATTTCTCACGAACCCTTGTATATCAGTAAGGAAACTGCTAAAAATTAAGCTTTAGAGAAGAATGAATAGGAATAGTTCCTGGTTTAGGAGTTTATAATAAGAGATCGCAATAACAGGAATGCCTATAATATAAATTCGTTAATCCTTCATTTAACATCTTCGTGATTGTTTAAGAAAAATAAATTGAACGCACATGAATAATGCAAGACTTGTAGGATTTACATTCCAAACAAGGAAACTACGCTAACAAAATTACAAATTAAGGAATCTTCCTCCTATTAATTCCTGTGGGAACTATTGTCCACGTACATTGATTTCCTATATTTAATCGAGATTTCCGTGTTCCAAATTTAAACTTAAGATGTTTTAATGCATATTGGATTTATAATAATCACGATCTCTGACATTAATCTTTAAACAAAAACAAGTCGATTCGTACATCGTATAACTCTCTACAATTCAGAGTGAACCAACATTTTACTAACTTTGTTCGAGTATTAACCTATTTGATCGAATTTTTTAGTAGGCTATTACCTTTTATTTTTTTATTTTTTTAAGTATGAACGTTATGTATTACTCAGGAATTTATTATAGTTAGTACGGGCGTTTCAATCCAGATGGATCTACACCTTTATTCATGTAGACTTGTGTTAGATTCTTCTCTTTCTTTTTCCCAGTCAGGTTTCTCTTGATCAACTATGTTCTCTTCCAACCCTGACGCTATTAGAGTAATCAGGGCTAGGAATCACGGCGATGATGACCGAAAAGTTTTTCTCCTTGAAACAACAAGAAAAGATTTATATAATAATTAGAACAAACACTTTTTAGTATAAACCAGAACTTTATTTAAAATTTACCAACCATGGTTTCGCTAGTTACAGCATTGTCAAGGTAGTTTACATGAAACTTTCTAATACAAACTTTACACTAAAAAGTGTTTGTTTTATTTATTAAAATGGAATACCACCAAGCACTTACGGTCTTTAGCATAAATAACACGTTATATGTTGATTTATATCAAATATGTTTTACGATTAAATGAAATTCGTTTTGTTAATAAAGACTTCGATTAGTACCAAAGATTTTGTTTACAATTGAACTCGTATAAAATTGCACATAAACGGTTTACCAAATAAACTAAAACACGCAGAATTCAACAACATACACTTTTTTGAAAAAAAAAAATATCACGTTTAAGGAACTAAGTCATCAAGTTGTTAGCTGCACACAAACATTTAGACTAAACTAAGCTGATAGATATGATATTTTGTTAACCTAATTACGTTTTTGTGATGGTTCTGAATTTCACGTGTTAACCTGTACTGTTTCTAAGTACAATAAGTATTTCACTACAATCACATCAGTAATAAATTATTCAGATTTAAATTCAGAACGAGGTAGCTACGCTAACAAAATTACACATTTAGTAACAGTCTTGATAATATTGATTAGGCTGCTTTTCCAACCTGCATTGATTTTATACCAAGATATAGTGGTGATTACAGTTTTCCTTATAACGAATCATGTTTGCAATTTTTTTAGATTAACTTTGATCTGATTTTATGATATTTTTTATTTTGAGAGGGAAAACAATTCAATTTTTACAAGGAAAAATAAATTTCGTATTAACCGATTTCGACAAACTTAACAATATTTATGTTTTTATATTTATCTTTGTCGTTTGAAGGCGTAAAGTTTAACGGTCAACATCAACTTTTTTTATAAAAAAAAGAAGATAACACACATTAATTACTCCTAGCCCTTGAATACTCTCATACTGCCAGGGTTGAAGGATAACAAGAGTTAATTAAGAGAGACCTGATAGGAAAGATGAAATATACTTACTATTTAAGAATATATTTACAATTGAACTTGTAAATAATTATACATAAAAGGTGAAATATAATAGTACCAAATAAAATAAAACAAAAATAAATGCAATACACTTTATTTGCAACAAGATAGAACCTCTTCCTCCACCATTCCCTCTAGAAAACTTTCATAAGTGTTGGAAGAGAACGAGTTATCCATTTAGGATTCCTCGGAATTGTCAGGCCCATACTCACTATATTAAGCTCATAAGTTCTAGGTTTCAAAAACTCTAAGTTCGAATTTCTTAACTAAATAAAACTAAAGAAAATTTTTCGTCGCCAGAAATGATAGTTCGGTAGTTGTCAAACAAAACGAGAATATCAAAGCCGTCTTTTGTAAACACATTTAAATAGTTTTGCTTATTCTATAAATATAAATCTTATTTTATATAAGTTCAGGTTTTAATGACGACATTCAACCCCCCACCCCAATTATTTTTGGACAGTAATATTTTTCTACTCATGTGTTTTGTTAGTTAATTTTCATGTTTCACTAAAATTTTAACCAAATCAGTAGAGAAGATTTTAAGAAATTACATATTTTATAACAGCTCCATGATGGATTTATTGGTTTTGAACGATAATTTACAAACCGTTGGAGAAGCTTATTTCTAAACGTAGAAGAAGCCGAAAGAGCATCCCTATGGGATAGAATACCTGGGTTCAGACCGGTAAAATAATTTCTTGGATATTATATCAGAAGCAAGTACCAGGCTTTGTAAAATGAGTAGGAAAAGGTTCCTATTGGGTCATTGTAGATTCAGTGAACACCTTGGAAGAATCAGGGTAGAGAATGATGGAACCTACATATCCTGACAAGAGGATAAGGAGACCTTCACACCAGTTGAACTCTGGGGGTCGTATCAGGCCTCTCTCTCTCTCTCTCTCTCTCTCTCTCTCTCTCTCTCTCTCTCTCTCTCTCTCTCTCTCTCTCTCTCTCTCTCTCTCTCTCTCTCTCTCTCTCTCTCTCTCTCTCTCTCTCTCTCTCTCTCTCTCTCTCTCTCTCTCCCTCCCTCCCTCACGTATTCTTAGATAAAACCTGTCATGACCCAAAACCCAACATTCTAATTTACTCAAAATCGATAAACGATTATTGATCGATTTTATCTAAATTGAAACCCTAAAGGTACCAAACAAAATTTCAATAGTATTGATTTAGTTTATTCTGATATTTGTGCATACGTATACACGACATTTCTAGAGTATCGATCAACGACCATTATCAAGTGATAAACTTCAAATATGAGACCCACGAAGAGTCATTGTCTAGTAACCTATGCCATGTTGAAAACTAAAACTAAAATTATTAATCTAAAACATTAAGCCTTAGTTGTCGAAATAACTAAGACTATATACAAACATGAACAGAGAAAACGACAAGAAATTACCAACACCAAGTTATAGGAGATCATGCAATGGTCTATTTTAAAGATTGGGGTTGTGTGTCAACGGTGTAATTCATTAACAAAAAGGTCTAACCCTGGTGAACAACATTTTTGTCCTCTCTCTCTCTCTCTCTCTCTCTCTCTCTCTCTCTCTCTCTCTCTCTCTCTCTCTCTCTCTCTCTCTCTCTCTCTCTCTCTCTCTCTCTCTCTCTCTCTCTCACTCTCCCTCCAAATTTCACACTACAAACTATACAGAATTATGTATTAATATTGTTGAAGTTACATAATTCATTAATTAAATATTTTTAACCTACACAGATTCATAGAGACATTCCATTACGAACAATTTAACATTTGTTACAATACTGTTTGACTTAATAAAACCTCAAACAGGAATAAATAGTTTCCGGTCAACAACGGAAGTAAAGCTTCAGGCCAAAACCCTCCATTTTTAATAGGCGAAACCTATAAAAACAAAAACATGACTTCTTTCCAGATATTAACATAGTCATGAACATTTTTCGATGTACGATTCCACTAACTCAAATATAATCAGTGATTGTGTACAACTGCTGTGAAATCTGTATTATCACATATTGATTGATAGACAGACTATGATTGATTGCCAAACAACAATTTCATGGTCAATGATGGAACGGTACTGTATTGTCTGTAGGAATTGAATCTGTCAATGTTGAAATGTATACATGATGGATCTATTGGTAACGTAAAGCAATAATAGTTTTTTCAAATAAACTTATTACAGGTTTGTTTTTTATCGATAAGATTTCAATTGTATTGTTTTTTTATCGAATCAAATATATTTTTATAGTTATTCATTCCAATGTATGTAATACTAGAAGAAATTCCTTATTGGTTTTATGATTAAATTATTGTTGCAACTACAAGTGATTTTAAAACAAAGTAGCTGAAGAAAATTGGTGACAGAAAAAGACGCAGAAATGCATTGTTTTTACGAATAGGATTAAGAAATAAACACATAAAAAAATATTATTTAAAGATTATAAATTTATTGCTATTAACGCTTATGCGTTATTACCAGCTAGTATTGTTAATAAATAATACTCAGTTAAAAAATATACGACCTAGACTGGAAATTGAACCCAGGAATTTTGGCTTTACGCGCCAATGCTCTACCAACAAAGCTATCCTTCTCTGCTTCCCAGCATAGGACGTACACTTCTCAATTGACTTTTTTTTTGCTTTAATTTTAAAGTTATGAAATTAATTATCTCGTTAAAAAAGACATTGAAATCAATATCCATGAGTCTAGGTAGAATATCTTTCACAATACTATTGCATTAATAGCCTAGATCGTAAAATGGATAAGTGTTAAAATCAATAAATACACACGTAAGGGCTCCCTCCAAGTTGAGTAAAATTATTAATTTCAATGTCATATCTAACGAGTTAATTAACTTGATAACTCGAAAATTGCACCAAAAAGGAAAGTCAAATGAGAAACGTACGCCCTAAAAACACATCAATCCTTAATACAATAAGTGGAACTTTAAATGTCTCAAATAAACATTTGATTGCTTCACATTACGTCTCAAAGAAAGACGTAAGTTTCTCCCTCCTTCCCTTAATTGGAGTCACTTTCATTTACTTTTACGACTCAGCAAAGGCAACCAAGAAGATAATTACACTTCTTTGTGGAAAAACAGTCTCAGGCTGCTAACTCACATGTGTTTACAACGACTCTGCAGTCGTTGTATGTAATGTGTGTAGTATGAAATTTCTGCTTATGAAGAAAAATCTATTTCACAATAAAACATCGAAACATTTGATAAGAACGTATGAAAATATTACTTTAAAATATCAAACTAAATAAGATCCTTATACAACAGAGTAGTAAACATGTAAACTTGTAAACTGAGGTGACAAGATGTTTGACGAATGTACACTTCTGTTTTTATTTGGTTTCGCGCATATATACCTTAAATATTTGTCTGAAACAGAAACCCCGGTTGCCTTACATAAAGCTTTGGATATATTACTTCACATATTTCTTCAATTATGTTGTAGAATGTATCAAAATGTAACGTACAAGAATCTAATAACTTCCTCAGTTTTTTATTGTAGTCAAGGTCAAGTTGTAATGTTTTTGGCAAAAGGTATTCGTCTATTTATGTAGTGACAATTATTTGTTGTGAAAGAAGTAGAATAAAAGGAAAAAACTTTCATTTTATCTCGTCAATTTCTTCAAATTAGGTGGCAACAAGAATCTAAAAGTGAAAATTTGCAGGTTGCAACGACTGTACACATTTTCTTTTGGAATACCTTTGTTATTATTACTAGTTGGTTTGATTATTGTTGAAAGACTGGCCACGAGTTTTGTAAGCGTCGTCCCCATTATAACTTTACGCGGTTAATCATTTCAAATTAGCTTTGCATTTCCTTTGGAGTTCATGAGTTGATATCGCGGGCTTTTCTCTGAACAGACGTTCCTTTTTTTGCAATTGTGTATTTTGCTTGAATCTGTTCGAGTTCACAGAGCCCACTTCTCAGAATTTTCTCTATAGTTTAGGCACTTCAAATTGAATAAACATAGTGTCTCACTAGTGTGCCTATTGTAATTAGAAACTGTTCTTCAATGCTGTAACTTAATTTGTATTAATGATAATTTTATTTCTCTAATTTAATAGGAATTAATTTTTGAATATATTTCTGACAGGACAAATGATAACATTTATTGTCCCTAACCAACATGCATTGTGTAAATCAAACGTTACATGCACTTCTGAATTGCCACAGTAAATTTTCCTATCAACTGTTAACTGCAATATAATGTTATCAACTTACAACCAACATAAAACATAATGTGATGAAGATAAGGATTATGACAATAGTTATTTACTTCTGCAGCAGTTGTAAATTCATAACCCGATAACACTTCATCAATAGAGCTGATTCTATGAGATTAAAGCTGTGTAGGTTAGGTTTGGGTTTGTGTAAGAACGGAGAGCTCAGTAGTTGAGCTCAGTTCTGGGTACTGCGAGAGAAATCAATTTTCTAATGGTTAGAATGATCGAATATATATATATAGCAGGCTGGATATATATTCCTTCAATATTGATTCAAAAGGAAAAGGAATATAAGATAGTAAAAAGCCATGGAAATATTAGAGGCCAATATGAAAGTCAGAGGGAAAAAATTTTAAAAAGTTAAACAGCGTGCAATTTAAATTAATGCTTTTAAAACTCCCGAGGGATTGGTAGGATTTACGGAAGCCACACTATGGAAGCTTGCTTCTTCCGAAGTCTCATTAAAAATATAAAATTTAGGTTCAGTTGTGCCGAGACTTGTCCACTTGTGAGTCAGATTAAGAGCAAGGGATTTCATTGCAGAGTTGTGTTGAGACTGTACTGGACCCTTGTGGATTGATATGGTTAATCTCGATGCCTTTGGAGTGCGTTAGTGAACTGTTGTATCTCGACAGTAAACTCTGCCAGTAATTAATCATTTAAGGGCGGTTATTTGCACCGCAAATGTCGGGTTAGTATTATAATTTCCTGAGGAGCGAAACCCTCCTGGACTTCTGACGTATTAAATAGTCATACATCGTTTCACATATCAATCTGCAATTCATACCACAAGAGAGTTCTACACTCTTATATTTCCTCTTATAATTGCTATTTAGCATATAGTTAACAAAATGGTTATGTGAATAATATTATTAATTTAAAAAGGTAGATTGCTTGAGGTTAAGTTATGCTATGATTTAGTCCCAGATGTATTTTTATTTATTTTTTTTATTTTTTTAATATTCCACAGTTTAGTAAGACTCAAATTATATGTTAATAATTCTAAACTAGTTGTATAATAGAACAAGTTTATTGACGTCATCATGGTACCTACTCAGCTCATCATAATTCCTCTAAATAATATGCTGGACAATATAATAATAATATAACAATAATATGCTGGTTAAACTGTCAACCCTATTGTTGATAGGCCAATTCACCAGAGGAGTGGGGTAGGGAAACTGGTCACTTTAGTTGTAAATAGTTTTAATTTATTCTTTGTTAAGATTCCCTCTGAAGATGACAACTTTGTTGTTGTAATAGCTATAAGGGTCTAATAGGAATAAACATTTTTTTTTTGTTATTTTGTTTATTCCCAAATGTGGTAAGGGACTTTTGAAAGTGTATCTGTATTATAAAGTAGTTATGAATATCATAAAATAAAAAATATTTAACCTTTATACAACTGTCCCTTTATACAACTGAACAATGCCTACGAGGTCCAATTAACCAACTTTTGGGAATTACATTTATAAGATTATACTCTATGATGGAGTTGGGTTAGTACCGAAATGGCGCCCATCAACTTGTTTAAATGATCAATCAATCAGACCACCTGTTCATAGTTAATACGTTACGAAAACATTACTGACAGATTGGTAGCATGATAATGGGATAAAAATGCCAGAAAAATATACACAACCAAAGATTTTACTATTCCGCACAAACGTGAAACTTAGAAAATCATAGTCTGTATAGTGAAATTTAGCTAACAAAAAATCATGTTCCTTTTTTAATTGGAAATACCAACTATTAAATACAGCTTTTAACACCCTCGTGTAACAATCCTTATTAAATATAGTATCATGTATTTTACACTGTAAAACCCCAAATAAAAAATTAACTTTTATAACAAGTTTTTACATCTATTTAAAATTACGATACAGTAAAAAACGTACACTTACTACTGTCTCTCGCCCTCAGAATTCTAAACTAAAACAGATTTCCACATTTCCCTTGTACAGATTTTAGCATTTACACCTCATGTATTATATAAACTTGTAAAATGTGAAAAATAAAAAAATAACGCTGCTTTCCTTCCACGATTAGAAACACGGTAGTGTACGTTTTGTGATTGCGTCATAAACTTGTACGTATGTAAACTGAGATCAGAAGTTGACTTTTATTTTGGTTTTTATAGTGTGAAATATATGAAAATTTATTTAATAAGGATGGTAATGTTTTTACATGATGGTGTTACAAGTCGTATTTTTGCGTAATAGTTTGTTTTTTACTAAGGTAGGCAATAGTTTCAAGGTATGAAAATTTAAGAAAACAGTTTCTATATTTCAATCTATTCAGGGATTTTTGTAATTTCGTGAAACTAGTTTTTCCTTATGTCTTTCAATGTTTCTTTACTTACTCTCTTTTCGTTATTCTGTTTGTTGTTTTTCCATCACAGTTTATCTCAAGAACGTTTGGTACTAATTGCAAGCGAGTTGAGGGAACCACAGAGTTATTACGTTTTTCACAAAATCGTATAAAGTTTGGAAATTTAAATAGTTGTAACGTAAAAATTAATGGTAAAGCAATGTCCAAAGTTCGGCTTATACAAATCAATCAAAATTTTGAACTGTTTTCATCCTACAGAATAACTATATCTATCCCCCATCTCTTTCAGAGCAAGGATTATTCCATAATACATTTTTTACTTTCCAATTAGTACGCTATACATATATCTATACCAAGATTTTTTAATTTCTATACCTAATGTAATTTGATGTAATATGGTTTTTTTGAAAAAACAATCATTATTTCAGAATGGTTATTTGAAAATAATAAAGTTTAAATATTTAATTTCGTAAAGAATGTTTCCTTTACAGCCAAAATATCTTAGAAGATGCTGTGGTGAATTTGTTGTTACATCTTGTGTAACCTGTTTAACGAAAAAATCTATAACAGATTTCCAAAACGCCGTTAAAAGTTTTTATTAAATCTTTCAAGCTTTTTAGTGTTCTGCTAAAGGCATTATGTTCAATGACGTCATTAAATTTTAAATAAACGTCACAAAATTACAAGACTAGAGCAGAGCAAACACGTTGGTTAGTAGACATCAATTAAAGTATCATGTACAGAGATAAAAACAATAATGTATTAAACTTCGATTATTAAAGTTGAAAGCATGTTCGCTCTATCTCAATGAACTGGTAGCTTGTTTTTTTTATTATATAAGTAATTTATAAATAATAAATATGTCCCCACTGTCAAAATTTCGTTCTGATAAATATCAGTTTTAAGAATCTTAAACAAGTTGATGATACCTATCATTACAACAAGTTCGTCTAATTGTAATGCCCATAAATTTATTTGGTAATGTAGGACATGTTAAATTTTATTGGTAGATCAAGGGAGTGTTGCATAGCGTAGAGTTACGCCCTAACGGGCCTCGTAAATGTGTAAAGTCTCCATCCGCTCGTACGTTCAACATGTACTGAGCATGCTAGCCAGCGATACCCCGCTATGTCTTTCCCCTGACTCTTAACTCCCTCAGTTTTTTTTTCTCAGAAACTCCGTCGTTTGACTCTTCTCTTCCAAGGAAAAAAATCAGGGAAATCAGATTTCTTGCAACTAATATGATGATGTACAGAGACAAGTGTGGTTGGATTTGTATACTGTCGTACATCCTAAATTAGTTTCTTTCATTGCTACATGCAGTACCGAATTAAATAACACTCCAGACAGTTCCTTGCCTTCTCCTGTCGTCACATTTAGACTTTACTTGTTTTACCTGGCTTTGGTTTGAGATCGTTTCATAGTACAGTCCAATAAATTAGTTTCTGTGGAACTTCTGTGTATTTATCATTTGCATCATAACAATTCTATAGTTATAATAGTAGGAGATGTTAATTTTTTTTTTTTTTAATGGAACGCCTATATTGGAAATTCTCTAATAGGTAAAATATTCTACAAATCGGATGTACACATTTTTGTACTTAATTTAAGTAAGGGAATATTCATAATTTAAGAATTTAAGTCGTAATCAATTATTACTTCAGTTTTCTTTTGGGAATTTAAGTAACTATTATTTTTACTCTATTTGTATAAAATTTTTATTCAGTGTTTTTTTAATGATGAAACGAAATCCCAAAGTAGAAAGTTAGCGTAGGAAGATTGAAAAAGAATGTTTTTAATTAGGAAAGAAAGAAACTAAAAAAACCGAGGAAATTACAAAACTTGAAGCGTGGAAAGTCAGAGATCGTTTTACTCAGTAATTAGGTTGCATTACATCGTTCCATTATTAAAATATCTTAATTTTCCCACGGACTTTTTGCCGGCAATAGATATGAATTACTTAAATATATTGAGAAAACCTTGTGACGAAGTCAATATATAATGGAAGAAAACGGATCAAAAAACTAAGTTTCGACTACTAATTTATCATCCTTAGGTGCAATCAGCACATACTATTTTTAAGAAATTCCTACTAAGGTAGATTAGACAAGAACCTCTAAGAGAACGGTGACAAATGGAAGGCCCGCGTATAATAAAATAATGATAACATTATGATCACAGTATTACGAACACTAATTTAAATAATTATATCAAGCCATCTTCAATATACTGCGAACTATAAAATTTTGGTGAAATCAAAGACATTAAAATTAACTCACTTAAGGAGCCCTCTCAAAGTGATTCATGTTTGTCCAATTTTCGTCTTATTTGTTTTTAAAATGATTTGACAAGTTTGTTTACTAAAAATTTCAAAAACTGGATATTTGTTTATTACCCTATTTGCCAGATATTCTACTCTAGAACAGTTGGAATTTTTTATTACTGACCGAGTGAACCATTTTTAAGATCTTGCATCTCTTGGCTCTTATAAAATCTATACGACAGATTCACAACTCGCGAACCGGGATTTTGTAGAATTGGTGATCAATACATTTATTTGGGTATTTAGAATCTGCATTTTTAAATAAATTATCAAAATCGTTGAGCATATTTTCATAAAATCGAAATTGTATGTTTTTTTTCTCATGACAAGTAGAACCAACTTAGTTTCATGGCAAGTTTCAACATTATAATAAAATGAACAGCGCCCAAAGATATAACCAAAATATGCCCGAAAATTAAAAGAAAATCAGTCCTTGGTTGTGGGCTGTAGACCTTTCACGACAGACTCTATTTTCCGAAAGTTTTGAATAATCGAAAACATTAAAAATGTACTGATATGGTCAAAATATGAGGGACTTCTGAATATGACTTTATTTCATTTTCTGTTCCACACACAAAACCAAGTTCACCGTTAATTCACTATACCAAGTAATAAACGTCAGTAGGATATAGGGCACCTGGGTTACGACAAACTAGGGCACCTGAGCACTGGGGCACTTGGGTTACAAAAGCCAATAGGTCCCTGACGTCACTTCCAGAGACGTCATAACGACGTCACTGGAGATGACGTCATTAGGGTACTAGAGACTAGGGTAACAGAATCCCCTACGTGAAACAGATGCCCTAAGTTTAGACGCAAACCAGATGTCCAAAGTACAATGTTAACTTACCCGAGATCTTTCCTCCTCGACATCTCGACGAAGACTAACTAAACTTAAGATATACCTAATCTATAAAGCACAATACTACGTCACAATACTACGTCACAATACTACGTCACATAGCGCTATGGGGCACCTGAGTACAGATTGACTAGCGTTATGGGGCACCTGAGTACAGATTGATGTTGCATAGCGCTATGGGACACCTGAGTACAGATTGACGTCACATAGCGCTATGGGACACCTGGGCACAGATAGACGTCAGCTCTAGTAACGTCATTATGACGTCTCAAAAAAGACGCCACAACATCGTCACCGGAAATGACGTCAATGGGGAATTACTCTATGTTACTATGCTACGTCACCTAACCCCTACATCACACAATATTACAATACATAATAGTACATCAAACAAAATTTGTAACCTACCAGAGATCTTACCCCTTTGAAAGTTCGACGAAGACTAAAATAAAAACGAATGATACAATGATTATATAATAATACACTATAAAACCCATACTGATTGAGGCTGAGAAATAACGTACCATAACACATGTAATAAATATAATAATTAAGCATTTATTAGAAATATACAATTATATCCTATACGCAATAATCCGGGGAGGTCCCTCATCTTCCCCTCCCCAGCATCCCCAATCCAACTCTTCAATCATGAACTCATAACACTCCCTTTGAGGCCTGGGTGGAACCCTAGGAGGATCCTCCTTTTTCGGTTCCTCGTTAATCTGAAATAAAAATTACCGAAACTATAAAGGAATGCTACGATAGTCGATAATACAACTGTAATATTACAAAAAAAAACATAAAAGAATAACCAACCCTGAATGTATAAATGTTTATAACGAAAATACAGCAGCGGTAATAGTAATAACGAAAATAATAAACAATTCCCGAAATCATAAATGTTTGCTACGACAATTGAAAACATAACATGAACAAAAGTAACACCAAATAATTATAATTCCATCTCCGAATCTGTAAATGATTATAACGAAAAATAAAAACACTTTTGTAATAATATAACACCAAAAATAATAATTTACTTACATGGAACAAGGTAGGTAGTTCCGTCCCAATGAAGAGGTCAACGCAATCGCTCATAGTGGTCTGCTGCTCCCTGTAGTTCAAATTAGACTAAGCCTACATATATTGTACATGAGCTAACTCCCACCTCTACAGCTAGCGTCACGCTTCCCCCACTACCAGGTTTTTGAATATGCGAAATATTAGCTTGACATTCAGTTGCGAATCTAAACTGAATTAATTCAAACCAATTTTAATTATGAGTGACAACGATTCAGCCTATCATTCTTCGGACGAAGAATATGCAGAAGGAGAAGTCGTATACGATACGGATAGAATCTGGAGACGAACAGAAAGGTAAGTTGTTCATAAAAAGAAACATAACTCGTAAAAATACAATATAGAAACAATAATAATAATAAGAAATACGTTTTGCAGGCACATTCAGCGGACCGAGAGGTATTTGTTCGGGCTTGGATGCCCAAAAGTCACCTGGAGCTTCCACGGAAGTGCTATCGCCAACCCTACATATTTGTGTGGACAACCTTGGGCCCCTCCAGAAATATTTCACCACGTAGGGCATCAGGAACAGCCCCTGGAGGAGCCGATGGACCTTGAACCCCACCCGGAACCGGAGCCTCAGCAGCATGACCAGGATCTGACTTGTAGAGAGACCATGCCGTCACCTTCCCCAGAGCCTCCTATATTTGACCCTGATATTCCATCAACGTCAGGGTTGACAGGAAAATTCCGCCGGGGCTCAACATCGAGTAGCGACGAAGAATAACCGTAAGTCCAAACTATAATTTGTTAATATTACCTAAGTTTTACCCCACTTAGATCCAAACATTTGTCAAGGGTGTGTAAAAAGCGTAATCAGAATTTCGGATGTAGGATATAAAAACCGCTCACTATAATAATAATAGACTTATTTGACAAGTTTTATCAAAATTCACAAAAATCTATTTAATAACGGAATTAAAAATATATTTTGAATTGAAGATAAATAAACGGACCTAAATTCAAATATTTCTATTTTAAAAACAAACAAAAAGTACAAAATGGGGAACATCATTTGTAGCATTTTATTACGGTCTATATTAATCCTGAAAATTCCATAAAGACAAGCACAGAAAGGTGCAAAAATATAGTAAAAACCAAAACCTAGCCTATCTCTAAATTTTACCCATATTCTAGCTTAAACAATAACTGTAAAAAATTGAAATCAAGTACTCACATTAAATCGTGTGAAACACTGTAAATTACTATTTACAAAATTTACCGTGAATTATCTAGTCTTCAAAAATAACAATATTATTACTTTATTTAATTTCTTATGTTGAATTAATTTTCCACAAATGACGAGATATCGTTAGATGGCCCAAAAAGTTTTAATTCTATATCAGTAACAAGATTTGTTTAAGATACGGTACTTTCGAATCACCCTATACGTAATTAGTTTTACACATGCACTATTCTCACAGTCATACAAATTTTTTGCACTAGCAAAGAACATATGGCGTCTGTCAACTACCACACGCATGCACACATGTCCGTATGCAATAAATCACGACGTGGGGGATATGCGAAAATAAATATTCGCATCTTCACATACAAATAACACATGTGTTTGTATGCAATAAATCACAACGTGGGAGATATGCAAAAATAAATATCCGCTTACCATCTGTTCACATGTAAGTGCATTGCATTGGTCTAACGAAAATAACCGTGATATATACAAATTATCACCCCCCTAGGCTACATAACTACCCCACTATAAAAGCCTCAGTCTCGATTCCCAGTTACCATTTCAGTTTCGAGATTGCTACCAGAGATTATGTAAGTAAAATATAACAATAGTTTTTGATTTGAATCGTTACTATAATTATTTAGGATACATTGTTTTTGAAATACGCTATATCCATACAGTCAAACAATAATTAGTAGGAAGCGCGTGTTTGCGAACACATATTATTACGGTTCTATAACTTTCAGGTAAACAAAATAATTGATTGTTTGTGAGCACATATTAAATTCACGGTTCCGTAACTTACAATTGAGCAAAATATTTTGCAGGATATAATAATTGCATACATGTGTGGGAACGCATGGTCCTATAACTTTTATATGAGCAAAATATTTGCCAGGATATAATTAATTGTGCATGTGTATAGGACCGTATTAGATTATCATCAGATGTACCTTTGTATAATTCCGGAACAATACATGTATTCATGTGTATGGTTGGGGAAACAGGATTTTGATTTTCCTGCAGTCACTTTGGTTCCAGTAGTCATCTGAGTAAGTTCAAATCTTCTTGTATATACTTTTATATTTCTATAACAACTATTCATATATATTCAAATCGTTTTGTTTACTCTATGTAAAAATTATTCATACGACTATTGATTTTCTTTCATAGTTCGATTGTCTTTACTTTTAATATATCATTTATTCATTATATAGTTATAAAAGATTTATACTATCGATATATACTGTATTATACGATTATTTATTCACATTTTTAATTTATTATATACATAATTTTGATATTTATCTGTGTGTGTGTGTGTGCTATTGGGGGCAAATACATTTCTATATATTACCATAGTTTACCTATAAGATATAATGGACCCTATAAACCGTATAAGTACAACGACATCCCATGTTCGAAAATATCGACTTACAGGTACGAAAACGCTTTTCAAATTTAATACTCCACCAAAACATGTTAATACCGTCGATTGGTTAAAACTGGGGTTACAAAAACTAGTTAACGAGATGAAACAAAATGGTAATGAAAATGATAGAATCGGTTTCACGTTCCAAAACGAGAGAATTCAAACACCAGGGTATATAGCATTTAGACCATTAACTGAGATTTCAGTAGATACCCTTTGGGCTGTTATCGGTAGTATAATCCAGAGTGGTTCAGTGTCAGGCTCGTGGACTGATACATTTCAATTAACATGCACAAAAGTTAGCCTACCAGTAGGGTTAGGTCGTAGACGAGGTCTTTATTATAATGACTTTACTGAAGAGTGTAAATCTAGGAAGGGTGTTGTAGTTATAAACAATACAGACAATTTATGTCTACCTAGAGCCCTGGTCGTTGGTATTGCGCACGCCAAAAAAGACCCATATTACAATGCTATTAGACAATACAGATGTAAAAGACAAACAACCGAAACTCAAAAACTATTAAACGATGCTAATGTAACTATTCCTGAAAACGGCGCCGGTATTGCAGAATTGAAAAAATTCCAGGATCACTTAAAAAACTATAAAATTACTGTTTATCAATATGGGGCTAGGGGCCGTGATATACTATTTGAACAACATATACCTAATGCCGAATATAAAATTAATCTATTGTACAACCAAAATCATTTCAATCTGATAACCAGTCTAACTTCAGCATTTGCGTGTAGTTACTTTTGCGAAAACTGTCACATTCCTTACAACACGATAGGTGATCATGTTTGTTCAAACGTTTGCAACTCATGTAAGCGTTCACCACCTTGCGAAAAAGATGGTAACGTTTCAACGTGTAACCAATGTAATAGAAATTTCCTTAATCAGACTTGTTTTAATCAACACAAGACAACGTTGTGTAACATACTAAAATATTGTCTGAATTGTAACCGTAGTTTTAAAAAGACAAGACAACATCCGAAACATACATGTTATGAGGAATACTGTAGTGTTTGTTCAAAATATAGACCCCCCGGACATCAATGTTATATGAAAATAGATATCAAAAAACCTAAAAAGGACGGATATTTATTGATTTTTTTCGATGTAGAAACGACCCAAGATACACCATCAACCTCAAATCCCGAAACTAGAGTTCATAAAGTCAATCTGTGTGTTTCACAACAATATTGTAATTCGTGTCCTAATAATTGTCCGACAGAGCATGATAAGTTACACATTTTCAATACCAATCCTGTTAATCAGTTTATGGAGTATATCATGAATGTTCGGAAATATTTTACAAATGTATGTATTATATCGCATTACGGTTCAGGTTTTGATATACAATTTATTTTAAAATATATTCTAGAGGAAACTCAATTCACACCTGAATTGATAACTAGAGGTACCAAGATAATATTACTAGAATTAGATAATGTTCGTTTTATCGATTCCATTAATTATATGCCTATGGCATTATCAAAATTACCTAAAGCGTTCGATTTACCTCCTGAAAAAAAGAAGGGGTACTTTCCTCACCTTTTCAATACAAGGGAAAACCAGAACTATGTAGGACCTATGCCGTCTATTGATTTTTACAACCCTGATTCCATGTTTGACGAGAGTCGAAAAGATTTTTTTAAATGGTATAATATACAGATTCAGAACAATTACGTTTTTAATCTTCAAGTAGAACTCGTAGCTTATTGTATATCAGACGTTGATATCTTAGCTCAAGCGTGTCTTAAATTTAGACAAATGTTCTTAGATCAGTGTAATGTGGACCCTTTTTTAGAGGCCGTCACAATAGCTAGTGCATGTAATCTAGCGTTCAGACGTAATTTCTTAAAAAAGGATACAATCGGAATTTTACCTAGAAAGGGATACAGAATGATTGATAATCAGTCATCTATCGCTTTACAGTGGTTAACATATAAAGAGGACCAAATAGGAACACAGATAGAACACGCAGGTAGAGGTCGCGAGGTCAAAATTAATGGGATGAGTGTCGACGGAATCTCAAATAACACTATATTTGAATTTCACGGGTGTTACTATCACGGATGCCCCGACTGTTTTCCTCTAAATCGGGATGAAGAGTTACATAACGATTCAGCCGATACATTCAATTTAAGATACGAGAGAACGCAATTAAAAACACAAAGACTTGCGTCAATCGGTTACACTGTAGTCGAAATGTGGGAATGTAGATTTAGGCAACTAAAGAAAGACAAACCTCTCGAGACTGCCTACCTAGAAAAACACCCTATACTAAATATGTTACCTCTAAACCCACGTGATGCATTTTTTGGTGGTAGAACTGGGAATACAAAATCATATCATTTATGTAAAGAAGGAGAATCCATACATTATGTGGACGTTTGTTCATTATATCCGTGGGTATGTAAGTATGGTAAATATCCTGTAGGTCACCCTGAGATTTTCATAGGTAACGAGGCTTGTAAGCCCCAAGGTCTAAACGCTGAAGGGCTCCTAAAATGCAAAATACTGCCTCCAAATAATTTATATTTACCGGTTTTACCTGTAAGAATGAACAACAAATTAATGTTTGTGCTGTGTCGAACATGTGGAGAAAATGTTAATGCGAATGAATGTTGTCACGATATTGAAGAACGTGCCCTATCGGGTACTTGGGAAATGAGTGAAATCCGTAAAGCTATACAAAAAGGTTACATTATATTGGACATGTATGAGCTTTGGGTGTACAAGATGGCTACTTTTGACAACGGAGGCCTGTTTACAGATTTTATAAACACTTTTTTAAAAATAAAACAGGAGGCATCAGGTTTTCCATCGTGGTGCGTGACAGAGCAGGATAAATGTAAATATATCGAAGACTATTTCACACATGAAAGTATTAGACTTGATTCCACTAAAATTGAAAAGAATAGCGGTCTAAGATCGCTTGCAAAATTAATGTTAAATTCATTTTGGGGCAAATTTGGGCAAAAGGAGAATCAATCTAAAGTTAGAATTATAAGGAGATCTAGTGATCTGTTTCAACTATTATGTAGCCCTTCCGTTGTAGTAACAAATGTCCAAGAAATTAATGACGAAACGTTATTTGTATCGTGGGAGTATATTGAAGAATCTGCCGACATATTACCTACAGTAAATGTCGTGTTGGCTGCGTTCACTACTAGTCAGGCGCGGCTTAAACTGTATGAACATCTTGATGCTTTAGGCCAGCAAGTATTATACTTTGACACAGATAGTGTAATATATCTTTTTAAAGAGGGTAAACATAAAGTAGTTACAGGTGACTATTTAGGCGAAATGACCGATGAACTTACAGAATATGGACCAGATTCATATATCAGTGAGTTTGTCTCGGGAGGTCCCAAAACATACGGATACAAAGTCTCTACAAATACAGGTCAGACCGTTACGGTTTGTAAAATTAAAGGTTTCACACTAAATTTTAGAAATTCGCAGATACTAAACTTTGATTGTTTAAAAAGATTAGTTGACACCGAAGACGATGTTGACAGCATTAACGAACCAATTTACATAAGTGGTAATCAAATTAGGAGATCCGTTATTCGTGAAGTTGTTACAATAAATGAAAAGAAAAAATTTAGTATAACAGGTGCTAAAAGAAAGAGATTTGGAGAGTATGATACAGTCCCCTATGGATACAAGACCATGCGTATTTTATAAAAACTGTGCTATTCTCTAAATTCTATCATTTTCATAATGAATGTGAGACAGGCTATTGCCGCGGAGTTGCATAAACCAGCCCGTAGGCGTTACCCGACCAGAAATGTAACATTAAAAGGTATAAATGACCTGTATCAGGCTGATTTGGTCGAAATGATCCCTTATGCGAGAGAAAATAAAGGGTTCAAGTATATATTGACAATGATAAACTGTTTAACAAAATATGCTTTTGCTGTGCCGTTAAAAACAAAATCAGGCGTTGAAGTAGCTAAATGTTTAGACCCTATACTTAAAAAACATCGTATGAAACATTTGCAAACCGATCAAGGGAAAGAATTCTTCAACACTCGTGTGAAACAGTTAATGGTAAAATATAACATTAATCATTACCATACATACTCTGACAAAAAAGCTTCCATAGTCGAAAGGTTAAATCGTACGTTAAAAAATCTAATGTGGTGTGAATTTACGGCTCGAGGCAGCTATGAATGGCTAACCCTTTTAAAAGAAATATTAAAATCATATAATAATACAGTGCATAGTACCATAGGAATGAAACCGTCTCACGTATTGAAAAAGCATGAGAAACTATTATTACAAAAACTAGATCGTAAAACCGTAAAAGCTATACCCAAATTTAAACTAGATGAAAAAGTTAGAATTTCCAAATTTAAAAAGACGTTCGTTAAAGGTTATTTACCTAATTGGACAAACGAGGTTTTCTCAGTTTACGCTATTGTACCGTCAAAACCTATAACTTATATTCTACAAGACTCGAAGGGGGAAATTTTAAAAGGCGGGTTTTATGGTGAAGAATTAAATAGATCAAAAATAGGTAATGTATATCTTGTTGAGAAAGTTATAAAGAAAAGAGGTGATAAGATCCTTGTAAAATGGCTAGGGTTTGATCAGACACATAACTCATGGGTAAGTGAAAAGGAAATTGTCAAATAGGTTAGGTTAGGTTACGGTTACTGTAGAGTATTAGAAAAAACTTATATAATGCTCACACAAATCAATTTAACTTCAGTATTACGTCATCATGAGGGTCGAGCACTCGTTACATTCAATGAATATGACGAATTTCGACACTTTTCTCAAGAAAAAGGCTGTAAATAAAAGACACAGCTCATTACTCCCAAACACAATCAGAGCATTACTTTGCGGACCATCAAATTGCGGTAAGACTAACGTTATATTTAACTTGCTTTTTGAACCTAACGGCTTAAAATTTGCTAATGTTTACATATTTTCAAAATCCCTTCACCAACCAAAGTACAAGTTCCTGGAAAAGATTCTTGAAAATTCTGACGTCGGATACTACCCATTCACTGATAATGAATTCGTAATCCCGCCAAACGAGGCCGAACCTAATTCTATAATGATATTTGATGATATCGCTTGTGAAAAACATAACAATATACGTGCTTATTTTACTATGGGGCGTCATAATAACATTGACTCTTTCTATTTAGGTCAATCTTACAGTAATATCCCAAAACACTTGATTCGTGATAATGCAAACCTCTTAATAGTATTTAAACAGGATGATCTGAACTTACGCCACATTTACAAAGATCACGTCAATACAGACGTTTCATTTGACGAGTTTAGAAATATTTGTGCTATTGCTTGGGAGAATAAACACGGTTTTATTGTGATAGATAAAGATAGTGAAAAAGATACTGGTCGTTACAGAATAGGTTTTGACCGTTTTATTAAAGATATATAATGCGTATATTCACGTATAATGATATTCGGCCTTTTGCCAAAATTTGTAAATTGCATAATCCGAAATCAAATTTATGTTCATGGTATTATACGGACAGAAAACAGTTTTGTGGAAACTATTGTAGTAGATCTGGTAGATATGGTGATATATTCAATAGAAGATGTTGGAGGCATAAAAGGCGGGGAGGTCACAGTAAAAGCTTACCACCTTTAGTTATACTCATGATTACTTCTGCTGATAGGATTTACAATAGGGAAATATGGTTGAAATTTCTAAGCGAGTGTGAAAAAAACGGTGTGCCTATTGAACTTGTTATATATAACGAACATATGTTGAAAGGCACAGTGAGACACCCTCAAAATATGATTTCGAGGTTTAGACCTTTCCCCGATTTGTTCAATACAGCTGTCACCCCCTCCCACGGAGGGGTGGGATATATGAACGCGTATTTGAATATGTTACAGTATGGAAGCTCCTTACCTTTCACTTCCAAATGTGTAGTTGTCACAGAGAGAACTATACCTATACGCGGGCCTATAGCTCTATATAGAATGGCCTTAAAGGCAAAGTGCTGTATCGACATTAGTTACAATGTAAAGTTCGGCCCTCCCCCGATCATGCCTAAACGAACCAGAGGTAAACAGTTTGAAGCTGTAAACAATAAAGCTCAAGGTTTGTTCACTGTAGAGTTTCTTAAGGAAGCCTTACCTACAGTACCTCAACAATGTGTTCATTTCGGGCTATCCTTTGACGGTATCAATTATACTGTAACTAACCAAAAATTGTTACAGTCTTGGATGAAATATACGGGCTCAAATTTGGACGAATTTTTATTATTAAACTCGTATCTGCTTAGTGAGCAAAGTGTTCAGCCTATAGCTAAACTTAAAAAGTTTATGGAGGACACACCAAAGAATGATTATCTCTTTGTAGCCGAAATAGCTCAATGGCGTGATAATCTAAAACGAACCTTTATATTTAAAAGTACTGACAAAATCGAGCACATTCCTCGTTTTGACAAGGACACGTACGGATACCTGAAAGGGTTGCAGTGGAGTGCTAACATATTGAAAGCATCAGCTGGTGATATAATAAAGTTCCTCCTGACTAGAAAACAATATCCGTGTTTCTTCAGATCTATAGAATTACCATGACGTCATCTAACCTTACAGCGGAGATATCACGGTTAAGGGAGGTTATTAAAAAAAAGTATCGGGCTATACGTCAAGGCGAAGCTTATACAGAGGTGCTGCTCAATAAACAATACAGCCCTATACTTAAAGAGTTGTCAAAAATAAAGGGGTCACCGTCTATACCCTATGTCAAAGACGAGGTTAAGGACGAGGTTAGGGACGTGATCAGCCCTGAGGGGAGGGGAGGGGAGGAGGAGGATGAGGAGGAGGTGGAGGAGGGGAATTTATGGGGTTCTCCTAGTTTTATGGATACTGAAATAATTGCCGAGAGTCCGGACCAACCAGGACCCAGTGTAAGGGAACTATTGTCAACACCTGAAGGGCAAAGTACATCTGAAAATTGGGTAAACAGTAATTTCAAACATCCACTGGCACGAAAATATATGCTTATAATGATGAAAGATACCGCCAGAAGTCAAATTATAGATCACAGTTACGGACCGAAAATCGAAGACAACTCTATGACGATCGGAAACAAGACTCTTCAGTTGTCGGACGATGGTGAAATTATAATTGACGGTATACACTATAGTGGGACGCCCGGGTTGTACGAGTTGGTGTTTAAACGTTTACCAGATGATGAAATATATACCGATGCCGATTTACGAGCGTATAGAGATATCTGTTTGAGATCCAGTGCACACAAGAGATCCTACAATCCGAACGAAGTAGTTAATCGTAACAGATCTCTAAAATATAGAAACATTATAGAGCCGTTATTCCCTTCTAAAACAATCACAGGGAGAGGATATTCATATTGGGACAACCCTAATGAACTTTGTAACCGACTACGACTCTTATTGGCCTCTATAGATGCTGGTCATACAGGGCATGCTAACGAAATAGCCTCCATCATTGAAGAACTACGGGAAGCTGGGATTATAAAAGGTTCTGGAAATAGAAAAATTAGATCATTAATAAAATGAGCGTCGACAAGTTTGGACGTTACTCAGAGCTTAGTAAGACTCGTTCAGTGTCTGGGTCTAGAGTTACAGGATATGACCTTACACCTGAGGGAAACTACGACATAAGGGGCAAAATCTTAAGTAATGTAGCCAACCCTAAAACTAAAAAAGATGCCGTTAACCTAGAAACTCTAGAGAAAAATTGTCTAACTTTTAACAAAAAAATAAAAAAATATCATACAAAGGGTGTACCTTTGGGAGGTCTGGGCGTGGCCAAAGACGTTGATGATGCCGTAACAAAAGGTTATCTCGAGTCTCTAATTCCAATCAAACTTATGACCGAGTATTCTGTTAATCATAATAGGATACAAGATGTAGGCAAACCTGTGGGAAATGATGATGCTGTTAACGTTATATACGCGAAGGAAAATTTTATCGTAAAGAACGGAGAGGGCTTATTTGATGCCAGTAACTCTAGAATCATTAATGTAGAAACGCCTAGTGGTAAAGAGGATGCTGTCAACAAACAGTACGTTGACAATAGACTGCCACTAAATGACGGTCAATCATGTAATTTTGCGCAAAAAAGAGTAGCAAAAATCGGCTCTCCATTATTTATGGATGATGCGGTCAATTTAGCTTTTCTTATAAAAAATACAGTGCATTTACTCCCATTTGGAGGGATATTCAGTGCTGACAGTAAGAAAATAAGTGATTTACTTGACGGTACGTCTGATGTAGATGCAGTCAATTTGCGACAGTTGAAAAAATATATTCACGATATGTATGATTGGTTAAATACAAATGTATTACTCAAAAATCAAAAAGAGGACTGTTTTAATGCCGAGGCAAAACGTATTTGTAATGTCGCTCGTGGTACTTCAGCAGAGGATGCTATTACAGTCCAACAATTAACCGAATCAATCGCGCACGCAGGATTCAACTTTGTTCACAGTATTGAACTTACGGAAGCTAGTTTGAAAAAATTTATTAACACGGAATTGATTCAACTTGCACGTGCCATTAAAACAAAATACAGTAAAGAAACTATTCCTAAAGAAGGGGTAAAGAACTGGAGATCGCTATGGGGCGCAGAGGATAAGGATGTAGAATAAATGTCTAAACAATTTGTTGATTAAACTCATTCGTAAATATGACTTTGAACAGAACGTACGCCGTACTATGGGGTATATTTTACTCTTAATAGAATGCAGCTCACCTTTTTGATCAGTATATAAATGGATGCGAAACAAGCAACATCTATTAGACGTCGAAAGTCAAAGAGAAAAGGTTGTGGTCTTGTATCCTCGTTATTAAGTGTAGGTGATAAGGTGTTGAATAAAGCAGTTGATTTATTACCCGTCGAACTACATTTACCGTCTTACAACTATTGCGGCCCAGGTACAAAACTTGCCAAACGTTTAGCTCGTGGAGATAAAGGTGTGAACCCTTTGGACGAAGCTTGTAAGGAACACGATATAGCATATAGTAGATACGGTGACTCAGAAAGACGTAGGGGGGCTGATAAAATACTTGCTGGAAAGGCTTGGGGTAGAGTTAAAGCAGGGGACGCGTCTTTGGGTGAACGTGCCGCCGCTTTGGCTGTAGCAGCTGCAATGAAGGCTAAAACAAAATTAGGGGGTGGAAAGAGGAAAAGGGGGAAACGTACAGTACAACAACTATTGAAACAGTTAAAGGGGAAGGGTCTTTACTTGAAACCATATAAGAAAGGTGGTGGTAAGAAAAAGCGTAGGAGAGGTAAAAAAAAACGTTGTTAGATTCATTACCAAATAGACCGTTAACAAATATTGATTTGGAGAAATATGTCTTGAAACTAAGAATCCCTTATTTTAGAGGTGTCTACATGAGAGACAGTCTTCCCTCGAAGCCTTTGAAAAATGAAAATGCTATTGTAAACCTAGATAGTATCAACGGTGAAGGTACACATTGGGTGTGTTATAAAAAACGAGGTAATAGTGTAGAGTATTTCGACAGTTTTGGAAATCTTAGACCGCCAAATGAGTTGACTAGGTACTTTGGTACGGGTGCTAATATCAACTATAACTATAAAAGACATCAAAGCGATAACTCAGTCGTGTGCGGACATTTGTGTCTAAAGTTTCTATCATGAGTATCGTATTAAGTGGTAATAGTTCTACAATTTCGTGTGATTTCTTTCCTCCAGTTGAGTTGGATGATGATGAGTGGGAGGTTGGTCTCATTGACTTTGCCACTTACAATTCAATCCCTAATATAGTGGAGGGTATTAATAATAAATTTTACCTCGGTAAAGATCCAAAAGATAAAGATAGTGTTGAATTGAACATTAGTATACCTACTGGTTCATATGAAATCGAGGATATTGAAAAATATATCCAGTCACAATTGCCAGCGAAGGATGGATTAACCCTAAGACCTAACAATAATACATTGAAAGCTGAGATAAAGTGTTCTAGGCTAATTCGGTTTAAAGAGGACTCTATCGGGAAATTACTCGGTTTTAAGGTCGGTGACCTTGCAGCTAATGCTAAACATGAATCTGATTTACCAGTTGATGTAATTAAAGTGAATGTTATTCGTATAGAGTGTAATATTGTGAAGGGGTCATTTCAAAACGGTACAGAGTGTCATGTTATACACGAGTTTTACCCACAAGTACCTCCAGGGTACAAGATTGTGGACATTCCACCAACAATAATATATTTACCTGTCAAAGTAAAAACTATTCATAATATCACAGTAAGTTTAACAGATCAGATCGGTGCTCCTGTAGATTTCAGAGGGGAGACTGTGTCTGTCAGATTACACTTACGACGGAATGGGTCTCGTATTTAACGACCGTCAGTATAAAAAAGACGTCAGTATAAGTCGACCCCTAGCCGAGTTAACACGACGGAATATTCTGTTCCTTAGATCGTTAGGATTCAAGGTTAAAAATGGAACTACTGGCAATAGATAGTGCTGCAAATTACGATGACGTCATCACAGGTCTTGAATACCATTCTCACAGACCATATGCGTCCTCTACTTTTGGCAATAACGATGAAATTCGTATCCCAATAAATCAACAGGATGTTATTACAGTCCCTTTTGAAAGTTTGTTACATATCAAGGGTAAATTGAGTGGAACGAAGGTTGATAGTACAGCTGCATCTGTAAAGCTTGTTAACAATGCAGTAGCGTTCTTATTCGATGACATTAGATATGAGATAGCTGCTAACGAAGTGGACCGTACGAGAAATGTCGGAATTACAAGTATATTGAAAAATCTATTATCGTTACGTGAACATGAGAAGAATAAGTTAGGTAACGCGGGATGGTTGGGTATTGGTGAAACAAAAGAGGTTGAAGAATTTACTCTCTCTGTACCATTGAAGCTGTTGATGGGGTTCTTTGAGGACTACAAGAGGATAGTGGTGAATGTGAAACAAGAACTCATACTATTACGATCAGCCACTGATTGGAATGCTATCTACAGTGACAACGCTACAGACATAAAGCTTGAGATACTCAGTATACACTGGAGAGTCCCTCACCTAACAGTAACCGATACTTTTAGATTGAAAATTTTGAAAATGATAGAACGTGACAGTCCTGTTCACATACCTTTCCGTACTTGGGAAATTTACGAATATCCAACATTGCCCCAATCGACACAAATTTCTTGGACCGTTAAGACAGCTAATCAGCTGGAAAAACCTCGTTATGTTATATTGGGCTTCCAAAAAGATAGAAAGAATAAAATAAAAGCAGATGCTACTTTGTTTGACAGCTGTAATGTTACAAATGTAAAACTGTATCTCAATTCACAATATTTCCCTTACGACAACTTGCACGGCGACGTTTCGATCATGTATGAGATGTATGCAAGATTTCTAAAATCTTATTATGGAACGGAACCGTCTCCGTATCTCAGTTTAGACCAATTTCGGGATAAAGCTCCGATTTTTGTAATTGATTGTTCTAAACAGAATGATTCTATTAAATCAGGTCCTGTGGATGTGAGACTGGAAATTGAGGCTTCCGCAAATATACCTGCAAATACTTCAGCCTACTGTCTCATTCTACATGACTCACATATTGTATATACTCTCCTATCGGGTAACGTTAAAAAAGTTAATGTGTAATTGTTTTATACTGACATCATATATTTGGTTTCTGCGCATGCGCGGTCATTGATATATATAAAACTGTTCATGTTTGAACCTGTCCATTCAGTGAAGAGACATCATGAGTATATACGATTCGTTTATAGGGAGTGTTTACGTTTTCTTCAGGGTGCTGCCTGCATATCACTTATATGAATTTGATGAGTTGAATGAGAAACTTCACTCGTATATTGGATATGAACCGAAAGAGATTCGTGAAGAATTGTGTGAAACGTTCGTTTATAAAATACATAAGGATAAAAATTATATAGTTGAATCGGAGCAGTTGTCTAGCCGTGTTTTTGAAAAATTCACTCACAGGTGTGACAGTTTTTGTCGGGATACTAAGGGTCGTGAATTCGTAATGGTGGGTGGTGTAGGCGTGGTTGATACTTACGGATATTGTTCCTCTTGTAAAAACTATATAAATGGTAAATTAACATACTACCAATTTGATTTTGATGACCCGAGGTTACACGATTTTCCTCTCATACTATACCATCTTGTTGGTGATGAGAAGGAACATATATTTATTGAAGAATTTGAGGATATAATTAACGGTGGAATTGTATTTGAATAGGAGGGGGGATAAATAAGGGTGGGGGTAGTACATAGGGTACGAGTTTCGTTCAAAAAGGTTATTTGTAGTCATGGAGTCAACGAGTACGGACGTAAATGTGAACGTCTCCACCGTGGAGGATATTGACGAGCTCGTAAAAATACCTAACTTTCAGCTCGGGGTTTTTTTAAAGACTGTACATTTTTTAAATAAAGAATGTTCAAAATTCATATCAGTTGGTTTATTTCAACATACAGGATGTGAAATCGGTGTGCTTATACATGGTGGTAAGAATTTTGTGTTTTTTACACAAGAGTTGTTTAATGAAGTATTACTACTGCTTAAAGGTTCTCACATTACTGCTGCATTAGGTGAAAAAAGTAATCGTAGATTCACCTTGAGCTACGGTGAGATTGTGGTTAAATCTATTTTTGGTATTCGTTATGTTACATTTAACGACGAGCGACGAACCTTAACCTTGAACGAATCGGAGTGGGGGGCGTTTGAAGACTCTATTCCTGTTGTGACACGTCGTATTTCTGAATTATTTTATTTTGAAAACGAAATGAAAGCATACATCAATGAGAACCTAGCCGCGGACGAGATAGTACCTAGCAGTTTACCTGAGGCTGACAGACTATACGACGAAATTACACTGTTTAAACATGGAGTACGCCGTGGTTGAGTTTCACGCGTTTATGGATAATGATAATAACTATATTATTAAGGAACTTGCAATTGTGAGCAATCACTTTTTTAGTGTTACTGTATTTAAACCTCCGTACAGTTTTGAGGTATTGAATAGTAAAGCTCAAAGGACAGCACGTTGGTTACAAAGACATCACCATTGTATACGGTGGGGAGAAGGAGGCGTGACTTATAATGAAGATTTAATACGTATACTGTGTAAACCTTTCGCTATTTTATATACTAAAGGGTTAGAGAAAGCAAAATTCCTAAGACGGTTCCACAGGAACGTGCTAGAGGTGGATTCGCAGTGTAAAGTCTCTGAGAGAGTAGATTTCAATTGTGTTTTATCAAAGCATAATAAAAAAGATAGTAAATGTGCATTGCGTAGTGCTAAATGTTACTATGATTGTCTAAAGAGTGTGTGTGTCTAACGGTCCATGGCGTGGAGTTAAGTCTCCCGTAAACCGTTATGGTCCCTGGCGTGGAGTTAAGTCTCCCGTAAACCTTAAGGTCCCTGGCGTGGAGTTAAGTCTCCCGTAAACCTTTGAATGTCATAGTAATACATAGCACGGCTATGCACAAAAAAAATTTAAAAAAGTTAAATACAAAAAAAATAAAAAAGTAAAAATACAAAAATAATTTGGGGGCCGCATTTTGTAATGGAGTGGCGGTCACTGGAAATAGCGTTGGTTTGGAGCTATTTCCACAAGGGGTAAGCCTTCTGCTTACCCCGGCTTGTAATGTGGGCTCTGATACGGCTTCACTGTACCAGATGACGGTTCCAACCCCGTAGAACACAGAGGACAAGTTGTTTATTCTTGTTTGTGCTAATGTATTACTTTCTGATTTTTCAGATGATGCAATTCCTGTTATTGTTTGCGTTAGTTCATGGTGTAGGGTGTATTATAACTCTAAATTTGAAGGTAAGACTTGTAACTGTTAACCCCTACTCCCCTTCATTTGCTGACGGTCAGATTGTATGTGTTTCTTTTTTGTTTCTTTTCAGAGAGGTATCCAATATGTGGATATTTCGTCAGATGACGAGGGTGAGACCTGTGTTCTTCGCAATGTGAGGTCAATCCCTCTACCACCAGCATCGACTTCTATACCACCACCACCTCCTCTATTACCTCTATCACCACCTATCCTTAACAGCCCCCTTAACCGCCCCCAGACCCCGACCTATACCCCAACCCCTGTAACAATAACCCCACACGGACACGTGTGGGGGCACCGGCTGGGATACACAGGGTTAAATACTCCTAGGAGACCTATCCCTGTGCACCCTCACGGTGAAAGGCCTGGAGCTGCATTGTCACGGATGCTGTTTCCCGAGACGGTATGTACTGTGTTTTTTCTGATCAATACACTATTCTATTTAATTTCATTATCATGTGCTGTACCGCTATTTTCTGTTTCAGCATTCATCTACAAGAGTGGGGGAGCGGAGGACTGATCCATCACCCCCCACCACCAGAGTGGTTCCATCACCCCCGTCCATCAATGCGGCTCCATACTGTTTCAACTCTGTAGGTATACGTTTACAAGTGCTGTTTGATGTTACTGTTTGCTTGAATATTTCATGTTTATGTTACTGTTTCAGCTGGTAACACGTACGGTAGAGGAGGAGGCGATCTCGCACAGGGTGAGAGATCTCCCTTTTGAGTCGCAGGTAAATTCCTCTATGTCTGTTGCTGCTTGGCTGCATACTCACCAGGAGCAGCACGAACGATTAGTGTGCCCTTACTGTTTGGGGCCACGTCCGCAAGCAAATGACATGGACGATCGTCAGGCTGTCAGAGTAAGTTTAGAACATGCGAGACAGGATAATAACCAGTGTTTCTCTTCATATCTTAACACAGATTGTCTTCTAGGAACTTCACGCTCGTCGTGATGTGGCATGGGTCTGGTTGATGGATGTACGTTCTGCTCTGGGGCAGATAGAATCAGAACTGAATGAGATTACCGGCCGATACCTGCTGATGGACACATCCAGGCCCGAATGCTCTATCGCAGATGTGGCGTCTCTCATTCAGAGAGATCTGCAGGGTATGGCAGGCAATCTCACCATGAGAGTGGAGAGAAGACTCCAGGTATGTTTGTTGACATAAAGTGACTTGAGAGGGTGAAGAGAGGGAGCATCAATTATAGTTAAACCTTTTTTTTCAGTCCATGATGCCAAACATCACACACCATGTGGAAACACCACAGCTGCAGAGTTGGAATGTGAGTATCCTTGTATATGTGTGTGCATCTCTATTCTGTTTATTTAGTTCTATATATATAATACAGGGTTTGTTTATAGTTAATGCCTGAAGTACCGGCTACCAGAATCTCCAACACCACCACCACAGTGTTTCCGGGGATAACTCCTATAAGAACCAACAGTGTTGCTGATGGGGGCTCTGCGTCACGCAGATCACCTATCCCCTGGAGGGATTTGGCACAGCCTTTACCTTCTGGGTCAGATACCGTCTCTGACCTGGAGGAGCGGGTAGAGGAGGAGGAGGAGGCGTTGGAAGAAGAGGAAGAAGAGGAAGCTGAAGGAGAGACACTAGTGGAATACGTTCCACGAGCACAGGTGTGTTCTTTTTTTAAAAATATACTTTATAGATTATGTAATAAATATGATATGCTGACAATAGGGTTTGTTTTACAGCGTCCATGGGAGTCGTTGGTGCGACTTTTGCACCAGATATCGGGTGAGGGCATAGCCACCATAGCTGCTAGTGGGACGAATACGGTGTCAGCCACAGGGTCATTGCCTCAACAGACAAATCGGTCTGCGGACGGACTGCATAATGCTTGTCCGGTTTGTCTGGTAGAGATGGTCTCATTTACTTTGAGACCCTGTGGCCATCTTTTGTGTGGAGACTGTGCGCACAGTGTAGATACATGTCCATTGTGTAGAAGCCCTGTACTCGTACGTCTCCAAATTTTTATTTAAATTCAATTTGGAGTGAAATAAAAACTCTCCACTTTTACTTGTTCTTTCAACTAGAAGCACACCTTTTGGCAATATTTATTTTTATTATTTTTCAAAATTCCCCTCTTAGATGTCTATCGCCTTGTCGTGGTGAGAGGGCTTTAAACAAATTTGATAGACGGTGCTTTGAACTTTCTATTTTCTTATACCTGTCTCGTAATTTCTTCTGCGAAGAAGACCACGTTCTTCACAGAAGAAATTACAAGCAGAGTGGTGTATCCCTTATAGGTTAGGATATCTTTTAATTTTAGTTAGTCTTCGTCGAACTGACGAAGGGGTAAGATCTCTGGTAAGTTACAAATTTTGTTTGATGTACTATTATGTATTGTAATATTGTGACGTAGTATTGTGACGTAGCATAATAACATAGAGTAATTCCCCATTGACGTCATTTCCAGTGACGACGTTGTGGCGTCTTTTTTGAGACGTCATAATGACGTTACTAGAGCTGACGTCTATCTGTGCCCAGGTGTCCCATAGCGCTATGTGACGTCAATCTGTACTCAGGTGTCCCATAGCGCTATGCAACATCAATCTGTACTCAGGTGCCCCATAACGCTAGTCAATCTGTACTCAGGTGCCCCATAGCGCTATGTGACGTAGTATTGTGACGTAGTATTGTGACGTAGTATTGTGCTTTATAGGCCGGTTATATCTTAAGTTTAGTTAGTCTTCGTCGAGATGTCGAGGAGGAAAGACCTCGGGTAAGTTAACATTGTACTTTGGACATCTGGTTTGCGTCTAAACTTAGGGCATCTGTTTCACGTAGGGGATTCTGTTACCCTAGTCTCTAGTACCCTATTGACGTCATCTCCAGTGACGTCGTTATGACGTCTCTGGAAGTGACGTCAGGGACCTATTGGCTTTTGTAACCCAAGTGCCCCAGTGCTCAGGTGCCCTAGTTTGTCGTAACCCAGGTGCCCTATATCCTACTAACGTCTATGCCCTTACTAGAAAAAAACAGTGCGAGTTCCAAAATATTAAATATAGTGGTATAAACAAGGTTAAACCATCAAAAACGTGGCAACCATCATCGCTTTGAAAAAAGATAAATAAACACCATAAGATCAAGAATAAATCAAGGTCAAGAGAGATCCAAAATGTGTCAAAAGAGACTTGATAGGTGAGATAGAAACGTTGGATCTAAGCTAAGACTAGATGAAGAAAGGTATAAATATAGTTAGAATAGCCTCATCCAAAACTAATATAAGTGAGCCCTTGAGAGAAGGAGACATTGGACTTGGAGACGTGGTTGAAAAACCTCGGTACAGCTTTTTGGTTAAATAATGGCATTGTCTGTTGCAATTAAGATGTCCGATTTTAAATGAAAATGATGTGATGACTTAGAGATTGAATCGTCGTCTTCAAAATTAATAAAGTGTTCATTGTGAAAAATTGTGTTACTTTGATTTGGTGAATTCAATAATATAATTGGTTTACATGCAAAATATATAAGCATCTCCAAGGAATGGTTTAAAACTTAAAAATTATATCCTCAAGTGCTTCCATCCAACAGCTCGGTAATTTCAAGGATATCATATTGCATTCTCCAACTCCTCACACACTAGCGCATTCTGAACTGAACCCACAAAACTACAACACACAAATGCAATGCTAATTGTTTACGTAATAGCCGCCATTTTATCCACTTTCCTATGAATATTTCGCCACTAATGAGGGAAACGTCCTATCTATATTACCCTCAATGGTTTACTTATAGTGAGTACGAACTTGGCAACCCCGAACGGACCTAGTTAGATACACCCCTTATTTCATATAGTCTTGGTTTAGATCCCTCTCTTTCATCTTTCCTATTCGTTTCGCTTGAACAATTTTTATAGCCTTAATCTTTTCTTCCTTTGTTTTTTAAAGCTCAGATGATTTAGAGATTTTTGACTTTAAACAACTGGGAAAACCTATCTAGATTAATTTACATGTTTGCAAAATATATTTGACTTTAAAACACACAAACTTCTGTGATTGCAATTAAACGCAATCAGATGTTTAATTTGTTACACGTGTTATCATATTTATTAAAAACTTTATTAAATGTAACTTCGAGTGAAAACTTGTTTACTCGTGAACTATGTAATAAAATATTTATTGCACTATGTAACTTTAATTGACGTTAAAACTAATCACACGAGTAATAAAATTACAAATAAAGTGAGTCCAAATCATTACATGTACGTTTTATCCATGCATGTTAATGACTTTGTAATACTTTATAAAGTATTAAAATTGTGAAATTGTATTTGACATTCAGAACAAGTTTGGTTCTTTTGATTTTTTTAAATGTGTAATATATTTTTTTTTTACAAAATAATACTAAGCTATCGTGTTTTATTTGAAATGTGCATTACTTGTGGAAAATTAATTTTGTTTCTTGTTGTTTTAAAATGAAAAAAAATTTCTGTCATAATCGCCTTCTATAAAAAGGAAAAAGATAATAAAGAACCCCAGCTTCGAATGCTCAATAGTGTCAGGATAGGAAGAGAAAAAGGTTTTGTCATGAGAGACCTGAAAATAAAGATGAAAGAGGGGGATCTAACCCAAGATTACTTGAAAAAGGATGTAGATACAGTTAAGGCCCTCGGAATTGCCACCTCTGTACTCGCAATAGTGAGCCTCTGAGGGTTGTGGAAATCAAGAAATGTAGAACAACCAAATTTCCAAAACAAAAATTGACTTCAAACTACGTTTCAATATTTTCATCACATTCAGTGGTACCCGAACTTGTTCCGCTGAAACAAAAGAGGCGCGGATATAATGTAGCAGCAGTGATGCAATCCAAGAGTAATATGATCAAAATGTAGGCAATCCTTTGCGTGATAACCTTCACCGAGCACTGTAAACATTTAGTGATTCATAAATGTTGAGAATAATAAAACTTCCCTACAAAATTGAATCGTTTGCTGAAAATAAATATTGCACTGAAGACATTTTGACAGCCTATAAATAAACGTTATTTCTTCGCAACTTTTCAACGATATATGTACTCTTTTGTACTGTGTTATTGACACATATCAGAAAATATGTCACATAAAGTATTGAGGAATAACTGTATTATATTTAACTTATTCAATTTTACTTTCTCATAATATGTAGTATAGAGTATTGTTAAATGCACCCAAACATGTACCTCTGAACCATCAGATACAAGGATAATGATGCTTAATATAGTAACAGGATGACGAATAATGACGTCACAATATTCACATTCAAATACAGATTTATTTCAGTGAATACTATTTCATTACTTTATTTTAAAATATATATATAATATACAACAACACATAAACACGCGTTACATAATATATGAGCGTTAAATTTACTTTTGCAATAAAAACACAAAGAATTTAAATGAAATATTAGTGAATTTGAATTAGAGAAGTCGTAGATATATTGATATGTATAATCCTAGACTGTGGAATATCCACCCAAGCCGAGCGATATTGTAGTTTAGCAGTAACTTGGTGACAACAAAGAGTGATCGTTTAACGATTAAAGATATGCACGGAAGGATACTCGGCTACACGTACAAATCACAGTTGAAATAACAATTTAGATTGAACTGGAGTTTCTGACAGAAAGAAGACAAACAAAACAAGGCGATAATATATCAAGGAAACACAATAATTGATAACCTAACAAAATCACAGCTAGTCACAAAATCACAAAATTGCTATCCTATCACAAGAAGACGTGAGGATCAAAACACATCCAGGAACTACCATTATGTTTTAAAATATTTTTGGATTTTTATAGAGTTCCCAGTTGCAATGTGTAGAGCATAAGAAAAAGATTGTCCAAATAATTCAAACGTTAATAATTGGTCCTGCTGAGATTGATAATGAAAATTCGGATAAAAGAGTAGGCTATATTCTACTTTTCTTGAGCTAATATTGGGTGTTGAGTTTGCAGTGTTGAAGGACTGATTGCTGCAGTTCGGATTGCCCTTATAGATAAAGACTAATAAATAAAAGTGTTATATTTATAATATCCAAGCTGTTGTAGGTGTACAGTCTATATATATATTGTTATAATTAAAACTAAAATTAAATTATTATTGTACTAAGAAGACTTCTATGAAATAATATTAATATATTGTGTGAACAGCAACATAGTGACGTCATAGAATACGATATATAGAACCAGAGAAACGAATAAACTCCTCAATCCGCTACAGTTAACATCTAGCCGTAGTTGTCAACTATGTTCTAGTTCAATTTATTCGAAAGATCTTTCTATAAGATAACATTTTCAGATGATAGAGTAGCCACTCTCTATTGTTGATCCTAATTTGGTGTAATGAAGAGATAAAAAATCCATGGCGCAACAGCCCGTGAACAACCTAGTCCTGCTAGGTGACTTTTCATTTGGGTTATGTGACTTTTCAGCACATTACAATAAAATTCCAGCAGCCGTTGTTCTAGCCTTCTCAACTATAGTGTGCTACTAATTTTAGCTTTCAAATTTTCTACCAAATTGGGTAAACTCCATAATGTTGATCCCCCACAGGGATTGAAACTGGAACCTCTCACTCATAAATCGAGACTGCTAACCATTAGATCTACCCGGGGCTTAAGGAAGGGCTATTCTCTGATAAACACTGGCTAGAATACTAATCTACAGTGAATTTATAGTCACTGTAGTGTGTCTGGAAATTAAAAGGCAAGGGTAAACTCGTAAAAGCTAGATAATATACATTTGATTTAGCCCAAAAGCTTGTGAAATTTAAGGTTTGAAAAATATACTAAATATGTCCAGAATAAAGAAAGAAAGAGTTAGTTACAAAATACCGCATAATTTGTTTTAATTCTGCACTGGAATATAGTCGAAAAGCCCCAGTATACTCTTTTGTATAATGGTCTACATTTGATTTAGTCTAGGCCGCTGTGGTCTCTATAATTAAAATATTAAATTGCAAACACCCTTAGAGCTTCCTGAAGTACAACAAGCCCAACGTAGCTTTATACTCCGTCTGAATGCACACGTAAAAATATTTGAAGCACCATAGAAAATACAATAGAATATTTTATGATTTCACTGGACAGTGACGCTAATTCGGACAGTTCAGGAGACAATATGAGCTGGAGGAATGTAATTAAAGTAATATTTCATATTTAAATACCCTTAAGTCAACAGTAATTTAGATCTACTGAACTAAGTTCTTACGATGATTTTGTTTCCATTCTATTATTATTATTTTACATAAAGCGTTTATTCTGTTTAAATCTACCGAAAATGTAAACGTATCATTCCAATATGTGCACGATTTGTTTCAAACCTCGGTCTAGTTCATTAAAAGTCAGTTTGACGAAAAGACTCATGAATTGAAATGACGGCTACTAAAACGAGCGCCGCGCGCACAGCTACGGTGGGTTTACCGTAGCATGACAGCGAAAGCAGGATGATATAGAGTAAGAAAAACAAATTTGGCTTAGTTGACTTTTAAATAGGACTTTTTTCTTTCTTAAAATCGTCTAGAATAATTTCCATAATCAATTTTAAACCGGTAACTAAAAACAAACGATTCATATATGTTCCGAATAATAAAACTTGTCAGTAAAAATTGAATCGTTTGCTGTAAAAACGTGAAATATCACGTGAAAGTAATATTACACTGAAGACATTTTGACAGCCAATAAATAAACTTTATTTCTCGCGACCTTTCAACGATATATCTACTTTCATATACTCAGTTATTGACACTAATATCAAGAAGATATATCTCATAAAAGCTTGAGCAATAATTTTGTTACGTTTCATAAAACAAATTTTTACTTTCTCACAAATGCGCTACAGAGAAAGTTATTAGATTAGCAAAAAAAAATCAATATCAAGTTTTCCATGTATATATTCAGTCTAAGCACTCCTAAGATCCAAGGAGTAGTTTTTAATGGAAGTCTGTCACTCGTCTCTGCAGTGCTTTCTTGCCTCTTAATAACTAGATTGACTTTCATCACATTTTTAAGATATGTCACAATTGTATAAGATTAAAATCCAAAATTCCTAAATATAGCCACTCTACGCCCTTATGGAACGTTTTAGTCACTAATGCCATTTCTTGAGTTATCAGTCAAAAAAAAAAATGTACGACAAAATTTCTCAAAATCTTTAATACTGATTGCTTGTATATTTTGGTCAAATAGTGTTATTAAATATCCTAAATATGGCGTTAAATAACAAGTAGTCATAATTACGGCGTTGAAACGATCGACACAGAACGAATATGAATAATGACAGCTGTCATTAATAACTCGGTTTTAATCAAATACAATATATACTTACGAAGAGTATATAACATGAACTAAACAAGCTGGGGTAGTTCTTAAATATACAGTATACGTATTTTTCAAAACATAACAAAAAAAAATATTACACAAATACGAATTTATTTACGTTAAATAAATAACTAAATATTGAAATTCCGTTTTTTTTTAAATTGTCACTGTAAGTATTATAGAGGTTTTTGGAGACATATATATTTTTCATTTTTTATCTTGGACCGGTGCGCGAGTAGGTTAGGACAAGGTTTTTGCACCGTTTATTTGGTATAATGCGTTCATGTAATTTCTTTAATCATGTTCAACATATTGCAAGTTTAGTGACTTAAATTACCAAATTACTAAAATATTTTGTACATACAGTAGAATGAGATTGATTTGTAGGATGATTCAATGTCATTACTGAGAGGAAGGTTATAAAAATAATACTTCTGGAAACAATAACTTGAAACCAATCATCGGAAATTACTCTAGCAGCTAATGTGCTGAAACATTTCTTTTAATGAGGGAACATTTCTTTTAATAATATAAAAGGATAATGTGTTGCACACAAATTGACTTCCTTATTACGAATACTACATTTGGAAAGTGGGATGTACGCTAGAATGGCATTAATTTGTAGGTTGATTAAATTTCGTTACTGAAAGGATAGTGAGGTTGTAAAAACAACAGTTCAGGGAAAAAATACCATGAAATCAATCATCAGAAATACTTCTCCTAATGTGCTGATGGCAACATTTCTTTTAATAATATAAAAGGATAATGTGTTGGATACATTTTGACTCCGTCACATTCATATTTATTCATATCTCTATGCTGCACCAAGGTTTTTTTTATATGATACCACATAAAATCAGGGAAATAAAATCTTTAAAAATGTTTTTAAAACTGTTGAAGAGTTTTTTTATTTATAGATAAATTACATAATTGGTTTTAGCATAAAATATGTATGTATATTGTGATGTGTGTGAAAGTATTAGATGCAGTTTAGTTTATTGTGTCTCTTGTGCCTTACAAAGTTATAATCTTTTACTAGCCTGTTGTTTTGTATTTGATGCTTCAGACTATGAAGTTAGTTTACGTATGATTATTTTTTTGATGTTGTTTTATTTGTGTGATAACTAATCACAATTAATTACTTCTAAGAATATTTGTATTTAGAATAGGGATATCTTCAATTTCTGCTTGTTAAATATTTTCTATTATGATGGAGGGTCCATTATAGGCTTTTCCTTAGGACCTCCTATATTTCTCTTGTGCAATTTTGTTAGTGTCAGTTTTTTAAATTTTATTTTCTTTTAAATAAGCTATTTAGAGTATTGTATTATATTTTTGTTTGTTGTGGTATGTTTTATTGGGAATTTTGTATTTGTTATAGTGTATAATCTTGCACATGAGAAATAAAATAAATTATAATTATTTGCGAAGAGGAAGGTACAGTAGAGTGAGATTAATTCGTTGAATTATTGAATGTTATTGCTGAGTAAAGGGAAAAAGAGGTTATAAAAAAAACAGTTCAGGAAACAATAACGTGAAATCAATCATCTGAAATTCGTCTTGTAAATAATGTACTGATACGATCGGAAGCAACATTTCTTTTAATATTATAAAAATATAATGTAATATATACATTTTACTCCATTATTAAGAATACGATCACCATTGGGAAGAGGGAGGTACAGTGTGATTAGATTAATTCGTGGGTTGATCGAATGGCGTTACTGTTTGAAGGGAAAGTGAGGCTTTAAAACTAACGGTTCTGGAAATGATAAGGTGAAATCAATCATCAGAAATTATCTATCAGCTTTATGAGTGACCAGTATTTCCCACTGTATCTGATAATGTAGTTAGCGTTACAGGGAGTAAATTCAAAATTGTTATTTTTGCAGATGAAGCCAAAGACAATATCAGATAAGAATAAGTAACCCATTACTTAAAAATATTAACAGTAAGACAAACTTGAAGGGTGTCTTACACAGGGACAAAAAAAAGGACATCGATGTTTAGATGGACGCATTGACTAATACTGGCACCGGTAAATTTACGTTGCTTACATGTCCCTTTAGGTTTTTAATTAAAATTGCCTGAAGCAAGATTTTTAGATTTCACCATGTCATGTTCCTATAACAATGAACACAGAAAATTCTACAGTTTTATCCGTGAGATAATACTCATACTTTATATTTTCAAACAGTGTTCATCTTCAAATTTACTGATTGCTAAACATATATTAGGTTTATGAAGCAGATATATCGGTGTCCCAATAAACTGCCTTCCTCATAGAGCAACTATTATAGATTTACGATTTTTAGGCTTTTTTTTTTAAATCGCGGTATTTAACATAATTATTTTGTCCAATATTGTCTCCAATCCATATGTCACGACTGATCTAACAAGGTTCTTAGAAAGTTTCATGTTGAAATATCTAGTTAGAAGGATCGATTTCAAGACAGTTGATATTATTGTAATACGATCTATTTCCAGCAATATTCGACTTGTTAATTTGTACCGTCACTAAGGCTCACAACAATAAAAATTAACTGTACATTTACAATGGCAAATTTTTATTGTCAAAAATTTATCAATTTGACAAATAGTTTTTTTTTAATCTATTAAAACAAACGACACACAGTTATTACCTACACAACGCTATTAGTTATACCATCATAAAATATAGGGTAAATTGATAAACAAAAAAAAAAATCTCCAATTCTTTTTTTATCAATCTTCTCATTTCATGTATTCAGGAAACCGAAAAAATTATTCAGTCCGTCATCGTTGTCGTCTGTACTTAATGATACAGGACGATGCAAGATAGCGGCCATTAAAATAAAGAGAGAATCATGAAATTTGTTATAGAGTTACTACAGTGTACTCATATTGAAGTTTTGAAAAAGATAATTTAAATATCAAAATGGCCATCATTTGAAACATTTAATTTTGTCTTTATAAAATACAACGCAGTCATACTCTTAACACTTAACCAGCTCCATCTTACAAGGCAATACAAACAGATTCTTTAAATATAATGACCAAAATTTAATCTCTTGGGCTTTATTGAAAATGTAAAAATGTGTAGGTATATCAAGGGGTCTTATCCAGCAGAGGTAAGTTTAAACCAATTTTCTGAATCTGGGAAATGACATTCTCTACGTCGGCTAGGACCTTAAATGTGTATATTAAAATATCACCACTCGCTTCGCTCTTGTCAGGGTCTCAAAGCTATAGATATTAAATAAGCCTCGTGCTGAGACAGATTTTGATGGGACGAATGGATGCCGTGAGGGTGGTAGATAGGGAGATGGATGGAGGACTTGAAGGGAGAAATGAGAGTTTTGGGTGTGTGTCAACTGGTTGGGAGTTGTGTTGTAAGATAATAAACTGCAGCGAATAGTTCCTGAAACCTAAGGTCAACAAGACGTGTTCGGAAGAAGAAGATATAAAAGAAAAAGGTGTTAACAATTAAGATACTAATAAATAATATAATAATAACTAATTATATTTAACATATATAAATATTTATATATTTATATATAAATATTTATATATATACTTTATATATAAATATATAAAGTATATTTAACATGTGTCAATAGAATTTTCTCCTTTGTTGCTTAAAAGTAAAACCTCTTGGTCATCATCGCCTTATAAAAAAAAGAAAGGAAAGAACATAAAATAAAGATGCATACTCTTTGAACACTCTAAACAGTGACAGATTCGAGAAAAAACATGAGTTGGTCTAAAGGGATCTAGTCCAAAACTATAAGAAAAAACATAAATACACCTAAGTTCCCTTGGGATTTCTAAGCCCGTACTCTCTAAAGTGAACCCATGAGGATCAATAGGAAATAAATTAATATATGAAAATGAAAATGCCAAATCTTTATTATTTCTTCCATTATAAAATACAAAATACAATACCATATTTTACATATTAAATTAATATATTCCTGTATAATAAATTTTAACTACACAAAACAGATAAATTTAAATAGTTTACATTTCCTATAATGACATTCCAGATATCTGTAGCGTAAGCTGTTATTAATTGCAGTTTTTAGAATGTACGTATTGAACATCTGTCTACTCTAACTAAATAATATAGTTAAAATAGATTTTTTTATACAATGGTTTCCTGTCAGTTACAGTGGGTTGACAAATTGCCTTTTGAAATATGTATCAGCTCTATATTGAAGTGACAACTTGGGGTTTATCCTTGACAGCTGATTTTATATGTGAGAATGCAAAATATATTAGAAAAATATTTTATATTTATTAGTTAATATCAATAGTGCAAATATAGGTTTGTTGACGTAGTAGTGGTGGAACCTAGATTCAATCAAATTAAATTTCTGTTCAAATTAAAATAAACTCTACAAATTGATGTTGCACTAGCAATCGCGTAAAAATTATTTGATAAAGTGGTGTGTTCTAATTTTTGATTTACTCTGTACGCGAAGTCCAAGTTTGACAATCGTCAAAAAACTTCGACCTCTCTTTTCCAACTGATATTCATCTTTCATAGCATCAGAAAACATAAAAAGTTATTTTCGACATGCCATCCGTCCGTCCGTCGTCGGTGTCGTCGTTGATAGGAGAACAGCACAGAAATTAAGATAGTAACATGAAATTGTTAAGAGGACTATAAATAAAACCCAATTGAAATTCAGAAAAATTTAATTTAAAATGTTAAAATGTCGGATATTTTAAAAGGTTGTTTGCTCACATCTCGTGTGTTATTCAACTTCTAAGACACTAAAATACGTAAAAATGTAGCTTTAAATTTGGCATGCAATAGTCAAAGCATGTAATGAGGGCTTTACAAGGATACACCCTAGTTCGAAATAAATCTAAACAATTTCATGCAATAAACAGAAAATAATTCTGACTCACTGAGTAGAAGAAACACATTAAGGAATTACTGCATGCTATGTAAAGTAACATGCGTGACTTTCTTACGCCCTACTTGGAAATGAAACAAACGCTAATCATTAAACTTGCCGCATGCAATAACAGCATCAACAACAAACCATAATAAATAGCGTTATATATAAACAATATATATATAATATTATTATATAACTATATATATATATATATATATATATATATATATATATATATATATATATATATTGTTATATAATAATATATTATTTATATAAATATATATATATATATATATATATATATATATAATATATATTATTATATAACAATATATATATATATATATATATATATATATATTGGAGTTATATTTACCTCTAATAACTTTAAATGATATTTTATTAAAATACAAAAACTTCTTAGACCATCAGAAAACTTTCTACATATTACACACTGAAGTAAAAAAAAATTGAAAGAAAATCTGCAACAGGTGTTAAACAACACATTGCCTTGTCTAAGTAAAGCTGTGTATTAATCAATATCTTGGCTTTTGTATGAAAACAAAAGTGTTCAAGGATAATACTTAATTCAACAAGTTTCTTGTTTTGATAAACTCTTGCAGCTGTTTGATAAACCCTTCCATTCATTAATACATTAGATTTATAAAATCATCTGTATATATTTTAGATATTGACGAATTTATCAAACAGAAAGTGTAATTGTTGTTGACGCCTCCTCTCTTGGAAAAATGAAAATATCCACCAATCTAACAGTTTTCCTTAAGAAGATTTCAAAACTGAAAAAGTATTTTTATATTTAATTTCTCACCGTAAATATAGACATAAAAGACTACAATTTAGAAGATATAAATATGTGTGACGTTCTCGTTAAAATATGCGTTTAAAGTTCTTATAATATAGATTCAATAGCACTGGATTTATCGGAAATCAATGGAGATATATTGTTTAAATTATGCACATAATTTAATGCATAAAATAATATTATTTGTAATTTAAAATTATACAGAACTTTCCATAAGAGTGAAACTAATGCGTTCATGATTGTCAAAGGGGGGAAAAAAGAGAAAAAACAGCTGTTTTTTGTCATTAGTTCACTTTGATTATGAATCAATTAAACGCGCAAATTTCAACAAAACACATAGTGCACAGCCACCCCCCCTCTTCCATCATCATGTATTTATTATAAGTAAGCTAATTAAGCCAAAAACTGAATCCCAATACATTCGTAATATGAACGAACGAATACAAGCTTCAACATTGCTTTTACAATACATCCGATGTCGAAAGCATTGAACATTAAACAGTGTGGTTTTAAAGTCCCTACACGCCCCCTACTTTTGTTGAAACCCTACGTTAGATTATTTTTTATGCAATTATAAACACAAATACATTACCTTTTTAATTTTCCGGAATTTTAAGGGAGATCCAAAATGGTCAAATATTTTAATTCGAAGATGGTCATACATATATTGCTTAACACCGACTGTATTTCTAAATACAATAGTTGAATCAAAACTGAAAAGTTTTTTAACGTTTTCCATATATCAATAAGTGTAAAATATAGGAGGCAACTTGAAAGTTGTAGTGAGAAGGCGGTCATGTGACACATCACTAACGCCGATTTTTTTAAAACGGTGGTGGAATCAAAAGTGAAAATGGTTTTACCGTTTTCGAGATGTCAGTAGGTACAAGATTTAGATCCACTTAACAGTTGTAATGAGAAGACTGACGTGAGACATATCGTTTAACACAGTCTTTTTCTTCTAAAAATAGTGGAGGAATCAAAAATTAAAAACCGTTTACCGTTTTCCAGATAACAGTAGGTTTAGGTAAGAATATCTCTAAAAAGGTAAAACCTGATTCAGTTTTGATTCCATCACTATTTTATAGAAAAAATAATATATTGTTAAACGTTATATTTACCTCGACCGCTTTCTAATTACAACTTTCAAGTCGACTCCTACATCTTACACCTACCGATATCTCGAAAACGGTAAAACCTTTTCAGTTTTGATTCCCTGTTTATAGAAAAATAATATATTGTTAAACGTTATATTTACCTGACCGCCTTCTAATTACAACTTTCAAGTCGACTCCTACATCTTACACCTACTGATATCTCGAAAACAGTAAAACCTTTTCAGTTTTGATTCCCTGTTTATAGAAAAATAATATATTGTTAAACGTTATATTTACCTGACCGCCTTCTAATTACAACTTTCAAGTCGACTCCTACATCTTACACCTACTGATATCTCGAAAACAGTAAAACCTTTTCAGTTTTGATTCCCTGTTTATAGAAAAATAATATATTGTTAAACGTTATATTTACCTGACCGCCTTCTAATTACAACTTTCAAGTCGACTCCTACATCTTACACCTACTGATATCTCGAAAACAGTAAAACCTTTTCAGTTTTGATTCCCTGTTTATAGAAAAATAATATATTGTTAAACGTTATATTTACCTGACCGCCTTCTAATTACAACTTTCAAGTCGACTCCTACATCTTACACCTACTGATATCTCGAAAACGATAAAACCTTTTCAGTTTTGATTCCCTGTTTATAGAAAAATAATATATTGTTAAACGTTATATTTACCTGACCGCCTTCTAATTACAACTTTCAAGTCGACTCCTACATCTTACACCTACTGATATCTCGAAAACAGTAAAACTTTTTCAGTTTTGATTTAACCACTGTTTTTAGAAGAAAAAAAAACGATAGTGTTAAACAATATAGGCCTACACATAGCCAACTTTGCATTAGGTTTTGTGAAGATATCAGAACATCTTGGACCTAGAGTGATCTCGCAAAATTCCCAAACACTAAAAAGTTGTTAAAAAGCACTGTGAAATAAAACATTCTAAAAATACAGAGGGGGGGGGCTTTAAAACCTCACTGTATAACAATAATAATATAACATTTCTTATAAAAATATACTACCCCTCCCCATATTTACTGACATTAGAAGCGCCCCTAACTTTAGTAAAGATCTTCATTGTTTTAGGTCTACTTTAGACTTTTTAGAGATAACAACAGATTTGATGAAATGTGTGAAAAAATCGCTTATCACGTGACCATTCAAAATCTATGTAAACAATCTGCTTTTAAATAAGCGAATCACTGTAACGTAAATATGTACGCGAGAAAAATGAAGATGTATTAAGTACTGTATATAAAATCATAATTTAAATTATACTTTGTTATTACTTATTACAACAGGTTTCCATTTTTTATTAAACACTTTAATAAAAAAACCAGGATATAATAAGGCAAAATATAAATAAACCATTCAAGAAATTACCTTTCCCTTTGCAGGCAACAATTAATTTCTGCAAAAAAAATAATAATTAGTGTTAAACATTGTCCACAAAGGTGTTTTTCTTGAAGAGTATTTTTCTTAACTTACCAGTGTTTCTCAAATATTCTCAATATTTTACCGTCGAGTTATTATGATGTTTGATCGCTTCGGTCGATAGAAGGCTTCGCCTCAGAGTTACTCTTGTTTCGCTTTCGTTGCTTTGGGAAAATTAAATAAAAAAGAAAAAATTAAAGTAGTTTTCGTTTCCACATTTTTACTGACATATTTTGATTTGTGATATTCTTGATTCAACAAATGACTTTAGATGGAAGCGTCATGAAACTTTTTTTTTGCTATTAGTGACCTTTTGGGTTACGAATTTTACAGTTAGTCATGAAAGAGAATTATCAATGAGCTTTGCACTAATTTAGTATGTAAAACTTCTTTTCCTTCCTTAATTATTTCAGAATAATGTTAGAGACAACTTAACTTTATTCCCTGTAAAGTAGTTTATCAGTTAACACTCACCATACTAAGGTTTTTTTGTTTTTTAGAAATACCACGACGTGAATATAGTGGTTTTATTATATAAAAAGTGACCCGAAATACGGAAATACTTCGGGGGAATTTGTTAGGGGTAAAAATGTTTTTAAATCGTGAAAACTCTGTTTCTTGTTACTACTAGCGAAATATTTCGCTCTAATTTATGCGCCAAAAGTTAATCAAGCCGTATTATTAACATGACAGCGGGCACAAAAATAAGATAGGGATATGAAATTTGAATTAAGAGACTATAGTGCACTCATTTAGAACCTTTTTGAAATTCAGATAAATCTAATTCAACATTTCAAAATGGCAGCATTTTTAAACATTTTCATTCATATCTCATGTGTTATTCTACTACTAATAAAGCAAACTAAAAAAAAATAAAAATGAATTTCAATTCTACATGTAATGATACCAATCCCATCTCTCTACAATGGCAAATAGCAAATTTAATATAAAAAAATGTAATTTTGAACCTTGACTTCTCAAAGAAATGTGATTATTCGCACAGTTAGGACATTCGGTAGGGCCGAGTCTCCGACACAAGCTTAGCGAGCGAAACCTCGTTCACATATGTAGAACTTCGAGCCACATTGGAGTGGCTATATACATACAGAAGCTCAGTTAGTTAAGATACACATTTAGTGTACATACACATCTACGAGACTCGTTAGGGCCTAGACGACGTCAAGAAAGTAAATACACACAATTCCGAGGTGCAGATAATCTCTGTAACAACTGACTGTTTTAAACTAATTTAATCTTATATATAAATACAATATAACATTTCCTACAAGGCCCAAGAAACCACTTTAGGACATTTAAACCATTTACTTGTATTTCTTGTTACGGTGGATCTGAGTAAGTTCTATGATGGATATCAATTTGTTTTAGAGTATTTTTCTTAAACTACCACGTAAAAATAAAAACTTTAATTCAACAATTATCTTGATCATACCATTGAATTCCTTTACCAAGTCAATTGGTTGATAGAAAAACAAACTATATGTGGATTGATGACAAATAGTCCACTTCCTAAAAATATAACAACGTTGAAATAAATTGTAATAGCAGATATTTCTTGTTGAAACTACATATTCAAGGATAAAATAAAACAATAAGCTTAAAGTTTCAAAATATGTTTATAATATAAATTAAATACAATTGTTTCGCCTTGCGGCATCATCGGGCAACTGATAATTTACAGATATAGACAACTATTTAAACATACACAAGTAACAGGAAACTGAAATACAATAGAGAAATCGGGAAAGGTAGGGGGATGACCTAGCAGGTAGATGAAGGTTAATGAACTATATTACGGATGGGTTTTAGAAGGGGTGACGAATTTAATACAATTTGGTCATTTAGGTTGAGAATAGGCCTAAGTGAAATAAATCTATTTATTTCTAAACATTCTAAATTATTTAATTTATTGCTTTTATAATCTATATGCAAGAGTTAAACATTCATTTTTGGATCAAAACTTTGACCTGAGTCCAAAAGGTGGTTAGCAAAGTTAGAGTTTCTATAGGGCATGTTTCCAGCTATTTACATGTTCTTTAATTCTAACTTTTATATATCTACCTGATTGACCTATGTACTCAGAGTCACAATCTTGACAAGATATTTTATAAACTCCACTATTTTCTATCATTTCTTTTTTATCTTTATTATTAACCAACATTTTCCCTAGATTTTTTGTACAATAAAAGGCAACTTTACGATTACATTTAGTTGAAATAAGGTTACTGATTTTATAACTAGTTCTGTTGATATAAGATAATTTACAATATTTAACTATTTCAATGCTATCGTTATGGGAAGAGTAGACTAAATTTTCAGCTCTTCGCTTTAACTTTATTCCTATACCTGTTAATTATCAGTTGTCCGATGAAGCCGCAACGCGAAACAATTGTAGCTCATTTATATTATTAAAATATTTTGAAACTTTAAGCTTATTGCGTTATTTTATCCTTGAACGTTGAAATAGTTGCAAATAACAATCTTAGAAAATAAATAAAGGTAAAATAAATTTATTACAAGAAACACATTAGGGGAAGTTTACGTGCAAAGTAAAGGCTGTATACAACATGCGTGACTTTCTTACTGCATGCTTGGAAATGAAAAAAATACGTAATATTACCTCGTTGCACGCAATATCGGTATTAAAAAACGGAGTTGAACAATTAAAACTGTCTGACAAAAGTTAAGTACAGTCAATTATAAGAAATCATAAATATGTTCTGCAAGGAATGGTAGTTAAATTGTTAGGGAATTAATAAAGAATGAGCTGGAAGTGATTGAGGGTAAAACAAAATATATGAAGATATAGACCCTAGAACGAAGGCGAACTTCCAACAACTTACTTTTGACAACAATACTTTTTCAAAATTAAAACATGCACTACTCTAAGTCATCTAAATGAATAATTGAAAACAGAGCCTACTACACTGACAGACGGTTTTCTAGAACTAACCAGCTAAAGTTTTATGAAATTATCGTAAGACCTGTGGTTGCTAAACATGGAATATTTCTGCTAAGATGCCAATAAATTAAGAAACTTTGAAAGGAAAATAATCAGAAGAATTTGTGGAGCAGTAAATAAAAACTGTAACTAGAGGATAAGATCTAACAAAGAGACAATATACTCAAACATAAGGATATCGTGTGGTTTGTGAAATCCGAAGGATTGGACTTGTAAAGTAAATGCTAATAATTATGTAAAAAAACCAATTTTATTGAAAACCAGGAAGGCCACGCAATAGGTGAAAGGGTGAGGTAGAAGTTGACTTGAGAATGCGGCGTTGGATCGGAGGGGATGAAGGAGAATTGTTACATTGACCAAGGATCACCTCGAGCAGCTGAACCGAACGAAGAAGAGAAAATAATTGCAAGTAATGGTTAGTACAGCGGAAGTATTAGAATATTATACAATACCAACTAACCTTGTAACGTTTACAGAAACTAATAAAACAAAACATAATAGTAAAATCTGATTACCACATCAAACTCTGTCGCTTTGTTCCAGTATGCTCAACAGCTTTCCGATACCTCACGATGTTGGACCAACACAGGAAGCTCCCTCCGGAATGCTAATCAGAACTTCTCATTCCTGGATGAAGAGCAATAGGACCAGCTGTACAACATTACCATGTAATAAATAGTAATGGCGTAGAAATCCGTTTTCTGACTAACCTTCAAGTTGCATCAACTCAGGATTCTAAAAAGTAAGCCTAACCGTCTATCGTTTCGGCCTATGTAGTTGTCTGTTCGCAAGGCAGAAAAATTAAGTAGAAAAGAAATCCTCTTATTAACTCCGAGCTTGGCAATCCCGGAAGTTTAAGCTGGATCTTTTTATGTTTAGTTGCTTTATAGTAAAGGTAATGATGTTAAGCGTCAAAGCGGTAATACGGTAATGCGGTATTGCGGTGATGCGGTAACGCGTTTAATCGATAACGCGGTTAAAAATATCTATATCTCATTAGCCAATTTTTCTTTGTTTAAATAACTATTGTTTAACCGAATGTAGAGACAAGGAACCAACTGAATATTGTATTGCCATCCAATTCTGACCTATGTTCAAAATTTCAGGTCTCTAGATTATCGGGAAGTTAGTTTAAACTCGATTGCAAAATTCCACCCGGACAGAATGACAGATATGATGGAAACCGAACTAATAAAAACGTGGTGAAAAAGAGAAAATGTATTGTTTTGATATTTTGTTTGCGTGTCAATAAGTGCCACCATTCGCTATTTTGTAATTTTTTTTCAAAAAATCTTGTACAACTTTATAGAGCTTTAACGTCTGTTTGTAAATTCAAAATGGGAGTGGTTTTCAATAGTTTTTTTTTGAATATTTTTTTAATAAATCCTGCAATGATACACAATATTTTTTTCTGGTTAGTTTTCAAATCTGCTTCCAAAATGTCCTAATATTATCAGATAAGAAAAAACTATTTAAAAAAAAAACATTCCTTTTTTACTCCTTCAAAAATAATGGTTTATTCGAATTTTGTTACTAAAACCTATATGACTACAAATTCCGAAATGCGGTCGTTCGAAAGATTTTACAAAACTTTCTACTAGATCCTACACATTGTAGTAGATCATTGTATGCAGCAAATCTATCTTATGAAGCAAGTTAACCTACAAATTACACTAAACAAAATTATAACAAAGCAGAGAATCAACTGCACGACACGTTTGACTAAATATTCCATTCTCACATTTTACTCAAAAAAAAATAACATTGTTGAATGCAGTAAATGGTCGTGAACTCTAATGTCAACATTAATTATTCGATGATTAAAATGATTTTGTCCTTACAAAGGGCGGTGAGGTGGAGCTTATTTTATACTACACTCCATTAATTTAATTGCGGGAAAGTTATATTATATTCAAAGATCTTCTGCCCCAAGTAAATCGACATTAAGGTACTAGGGGAATGTAAACTTAAACAACTGTACTTGACTATGATATAAATGGAACACAACTGGAACCCGAAGTTGACAGTGTAATCTGTAAATGTACACAGTCTGTCCAATTGCGGCCGAATATAAGATATAAACTTTTACTAGGGTTTAGTGAATTATTTGATGACTTTTAACTAATGTTTAACTTGTGGTGATAGGATTTAATCTTGAACATCTGTAGTGTGTGACGTCAAACGAAGTAAGTTTTAAAGTTATATGGAATTGGTTTCAATTTTAGTTAGCGTATATACCTGGAGGTCCATTGGGAAAATATTATTATTATATTGTTTTTTAACACATAATTTCAATTAAGTTTTTCATATGAAAAGATTTTTGAAAATTCTATAAAAAATTTAAATTTTGAATGCATATACTCCAAAACAAACATCTCTATTTTGTAATATTCCATGTAATTTGTACTCTTCAAATCGTGAATCCGCACTATTAATGATATTTTGAACCCTTGATTACTTGAGAAAATTTTATATTTGTTCAGTTACAAAATTAGACAAGAACATAATAAATCAGATTAAATATACAGATTCTTTAAAATCAGCATAGAGGTACGAGTCCCTAGAATAACTTTACTCTTCGTGACTTTTTAGGTTTTCGTCATTCTGTGCAAGAATATAAATATATTTTGCGACCAAGAGGGCGGAGCACCCCCTTAAAAGATAAGTATAGAAAATTCGTACAAATTGTACTGCCGAGTCTAATAGTTCAGCTGAAGTGAGAAATAAATTTTGCTCTCTTTTTCTTCAAATCCTGTCCCTCGGGAACATTTCATTAATTGTAATAAAGACAATATATAAAACTTTCTATTAAAAAGACTTCAACTCTTCTTATAGGTTGCTGAATAACCTGCTGTTTTATATTGACCTTAGCCGTGGATTATAAAATGCAATATTTCAAACAATGAAGGTGGAATCGATCTTTCAACTAGTATAATTGTATGACTAAAACATGACACATAAAGTGCACAAGTACTTACGTAAGCACAGAAGGTTAATAAGAAAACACGTTTAAATTGAACAATTACTGTGAAAAATACGCAGCATGCAGCTCAATTACCTCCTGGACCTTGATATACAAACCACTAATCTGCACAAAATGACATTATCAATGTACGTACTAGTAATTAAATAAGAGGAAATATCAAAATGACCACAATTTTGAAACTGTAAACCATCTGTTTTGAGGAATTATATTCATCTAATAGTAAAACTTATTTACTTGCGAAATATGCTAAAATACATAACAATACATGCTATTACATTATTACTTATTTCTGCCAACATTTTGAGGTTATGTTTGTAAGATATTTGACTAACTGTTTGATTTAAATTGTAGAAAAAAGTTTGGATATCATTATGTAGATTTTAAAGCTGAAGAACGATGAGATAATTGTGGGAAATTGATCGATGAAGGAGTAAAATCTTTTTTACTCAATTTTTGACAGTAGTAAATTGGCAGTCGTTTTTAAATTTACTAACCGATTCGTTAACATACTTGAATGGTGGTTTGTAAAACCGATATTGCGTACCAAAATTCGGCTACTTTGCGACCCTTAGAGCTTTACACAACCACACAATGGGCCCAAAATACTTTTAATGGGTAGGGTTGGTGCGTAGTTTATGGTCTCGGGTGACAACGAATCCATGAGGATGATCGCAATAATTGGACTTTCTATATTACATAAATTAGGGCTAGCTAATATACTATTAAAACAACAATTTTTTAGTATCAACCACAATATTTTAATAGAAACTTGCCGACCATGGTTTCGCTAGTTAAAGCACTGTCGAGGACTTATACAAGAATGAAACAATAAGGTTCAGTACACAATACACATTATAGCAATAGCTGGGTTTCTAGATTTAAGTAATTCCCCACTTTTGAAACCATTAACCAAGTCAGGTCATTGACCCATCTCTCCACTCCCTTCCTCTACCTTTCTCATCTAGGTTATAAGGGAAAACCCAGCTATTGTTATAATGTGTATATATTGTGTACTGAACCTTATTGTTTCATTCTTGTATAAGTCCTTGACAATGCTTTAACTAGCGAAACCATGGTCGGCAAGTTTCTATTAAAATATTGTGGTTGATACTAAAAAATTGTTGTTTCAATTTTATTTAAAATGGTATACCACCAAGTACCTACGGTCTTTAGCATAAATAGTTTAATATACTATTGTTTGACAGTCAGATTTAATGAGAACATTTAAGTTGGGTTCATAATGTCCATACACTTGCAATTTGGCGTTAATCTCCACATTTTACCACTATTTTTTTTCAAAATCGGTATAGTTTATTATGAGAATGTCAATCTTTAATATGTTGTTTTAACATTAACTCTTAAAAAGAAACTTTGAAGGTTATTTTTATCAATTTTTTTTTTTTTGGAAACGAATAAAAAATGGCTCTTAATATTTTGCAGTATTTTTACCAATAGAAAAGAAAGTATCAGCTGTTGCATGCAGTACAAACATAAAACAACCACCTCAAGATCTCTTTTTAAAACTGAACCTGGATATAAAAGTTACGACGCAGTAAATAAAAACCTAAAGTCACCTGTTTCGTTTCCCGCGAAATATTTTGTCTCTACAATATTCCTGTGAGTCTAATAAAGGTGTACCTTTTATTTTATACGTTTACAGTAACAACGAACTCAAAACACGAAGTGTAAGATACGTATTACAATCTTAAATAATTGATGCAAAAGCTTTTTTTTAACGAATTCACAAAAACAAACACAAAAATCATGGCCACCTATCAAATAATACCACTACAGAAAAAAGTTTAAATGAGTCAAGATAGGCGTTTTATTAGATCAATTTTGATTAAATTCGAAGAACAATATCCCAAAGGAGTAATGGTGATATTTGTTAAGAGCTTTAAATCTTACTCCCGTCAAACTTGCATTTTAACACATGAGTCAAAAATAATTCTGACGAATAGCTGTTTTTAAATACACACAATTTTTCCACCCTATATTATTAACATTTAAATCCGGTAGAGCAGTGTCGCCCACACGATTATAGGGAGTGGAGACTCCTTCACAACTTCGAGGACCGCCACGGCTGTAACACTGACACGAGAGAAGCGAATGGGAACTTTTTAAGAAATACACATCTATGAGGCTCATTAGGACATAACCGACGTTTTAAAAGTAGTGATATACACAATTTCAAGTTTCAGAAGACTATAACTGTTTTAAACTAACTTACCCTGCTGGTTAAGACCTCTTGATCTACCTATACAATTTAATATTTCGCTGTCATGGATCAGAACTATTATTTGTCCAAAATTTTACATCTTTAGAAAATATACACAAACTATTCAAAAGATGCACATCTATTGACTGCAGAACTATCCTAAGCCAAATATTCAATATGAAAAGATTTTTGTCTTAAATTCCAAAGTAGCTTATGTACAAACTTTAATTTTAATTCGAGCAGAACTAGTCTAAGTAAGAAAGTTTAGTTTTAATCCTAAATTTTGTTTTGAAAATTTCAAACTATTCAGTGCATAAGTAGCCTAAATGTATCATAGTGACTATTGTTTTAGCCATCAGGTTACATCATTGGAGATAGAATACCTTAAACCCTTTCGGTCCACTGTTTGTGTTAAAAAGGAAGCTGATTTTACATTGCACTGATAATAAACTAATGTGGTATGTTTTGTTTGTTGAAATTTATTATTTATTTACGTAGGAGTGTTTCTTATTATCATTATTACGTTCTAAAAGGAAATAGAGAAAGGGTTTGCCAAACTAAAACATTTTTTTCCTAACACTTTGGCAATTTCAAATCAAATGGTTAAGACAGCATTTACAAAAAAAAAAAACTTAAAGTTTTTAATGCTGTTGAAAATGACAATCGCTTTTCCCGATGATACTTTTAAAATTGTCGATCCCAAAAGGAAATGGAGAGAACAAGGGACTGTTTAGCCGGGGGCAATCCCACCAATGAGAATAACACAAAAAAGATAAGTAATGAAAATACAGAGACCTCATAAAATTATTACAGTGGGTTCCGGAAGAGTACAGTTCCTTTTTTGAAAACATTCCACATGGCGAAAAGGAAGGGAACGTTCCTGAGGATGATTCAACAGCTCTAGATTAGTAACTTTATGGATAATCTGAAGATTTTTTCAGCCTTCAAAACCATAACATCATTTTGATATGTTCACTTTTTGTAAAAAATATCTTTCAATATTAATAAAAGTATTGTTACAATGATTGGTGTGTAATCTTTACACCTTAAGTAGTAAGGTCCTAAACCTGGTTTAATAAGTACAGCTAATATAACGTATGTCTAGTTTAAGTCCTAAAACGATTTTATAAGGACAGCCAAAAAAAAATTAAGTCCAGTCCTGACCAAATAAGGTGTAGATTCAAAAAGAAATACCTAAAAATGGTATATATTATTTCAATGATATCAATACTTTTTTATTGGCTAACTCAAGTGTTAGCTCTACAGCCAGATTATAGAGTTCATTTTTTACAGTTTGTGTGCTCTTCTGAAAAGTTGGCATATTGTGACTTACGTTAGTCTAGTTCTGAGATACATATATATGAAAGTAACCAAAACAATTAAAGAAAAAGTTCAGTACTGTTGTAACTATGTATCGTACATAATACTCTACGCAATACTGTATTTTGTTTAATATGAAAATTAACTCACCCTTAAACTGCGAAGTGGTGGTCAGGATCGATGAATATATAACGGTCCTCGCTCCTGATTTAACAGTCGAGACTTCTCCAGTAGTTATATCCTAAACAAATAAAAATTAGATATACAATACATTTTAATATATAGAGTAAACCTTGCAGTGATGTGAATTAATAATTAATTAAAAATGATAATTTCCAAAATAAGAAACAACACGACGTTTCATCCACTGAGTTGTCATCTTCAGTTCCAATCGAAACTCATTGAAATACCGTGTTGGTTGCAATGACGATTACAAATTAAAATATTAACGATTGAATAGTAGTCAAGTTTTTTGCTGTTTTTAATAGTTTTTTAACGTTTTACATCTTTTACGATAACACTATTAACATTGTTATCACTTTAAGTTTTCATTACGGCTAGTAACGCTGAAAGTCCTATTTGATTTACACGACCAACGCAATTTCGTTCAATGCCAACTAAACTTGTAACGGTCTATAGTGGGCACACTTTACAATGACGACTACTTAATATATTTCCAATCTAACAGTTTACGGATGAATTTATAAATAAAATAAAATTTATTAATTAAATTTCAATTAGACAACCAATAAATTTAAATATTTCGGTTGTGTGTGAAATATCTGAACTTTAGTTAATTAACTTTGTTTCCTTTAAACGGATTTGATATTCATTTAATCCTCTATAAAATATTTAATAATAAGAAACCACACATGGGTGTGGGATTACTTACACGTAAAGTTTTTTTTTTTTTTTAATTTCAGTATCAATGACGTAAATTATTCAAATCAAAGTTTAAGGTGAAATCAGACGAACATGACAAGTTGTGAATGGACGATTTTTCAGATTGTTACGTTTATAAAATCCAAAATATCCTTTCCCTACGTCACGGTTGAATAAAAGGTTAAATTTACACGATGAAGGTTTGTCGAAAAAGTTTTAATCATTATGAAATATTTTCAATTGGATACGCTGACATTTCGTCCAATTAAAATTGAAAGAAAATCTAAATTGGATAAAACGTTAACGAATGTAACTTTAAAAATAGCACTTTTAGGACTGTCTACTTTATGGATTAGCTGTGATGTTCAACCTCAAATATTATCGAACCGACTATAATACTTTTTTCATACATTTCAAAAAAATTTAAATACGTTTATTATAGTTTTGCTTAAAACAAATTCTTCGTGTACAAAAATTATTTTCTACTGAAAAGAAATAGTTTAAATCTAAAAGATTAACATGAAATGGAATTATTAATTTTGGTTGGCATGTGTATTCCAAGGTCATTTTTTGACGGTGAAAATACATTGCACAAACTTTCTAATTTTCTCCAGAAGCCAACTAAATATGAATGAAAAGTAAAAAGTGAAAATGAACAATGGACAATAGACGAAGTCTTTGAAAGAAAACATATCTAAACAAGGGCCTGAACTTGCTTTATTTGTATTATAATTATTACGGTTGTGAAGGTTCCCTTTTTTCACAATTTTTCCTGAATTAGTGTTTATTTATATTTTGTTGTTTTTCTTTTCGTGATTTTTGTTGGGATCCTTAGAGGCTACTTTTGAGCAAAATCGTAACAGATGATTTGAGATAAGCGCATTTTTTATTTTTTTTATTATTGTCTCTTATGACAGATACCACACACTTTGATTTATCATAACAATTAACAACCACTCTTACTATGACCATATTTTTATTAAAAGAAGTCAATTTGTTGCGCTGTATAGTACTGTTCATACGACAGACACCTTATGTTTTGATCCATCACTTGCTTTTTTTATACTACTTAAAACGCCATGCAATTCATTTAAGCTATTTCAAAATAAAAACTATACGATGGAAAATATTTGTCTCTCGTTAAACCAATGTAAATGAAGGATAATAATATCGAATATTAAATGAAAATCACGTTAAGTTACTGGAAGGACTGTTTTTGAGTTGTAAATATGAGAACCACGCTCTTTATCCTACAAAAGAAATTTAGTTCAACACTTTTATTAAGCCTAACGCTATTACGTTACAAATGACGTTACGTGCGACGTTAAAGCTAACTATATGTCTATATAAAACACATTACATTTTTACGAGCCAATTTATTTAATATAAACGTACTATTTTATAGTCGGCTTTTGTTAAAAGCAATTTGAAACGGGAACTGGGGTGTTATTCCTTCAAACATTGTTAAAAAAATTCAGTTAAACATTTAATGTTTCGAGCTGAGATTCATTTAACGTAATTAAGGAACTGAGATTGTACAGGATGTTCCAAAATTCTAATACAAGAGAAACTTTAGTAGATGTTTATTCAAAAGTAATTTACTTTAATACGGTTTTCAAACTGACTAAAACAAGTTATATATTATCTAGCTAGAACAAAAGTGAAATGGTAAATGTGATAATCCCTATTAGACGGTGTAAGTATAGACAATAAGTTAAAATTTGTATTTGTTGTTATGATGTGGAGGTATAATTAATTATAATAAATACTTCTTCTACAAACATATTGTATTATTATATTCAGTCATATTATATACTTATGTATACATATTATACAAACATATTATATGTATATGCTATTATTTATCCAATATAGAGAGTGTATGTTTGATAATCGAAAAAATAATACGTCATATTTTGACTAATCTTCACGGTTCATAGCCTCAGAAGAAAGTGAAAGTAATTTTGGAAATGTCGTTGTCATCTATTCGTAAACACAATAGCGGCTATTAATATAGGAACTAATCAAAATTCGAATTTCAAAACGGCGGGAAAATATTTTTTTTGTTATTAGTATAGGGTGTGTTAGTCACCTTATGACTCGCTATATTAGATAACAATTTTAAAATTTAAATAATGCACATATTGGTAGCAACGATGATGGGCTCAATTATTATAATTGTAATTTCATACACTGACCTCGCAAGAAAATATGATATTCTGTTAAGGCCGAGCCACTGACACGAGCAAAACTAGTGTAGACCTTTTTGTAAGCACAAGTAATTAGTAATATGCACAATTAAGAGGTTCATAAAAGAATGAATTTAAACAAATTTAGATATGGATAAGACCCCTTGATCTACCAATTCAATTGAACATAACCTACAAGTGATTATTAGATTACGTCCTTTACAGTCTTTTTCAGTTCTTTTGTTTTGGATGTCGAATAACTAGCTTCAATCTTTACTACAAAATCATCTTTATGCGCTCATAATGTTACATGACCGTACGGATTATTCAAAAATTATAAATGTTTTAAATGTTAATTGTTGTCGTGTGTAATGACCTTGAAGTAAAGGTTAATACTAGTTATCCGACATCAAAAAAAAAGCAACTGAAAAAGACCATAAAGGTACGTAATCTAATATTCAATGAAAAATCAGTTCCGGTGGCTAAAATCTCCAAAAATTAATAAGACCTAAAATACCAACTTTTGTACATTACAATTAGAGGATCTGTGTGTTATATTAATGGAGGTGGGCAAGTACCATGATGGCGCCCATTGAATTGTTATTTATGATTTTAAAGAACAAATAAAATAATTTAATTAATTAATCGACATGTCCAATATATTATCATACATTAGTGTACGTCAATAAAATGATAATTAATTAAAGTTTATTTAATTGAGCTGTTAGGTTATTTCCATATTGGAAATGTATTATTTAAACGTTAACATAAACATCAATATACAATAAAAAAGTTTACTTGTCATTGGTATAATATTGCGTTCACTGTGTAAATCAAATACACCATGGAGAATATTTGTCTCCAATTTAATCCAGCATTAATATATTATGAACGTTCCTTCAATATCACGTTAAAGGTCTTAAGGACACGTTTTGGATTGTAAATTAATTTATTAAGTCTTCTTGTAACTAATGAAACAATTTTAATCAAACTAACAATGCGTTTTTTGGATTTACAGAATGTTACAGGGTGAAATACTCTCAATATTTAGAGAACGTCGAAAAATTAATACTTTTACAACATATTACGTAGTATAGCGCCACAAGTGCGACAGTAAAATAACATTCAAGGTCCGGAACGTTCTGATATTGTGCCAAACTGTTACTGAATGCCAAATGTCACGCCCTCCTCATTGTAACCGCCCTTCTCGTGTAAATGTTAAACGTTGTTTTTAAAATGAAAATTATTGTAGTAACTTTAAAAAAAAACTTGCTCGGAAATGTACAGGAATTAATATATGTATGGTAAGTAATGTATATATATATATATATATATATATATATATATATATATATATATAGAGAGAGAGAGAGAGAGAGAGAGAGAGAGAGAGAGAGAGAGAGAGAAATATTTTTATTGGCTTCTAATTATAAAAAATGAAGAATTTAATTTAAAATACAATCAGGTCAAATTATTATTTTCCTCACATTTCGTTTACACACGATTGCAAACAATTGTCGATTAGACCAAATTATTTCTCCGGTTTGTTTTGTGTTAAATTCGTCACAATAGGAGAAAGTTCTAAAGCGTGTGTTTGACACTATGAGGATACTCTGACCGAGGAATCATGTCTTGGTTATAACAGTATATTTTTCGATTAGATCAACTTATTTCTCCGGTTTGTTTTGTGTTAAATTCGTCACAATAGGAGAAAGTTCTAAAGCGTGTGTTTGCCACTATGAGGATACTCTGACCGAGGAATCATGTCTTGGTTAAAACAGTATATTTTTCGATTAGATCAACTTATTTCTCCGGTTTGTTTTGTGTTAAATTCGTCACAATAGGAGAAAGTTCTAAAGCGTGTGTTTGCCACTATGAGGACACTCTGACCGAGGAATCATGTCTTGGTTATAACAGTATATTTTTCGATTAGATCAACTTATTTCTCCGGTTTGTTTTGTGTTAAATTCGTCACAATAGGAGAAAGTTCTAAAGCGTGTGTTTGCCACTATGAAGATACTCTGACCGAGGAATCATGTCTTTGTTAAAACAGTATATTTTTCGATTAGATCAACTTATTTCTCCGGTTTGTTTTGTGTTAAATTCGTCACAATAGGAGAAAGTTCTAAAGCGTGTGTTTGACACCATGAGGATACTCTGACCGAGGAATCATGTCTTGGTTATAACAGTATATTTTTCGATTAGATCAACTTATTTCTCCGGTTTGTTTTGTGTTAAATTCGTCACAATAGGAGAAAGTTCTAAAGCGTGTGTTTGCCACTATGAGGTTACTCTGACCGAGGAATCATGTCTTGGTTAAAACAGTATATTTTTCGATTAGATCAACTTATTTCTCCGGTTTGTTTTGTGTTAAATTCGTCACAATAGGAGAAAGTTCTAAAGCGTGTGTTTGACACCATGAGGATACTCTGACCGAGGAATCATGTCTTGGTTATAACAGTATATTTTTCGATTAGATCAACTTATTTCTCCGGTTTGTTTTGTGTTAAATTCGTCACAATAGGAGAAAGTTCTAAAGCGTGTGTTTGCCACTATGAGGTTACTCTGACCGAGGAATCATGTCTTGGTTAAAACAGTATATTTTTCGATTAGATCAACTTATTTCTCCGGTTTGTTTTGTGTTAAATTCGTCACAATAGGAGAAAGTTCTAAAGCGTGTGTTTGACACTATGAGGATACTCTGACCGAGGAATCATGTCTTGGTTAAAACAGTATATTTTTCGATTAGACCAAATTATTTCTCCGGTTTGTTTTGTGTTAAATTCGTTACAATAGGAGAAAGTTCTAAAGCGTGTGTTTGCCACTATGAGGATACTCTGACCGAGGAATCATGTCTTGGTTAAAACAGTATATTTTTCGATTAGAACAACTTATTTCTCCGGTTTGTTTTGTGTTAAATTCGTCACAATAGGAGAAAGTTCTAAAGCGTGTGTTTGCCACTATGAGGATACTCTGACCGAGGAATCATGTCTTGGTTAAAACAGTATATTTTTCGATTAGAACAACTTATTTCTCCGGTTTGTTTTGTGTTAAATTCGTCACAATAGGAGAAAGTTCTAAAGCGTGTGTTTGCCACTATGAGGTTACTCTGACCGAGGAATCATGTCTTGGTTAAAACAGTATATTTTTCGATTAGATCAACTTATTTCTCCGGTTTGTTGTGTGTTAAATTCGTCACAATTGGAGAAAGTTCTAAAGCGTGTGTTTGCCACTATGAGGATACTCTGACCGAGGAATCATGTCTTAGTTATAACAGTATATTTTTCGATTAGATTAACTTATTTCTCCGGTTTGTTGTGTGTTAAATTCGTCACAATTGGAGAAAGTTCTAAAGCGTGTGTTTGCCACTATGAGGATACTCTGACCGAGGAATCATGTCTTGGTTATAACAGTATATTTTTCGATTAGACCAAATTATTTCTCCGGTTTGTTTTGTGTTAAATTCGTCACAATAGGAGAAAGTTCTAAAGCGTGTGTTTGCCACTATGAGGATACTCTGACCGAGGAATCATGTCTTGGTTAAAACAGTATATTTTTCGATTAGACCAAATTATTTCTCCGGTTTGTTTTGTGTTTAATTCGTCACAATAGGAGAAAGTTCTAAAGCGTGTGTTTGCCACTATGAGGATACTCTGACCGAGGAATCATGTCTTGGTTATAACAGTATATTTTTCGATTAGATCAACTTATTTCTCCAGATTGTTTTGTGTTAAATTCGTCAAAATAGGAGAAAGTTTTAAAGCGTGTGTTTGACACTATGAGGATACTCTGACCGAGGAATCATGTCTTGGTTAAAACAGTATATTTTTCGACTAGATCAACTTATTTCTCCGGTTTGTTTTGTGTTAAATTCGTCACAATAGGAGAAAGTTTTAAAGCGTGTGTTTGACACTATGAGGATACTCTGACCGAGGAATCATGTCTTGGTTATAACAGTATATTTTTCGATTAGATCAACTTATTTCTCCGGTTTGTTGTGTGTTAAATTCGTCACAATAGGAGAAAGTTCTAAAGCGTGTGTTTGCCACTATGAGGATACTCTGACCGAGGAATCATGTCTTGGTTATAACAGTATATTTTTCGATTAGATCAACTTATTTCTCCGGTTTGTTGTGTGTTTAATTCGTCACAATAGGAGAAAGTTCTAAAGCGTGTGTTTGCCACTATGAGGATACTCTGACCGAAGAATCATGTCTTGGTTATAACAGTATATTTTTCGATTAGATCAACTTATTTCTCCGGTTTGTTTTGTGTTAAATTCGTCACAATAGGAGAAAGTTCTAAAGCGTGTGTTTGCCACTATGAGGTTACTCTGACCGAGGAATCATGTCTTGGTTAAAACAGTATATTTTTCGATTAGATCAACTTATTTCTCCGGTTTGTTTTGTGTTAAATTCGTCACAATAGGAGAAAGTTCTAAAGCGTGTGTTTGCCACTATGAGAATACTCTGACCGAGGAATCATGTCTTGGTTATAACAGTATATTTTTCGATTAGATCAACTTATTTCTCCGGTTTGTTTTGTGTTAAATTCGTCACAATAGGAGAAAGTTCTAAAGCGTGTGTTTGACACCATGAGGATACTCTGACCGAGGAATCATGTCTTGGTTAAAACAGTATATTTTTCGATTAGATCAACTTATTTCTCCGGTTTGTTTTGTGTTAAATTCGTCACAATAGGAGAAAGTTCTAAAGCGTGTGTTTGACACCATGAGGATACTCTGACCGAGGAATCATGTCTTGGTTAAAACAGTATATTTTTCGATTAGATCAACTTATTTCTCCGGTTTGTTTTGTGTTAAATTCGTCACAATAGGAGAAAGTTCTAAAGCGTGTGTTTGCCACTATCAGGATACTCTGACCGAGGAATCATGTCTTGGTTATAACAGTATATTTTTCGATTAGATCAACTTATTTCTCCGGTTTGTTTTGTGTTAAATTCGTTACAATAGAAGAAAGTTCTAAAGCGTGTGTTTGCCACTATGAGGTTACTCTGACCGAGGAATCATGTCTTGGTTATAACAGTATATTTTTCGATTAGATCAACTTATTTCTCCGGTTTGTTTTGTGTTAAATTCGTCACAATAGGAGAAAGTTCTAAAGCGTGTGTTTGCCACTATGAGGATACTCTGACCGAGGAATCATGTCTTGGTTATAACAGTATATTTTTCGATTAGATCAACTTATTTCTCCGGTTTGTTTTTGCAAAAAAGTGTCACGATAGGAGAAAGTTCTTTGTCACAGTGAGACCTTTCTGACCTAAGTTTAGATTTCGGTTATCCCGGTATCTTACTAAATATTTCTCATTTATTTCAGTAAAAAACGTCACAAAGTACTAACGCTTGTGTTCGCCACTCTGATCGAAGGTTTGAATACCGATTTTCCAATAACTTTTCGTCATGGGTATGATAATTTCATAACCTCATTAAATTAAGAAAAATAAAGAAAAACAGTTCTTTTATTGAAAAGTTGGAACCATAAAATGTTAAATCTTTTTTTTTATTCGTTTACATTGAAACTTTTTAGCCATCTTAAAAAAAATTTAACCATAATAGTTATTACGAATTTTGATAAAATCTGCATTTCTATTCAGATAAAAGGTACAACGCAATTTACCAGTTTTTTTTTTTTTTTTTTTTTTTTTTCACAGATTCTTTATAAAGTGTTCCGTAAATGAGTAAATTCCATAAAATCGTTGGACAGATCCAACGAATCATAGTTCAATACAAATACTTATTACAACCAAATTCATAAAAAAAAGAGCCTAAAATTGTTTTCAAATGTGTTTTTTTTCTCTGTATACATAACCGGACATGTCAGTAAATATTTTAAAACTCCTTGCTTTACCATCACAAAAAACCGTATGGGGTACGTGGTGACATTTATGGTAGGTATTTAGCCAAACTTAACCGAGCAGAGCTTTGATCGGATGGTCCAACCTCTCCTTAAATTCTCGAGGAAAAAATGGAGATAAATGAAAAATAAGAAACGTATGCGCGATTCCACCGCAACTAAATGGAGCACACCCTCATTGATGACTATCACCGTGGTAAGTTCTCCACTTTGTCTATATTTCTTCGACAACGCGGTGATAATAAACATAGTAGAACAGACCACTCAGGAGGTATCGCATTCCTGGTAGAAGAGGACGTAACAACAAGGGGAATACAAACTAGAAATATAGAAAGAATAGCAGGGCGCGCTAACACAAGTCAAAGATCTCCTGGAGAATTTTAACTGGATAAGGTCGTCAGCATGTTATAGTAAGTAGAAATAAACTGATAAAATTAACAAGTTTTCTATCGCAGCATTGTAGATCCAGGGAACAACTTAAAAAGATTTGGATAAATTATTATTGTACCTGCAGATTCTGTCAAGAGGGGAGGAAACACCGTGCCATCTATGTCGAATACGGTGCATTAATGTACACTCTGGTTACTAGATCGATGTATAGGAGTTGCCATCACAATACTTCTCTATATTGAGAATGCAAATGTTTATTGCAATCTTAAATATCTTTGATTTATTGGAATCAATATAAGAAAAGCAATTTAAAAGTAATGAACTAAGTTAGTGACTCTTTGAGCTGTATTTAGAAAAGAAAAGGATTTGTCAAAGTTTTGCAGCAAAGAACGGAAACAAAGTTGGGATTTAGTTTAATGTTGAGGATTTTCCCAATGTTTTATTTGAAATGGCAATTTTGAAACTTTAGTTTTGTGTGAAGAAGGAAATTAAATAAACAGAAGTTTATAATGTTAAGGATATAATTTCATACAAACGGGTTAAGACTACAGTCTGTAATGTACATTTTTTTATCGCAATTTTTTTTAACAAGTGAATACTATTTTCTTGTTGTTTATAAATGTGCATATTAACATTTTCAGTCATCAGCGCCTTACGAAAAAAGGAAGAAAATACTATAAAATAAAGACTTCCATCCTTCAAATACTCTAATAGCTTCAGAGTCGGAAAAGAAGAAAAGTTGGTCAAAAGAGATCCGATGAGAAAGATGAAACATATTGTTCTAATCCAGACTATATGAAAACAGATGTAGATCCAACTAATATTCCTGAAGATTTCCAAGCCTCACTATACTCTCTTGTCTGTGACTTTTGTAAGTTAAATTGTTATATTCCAAACTTTTAAAGCTTCTTCTTTCTGTAATATGTGCCTTTATCCTGTCAAAATATCTAATGCGAATACCATAGTTCGAATGGCGATTTAATAAGCTATCAAACTATACTCTACCAAATATATATATATATATATATATATATATATATATATTTAAATAATAAATATATGTATTTAAAATTTTAAAATACGAATAACAATACATAAAACCAGAATACATGAAACAAGTTTCTTTAGATTATAGCAGTATAGTATTTTTTTGCACGGGTGACAAGTGGAATTATTGTAAGGCAGTGAATATGCAAAATACACACTTGTATACGTATTGCATAACTAACTCCGTGTGAATTTTAAAGCATTGAACGGAGCTTAATCTTTTCCAATTACACTTCGCCATTGCAACCATTCTCAATTAATAAAAACAAATTGTCTCGCAATAACATACAAATAAAAAACAAAAGTACGATGAATTGAACTCATCACTAAAAAAAAATTAAAATTGAAGACTGTGACAGTGTTCACTGTCGTTCATCGTCAATTTTCCAAACAACCAATTGAAATTTCTAATTATATTTTGATTGATTCTCATACTTGAGCAAATATTACCGACATTGGTAGTTCTGTATTTGATAAATTCACTCTTACACAAAATCTGTTCCAATTATTCTAACAACAATTCACAAAAGAGAGGTTTTGGAGATGTTGGTCGAAGGAATATGGTTATCTACTAAAGTAGTGAAACATTACATTTGGTAAGAATTTTAAGTATTTAACATTAATACGTGTTTAAAATTGGTAGGATTGTGGGTGAGGGATATTTACAAAAACTCTAACGACCACAAAACAACAAGATTTATCACTTTTAAATGTCGTAAACTATAAATTATTATCATGATTTATCTTCTTCTTTTTTTTACTTGTTGTTTAAAGGTTTGTTTAATAGCACTAATCTGAATTTGATGTCGGTACCTTTTTTTTTATCTTAAATATTTGCACTCAGTGAAGAATTTTTAATTTAAGTCCTTCTAAGACTATTTTCAGCCTTTCGTATTGTCAGAAAGTAAAAGCCTCATAAGACGTATTCGGACATAAAATTTCCCCCAGAAACCGATTATGAGAAATAAATTTGATTTACTATTGAAATTTCAAAGTCGGGCCCCACAGGGGCCTTTCAGGTACATTGGACCCAATATCTGATATTACCATTCGATTCCCAGCGGGGAATTATTTGGGAATACGTTGGCTCTATATTTTTGAAATTGTCTGGATTCATAACGCTGAGGTGTTCCGACCTTGACACACCCTGTACATACAGTATCCTCATGGTAGATATATGTCTAGGATGAAGAGGAAAAGAGGGGCTCCCACACTTTGTTTGTTGCATTTGCTTTCAGCGGTACAACCCCAATAAACAAAATAGACCTCAAATGCTTTTGTGTAAACGCCTACCATACTTTCGTTTCTTTTATTGGTGTAAATAATAATAAAACGTTAACAAAATTAAACTTTTAAGAATTAAACGCATCTAAGCAGTAATTTGTGTACATAGTTTTTTTGACATGGGTTGTACCTTAGTCACGTTAAGGTAAAGAGTAGAAGAGAGGACACGCCATTACCAGACACACTCCTAGTTTGAGGGTACTGTGCTAGTTAGAAAGGTTAAACAGGTCACTCTGGTGGAATTGCACTTCTTATTGAAGAAGGATTCAACAAAGAAAGGAAGACAGTGTGATTTCGTCTTGTGATACGCACTAAACCTATTTTAAAATTATTTTTATTGAAAAAAATTAAAATATGAGATACTCGCAAATTACTAAATTTGATTAATTTTTTTTTTCAATCTTTTTATTCTCTGTAAACCACTCAATAGATGTAGAGAAACGACGAAGAGAGACAAATGTCGTGTACATATATTATAACTTGTCATAAATCTGGAGATATCAAAAAATATATTTCGTAAACACTGAATATAAAACACAACTTGCTTTATACTTATATAAGACAGTAAAATTAAAGCTTTTAAATATAAAGACCTATTCATAGATTCGAAATTACAATTCCAGCATTAATCGAACTTCGTTCCGTTATTCTGTAGTATTATATTTAATTAAACGTCATTCTTGTTGAATTTTCTAAGCAAGAAGTGTTTAACACTCTCGCTATTTTAACTTTTTTCATTGTTAAAAAAACTATCCACGAAAAAGCATCACGTCTACCGAAATTCCGAAAAGAAAAAAAAGATAAATACCTGTAAAAGAGAAGTTTAAATTATATACATATCAACTCTTATAAAATTGTTCACAACATACCGGAACTTTCAAACAAAGTTGATTCAACGAACTTTCCAAAATGAATCGTTTCACAGTTTATACGGGATTAAAATAAAACTGAACATGGAATTTAAATAAGAATATTTCTGTAAATGGAAATAATTATTACCAAAGAGAACAATTTAACTGAGGTTATTACATACCAAAATGTGAAGTCAACATGAATTCATTGTGTCCATTAACTTGATAAACCACCTTGTCAACGTCTGAAAGAATGAAATAATGTTGTATTTAAATCATGTAAAATATTTTGTGTTTTGGTGGAAAAGGAGAAAAACACATTTATCATCAAAGTTCATATAAATATCAGTGGACTAAACTGGGTGAAGGAAAAGTAAACCCTCTTTATTTATTATTAAATCTGTTATTTATAAACCTATGATTAAAATACCGTCATATTTCTGTTTATAAAACAATCTTTTATCCTACCCCCTTTACACAAACAATGTATACTTTCAGATCCACGGATTTTTACTTTATCACATATATGTAGTATAGAGAAAGATATGTAATGAGTTAAAACATTTACCTCTAGTTTATTGGGAATATATCTACTTTGAAGTTTCCGGAGTTCAGAAAATGTAATTTCAGTAATGATTACTGTACGTCGCGTAGGCATAATTTCACGGGACGTTGTTTTCATTTTTTATAACTTAAAGTTAACTGGCTTCAGTAAACCATAGATAAAGTTACTATTGTTTTCATATTGTTCATTGGTTACCGGTTAAAACCAGATACAGGACTGTTGTAAAATAAATAATTTCTCAAACTGAGCTACACCGATTTCGTTCAAATTTAATTGAAAATAACCCAACCCGTGTGCAAAACCGAAAATATTACTTCAGGAAAAATTGTAAACACAAAACATAACCTCGATATTAATCAAATAGCTGTAACGCTGACGATGGCGAGGTGTTTGTCGCACAATCGAAGCAAGTTTAGGCTCTTATTTAAATATATCTCCAAAACGGCATCCATGGTTAATGTTCGCTAATTAATTGACAACTACTGAACTAATGATTTCGGTGATTATTTTTAGTTCGTTTTATTTGGTTTTGGAGAGGGGTAATGAAAACTTTTGTGCAATTTTTTCGCATCATCCAATTTTTTTACTCCACTTTCCTGAGGATTTTGAACAGGAATCTGATGATTATTTTCAGATTTGTATCTTTAGTTTCGCGAAAAAGAGAATTGAAAAAAACTGAAAATAAATTTTAAAAAATTCATTAAGAAAATAATTGAACCTCTAAAGTCGAATGGAATGAGGTAAGGTAATGAATAACATAGAGCTTTTCGATAACATAGTTAGCCTGAAGATGACACTTGTTGTTGAACGAAACAAGTTGGTTAGGCGCAAAATTTAAAGAGCACTGTTATTGACTCTATAACGTATATACTCATTAACGATATTAATCTGTAAATGGTATCACGTATTCTCTCCTATATTTTAATCACGTAATAATATTCTATTGCATGTAATAAAATATTAATTTGATTTAGAAGGGATAAACAACACAAGTGATGAAGGTTAATCTTATAATTTAGTTACAGTCTCACTTAGCAGTGTTCTTGAAATCCTTATACAACAGTATTCCCAATGGTGCTCCTATATTAAGATAAAATGAAGCAGTGTACACTATGAAAGCTTCTTTAGAGTTATTCTTTAAATAGTTATTAGGGATCACATAGGCAATACGATTACACTTTTATTAATACAGAAAACTGTAATTCTTCAAGTGTATCTTCGTGGCGGAGTGGTCTAGAGAGAAGGAATTGGTCTGTTCGAATCCAACTGGTGATAGAGTCTGAGCAATTAGTTTTGATTCTTTCTATTCCTCAGGGGCTAGCTTAATGTGAGTACGGTGATAAACCCGAGGTGTCATATCTGGATCTACAGTTCTTCATCTAGCCTCGGGATAGATCGCTTCCTTTCATTTTATTTAATTTCTTTTTTACAATAAAATACAATATACCTCTTTAAAATAAGTCTTTTTTTCTTCCGACTGTAAGGTTATAAAAGAACTTTAGGACTAAAGGGTATCTTTTATTATAATTTATCATCTCAAGTTGTACAATATTAACAATACTGTATCCGTTGATAAAGATTAAATTCCTCTGTTTATTGATGATTGGTTTTCAGTTCGAATTGTTGTTTTTATGTTAGCGAGGATATTATTAAGGGGATAATGATATCATGGTTTTTCGCCTTAAATTAAAAATAAATTATTCTTTTAACCATGTGGACAGGAAACGGAAGAGGGCCGCTTAAAATAAACTATGGTTTGCTTGATTCCAAGATAACAAGATCGGTTTAAAATCAGATCAATTTAACTGAAAATTACTATTTTTCGTCTTTAATTATGTAATTTTTAACGAATTCGGTTTGGTACTTTATACTTGTTTTTTAAAGGCGAAAATCCGCTTGTTCATTATAGCCTTAAAAGAAGAAGAAAAAAACATAAACAAAGAACTTTAATCCTCGAGAATAATCTAATAGTGTCTGGGTCGGAAGAGAACAAGAGTTGATCAAGTGACATCTGATAAGTAATATGAAAGAGAGGGATCTACCTCAAGAATATGTGAAAAAGTGTAGACCCAGCAAGGAGCTCTCGGAATCGTCAAGCACAAACTAACTAAAGTGAAACACGGAGAGTCCGGTTTCGCAATATAATCATACTATAAAACAATACGAAATGACAAAAATTTTGTTTTCATGCGGATTCTCCTACCATTCAGAACGATGGTAGGCCAGACCGCAATTTCACCTAAAACATATTATCACCAATAATATTATAACTACTTACTCCTCGGCACTGCAGAACATTGGCTCTCTCTTTCAACAGCCTACCTTTTTCTCGTCGTTTCCAATGTCTTACACCCATCCTGCGTGGATTTCCAACGATGTCACTTTTCCATTTATTTCTATGTTGTATTCTTCAGCTTTTCTTCTGGATTTCTTTTGGTGGATCTCTTCATCTATAACCTCACATTAATTATTTCCAGATGACCCATACACTTCAACCGTGCTATTTTAATTTCAGTTATCAAACTGTAGAGTTAATGACTTGTTCTTCTCGTTCGCGACGATTTATTTTCTTCTACACCTCTGATTATCTTTCGAAGTAACTTTCTTTCCCAGACACACATTGTCCTTCATTCTATTTGATGAGACACTTCGTTTTATAGATGTGAGCGCTGTCTCATAATTTTATTTTTCTGAACGAGCGACACATCCATTTTTTCATTTCTCTTTTGATATCATGTTTTTCAATCATAATTAAAACATACACAATTACAAATCCACAGCCACAGTATATAAATCTCTAATTAATCTAAAGAATCTGTCAAGATTGGGGAGGAGATGTTTATACGTCATAATCAAAAAATCCCATTTAATTTATTTAGAGTGAAAATAGAAGGAGAGTGAAAAGTGATTTTTATTTTTCTCAAAAACTGATAATCGGTATACTCTACATTTTGTAGTTTGGTGTGTGAAAGATGTACAATGGAATGATTTATTTTTTGTCAAAATGCTTTAAGGAATGAAGGATAAAAATAGAAGTGTCACAAATATAAAACTTTTTTAATGGTCCTAAGTTGATGGACTTAGCATATTTAAAATTTAATAAAAATCTGAATTCGAATTTGACTTCCATTTATACGAGTATAGGTTAACCCAATATTTTTTTGTTGTATATTTTCGGTACTGGTTGATTTCATCATAAAATATAATTCAACTTGTGAACCGTCACACGTTACGAAGGTCCAAGCCTAGTTAAGGACGCTGACTTTTCTTTACATACTCCTCCGTTGTCATAATCTAAAAGGGCATACAATAAAAACTGGGTAGGAGTGGTAGAAGAAACTAATAACACTTAGGCGGTGAGTTCGAATTTAACATCTGATCCTCATACATACATAATGGAACGTCTTCACCTGCCGACTGTAACACAAGTAAATCCGCGTGTCTGTAAATTGGAGTGTTTTTCCACAATATACTAATTTCAATAAAATGACAATTAAGAGATATAAGCTGTGCAAATAAATTTTTCCTGTCACTTTTATTGTAAACATACAAAGCTATATTTTATAGCATAGTTTTATTGTCTGTACCAGTGTCTTTCTGAAGAGTACAGCGACATGTGTCACGTGATTTATAGCAAGGGTAAGTTCCACCCCATTCCCCAACTACTATCAGTTTCAGATATCATGGATATTTGAGTATATAGTCCCATTACCTGCCCTCACATACTAGATTAGGGATTATGTAAAGTATTATTGCAGGATAAATAACTGAAAAAAATTCTCCTCAGACGAGAAATAATATTTTGTAGTTTAAAATAAAAATAGAGAGTGTACTGAAAACAGAATAACTGTGTATTGGAATAATATTATCGACAAAAAAAACATATGTGCTGGGTCCAGAATATCAAAATACTTCTTTTTTACGTGTTTGAAGTGCTATGTCTAAGGTACAATTATATTTCGTAGCGCAAAAAAATAACCAGAAGATATTGTTCATTATTATTAAAGCTTCAAAATAGGGGCTCTTTAATATCTCGGATCTCTTGGACGGATTTTAGTGAAACTGGTATCATATTATTTTTATGGGCTCTAAAATTTAATTTATTTCGAATTTAATTTAAACCTTGATATGATTTGACTTCTTGTTTGAATTACTGCATGCGCTCTAAATTAAGAGTTTACAAAAACATTACCCTTAACAACGAGTTTTGGGCCAAAAATATATATAAACTACTTCCTTAATTATCGGTGTTGTTCTTTTTACAAGCTACTTAAATTTTCCTGTAACTTGTCTTTTTATTTAACTACATTTATGAAAAACAACCAATAATTTGTAAAGTAGCAATAACAGGTATTTTTTTCAGAACAAAAAGACTGAAAGTTACTTTAGTGTTTGTCGGTTTTGTATTTGCATAATATTTCAAATATGATGATATATATTACATTTTCTCTCATTGAGTGAGACATCAATATCACTCAGCTGATAGACTAACAAGCTTTTTCGTATTGCAGAGCTTCCACTTTCATTGATAATGAGGAAACAATACGAAGACATACTGCTGTAAGAAGGAAAATTCGATAACGTTATAAAATATCAGATTACATCCTTATAGGCATGTTTCCTTGTTATTCAAAGATCAAATAATCAAGATGAGACTTAAAGCAGAATATGTAACCATGAAACACATCCATTGGCTCTGCAATCTTTCAACAAATGTAACGTAAGAGCTTATCTTTCAACACTGTGTTGTTCTCTTCGCTAAAATGTGACTTGAGTGCGTTTTAGAGACCTCAGCTCAGTAATGTATCAGATCAAAGTCAAGAAATATCGGCGAATCATTCTGGATATGGTGCGCTCATATTAAAGCCATTGTTATATTTGTCGTTGTTGTTAATAAATTATACTTTTGTAATTGTTACAATATCTTTATTACATGTACTATCTACAGACAAGGCTGTTGCCTACGACCTGCTTACACCAGTCTTGCCTCAAGACTGCTGCAGTGTCGTCGACCTAATCTTATCTCAAATACAATCATAACATCTCTCTTATTATTATTAAATTAAATTAACAACACTTTTAAACTTCTTTGTCTTTACATTACAAAACAATTTAATTACTTAAATAAAATTAATTCCTTGTATATCTATCTTAATCAATAACAAAATATTCATAACTTAATCTTTTTTCATTTATTACTTATTATCTAACTTTTTATTCCTGAGGATATCTTTTAGTAGTATTAACCACTCTGCCATATTTAGTTGTATATTTGTGTGGGTCTGTTACAGAAGTGTCTTCTGTACTAGTTGACGGTATGGGCAATTGTTTACTTAGACTATTTTGATTATTTAATTCATTGTAATTATCAGAATGATTATTAATGCCATGTTCTGTATTTATTGTATTGTCTGGTGAAATATGAATAGTATTACGTCTGTATGAATTTCCATTTTGATCTTGGATCGTAAAGGATCTGGTTTGTTCACATTTATTTACAATTCTACCTGGACACCACAATGATTTGGGATTTCTTTTAAACCATACATTATTGCCACTAGAAAAGTTTTCCTTCATATCCTTAGCTCTAACATCATGATGTTGTTTCATAATACTTTTGTTTTTTATCATTTTTTGTCTATCTTTCTTAAAATTAATTTTAGGTTTCAGATGGTTTATGTGTCTAGGTATAGTGGTTCTTAAAGACCTTGACATTAATAATTGAGCAGGCGAACTTAAATTTTGTCTTGGAGTATTTCTAAATTCTAAAAGCGCAAGATAGGGGTCCTGCTTAGAATCTAAACATTTTCTAAAAATATTTTTGATGACTTTAACAGCCGACTCCGCCATTCCATTAGACTTTGGATGGTGAGGGCTAGAAGTTATATGATTAAAATTCCATTCTTTCATAAATTTTTTAAATTCATCGGACATATAATAAGTTGCATTATCCGAATAGAAATTTAATGGTATGCCATGACGTGAAAAGAATGATTTAAGTTTATCAATTATTGTTGTACTAGTACAATTAGATATGTGGGAAACTTCTATAAAGTATGAAAAGTAATCTACTACCACTATGAAATATTTTTTGTTTAGCTCAAAAATATCACAACCTACATTTTGCCATGGTATTTCAGGTACTTTATGACATATTAATGGTTCATTTGATTTGTTTCTTTTGTATCTAGCACATGTTACAACATTTTACAAAATTTTCAATAACATTTGACATGTTGGGCCAAAATAGAATATTTCTTATTCTAGACTTACATCTTGAAATGCCACTGTGTCCTAAATGTATTTTGTTTAACATTGATAATCTTAATGTTTTAGGAACAACAATTGCGTTATTTTTAAATATGATTTTATCTATTATACATAATTGGGATTGCATTTCAAAATAAGGTTGAATCTCAATCTCTACGTCTTTTTTATATTTAGGCCAACCATTTTGAATATATTTTTTTAATTTACACATTACTGCATCTTTCATGGTTTCTTGTTTAATATTTAGTTTGTTGGTCTCAGTAATAGGCATATTGCTAATTAAAAGATTTACCTGAACTTCAATTTCCTCATCAAAAGGATCTATTTCTTTAGAAGCTATATTACATGTTCTGGATAGAGTATCCGCCAAAAATAGGTATTTACCGGGTATATATGTAACTTTTAAATTATAAGGTTGTAATCTTAGTAACATTCTTTGCAGCCTTATTGGAACATCACATAAAGGTTTTTTAAAAATTGGTATCAATGGTTTGTGATCTGTTTCTACTAGTACATTAATACTACCATATACATATTGTTTAAAACGTTCACAACCAAATACAATACTTAACAACTCTTTTTCTATTTGAGAATATCTCGTTTGTACGCTTGTTAGTGCTTTTGAAGCATAAGCCACTACTTTTCCATTTTGTAATAATACTGCACCTAAACCAAATTGAGATGCATCGACTGATAACGTACTCTGTTTATTGGGATCAAAATATGTTAGTACAGGCGCTTCTGTAATATATTTCTTGAGTTTCACATATAAATTCTCCAAAGTTTTATTCCAGACAAAAACATTATCTTTTTTTAATAAATCTCTAAACGGTTTAGTTAATTCTGAATAATTGGGTATGAATTTCGAAACGTAATTTACCATACCTAAAATACGTTCAAGAGCCCTTGCATATCTTGGTGAAGGCATATCAACAATCGCTTTTATCTTATTTTGATCTATTTCGATACCTTTAGCACTAAATTTATGACCTAAAAATGTTACTTCTTTAGCATTAAAAATACATTTGTCTTTGTTAAATTTAATTCCAGAGTCTTTAGCTCTATCTAACACTAGCTTCACTCTATTATTTAATTCTTCTATAGTATCAGCATGTATTAAAATATCGTCTATATATAAAATTACACCTGGTATTTCATCAAAGGTTTGTAACATAATTTTATAAAAAATTTCACTTGAGCAATTTAGACCAAAAGGCAATCGTTTAAAAATATATCTTCCAAAAGGAGTTTGAAATGCACATAATTTAGCACTTTCTTTTTCTAAAGGTAACATCCAAAAACCTGCACTTGCATCTAACTTAGTAAAATACTTAGCATTTGTAAGCTTTGAAGAGAGTTCTTCAATAGTTGGAAATTGTATATGAGACCTTTTGATTGCATTGTTCAAATGAAATGGATCTAAGCAAATTCTTAAATCTCCATTTTTCTTTTCTACAATAACAATTTGATTAAGCCATTCTGTTGGTTCATTAATCTCTTTTATAATGTCTAATTTAACTAATCTTTTTAGTTCTGCTTTTAATTTATCATATAATAAAACTGGCATTTTACGAGATGGACTTACAACTGGTATTGTGTTGTCTTTTAATTGTAATTTTACTTCAATTGATATTTTACCGATTCCTTCGTCAAATAATTGCTTATATTTCTCACACTTAAAAATCTCTACAGTTTCAATTTTTTTTATGAGATCTAATTCAATACAAGATTTTAAACCAAGTATATTAGAACAATTAATATTTGCAACATAAAATATTAATTTATGCACTTCTGTTTTACCCTTTACTTGACAATTAACACTACATGTGCCTAATATAGGAACACAATTTTTTGTAAAAGACGTTACTGATGTGTTTGTCTTTTTTACAAATTTATGGTTAATTTTAAGTTCTTTAAATGATTTAATTGATAAAATATTAATTTGTGCCCCTGTATCTAATTTTAGTAGGCATTCTTTTCCATTAATAACTAATTTCTCATACCATTGTTCTACTTCAGAATTTTGATTACTATTTATATTTACTATATCTATAATAAAGTTTAAACTAGGATCACTTATTGATGCTAGACTATTAAATTTTTGAGTATTGTCTAGAGTACTTACTAATTTGCGATTATATCTACACATATTGGCAAAATGATTCGCTTTTCCGCACTTATTACATTTTTTTCCAAAAGCAAAACATTCACCAAACTTATGTTTGTAACCACATTTACCGCAAGAAGTTTGTATAACACGATTATGTCGTTGAACTTGTACATCTGTTGTTTGCTTCTGTTGAAACGACGGTTTAGGCCTATGTTTACTTTTGACCTGTCCTTGTTTGAAGTTACTATCGCTGCTTGACTTTGATAATAAATAATGCTTCTTAGTTTTGTTGATAGAGTCAATATCGGTTGATGACGTACCCGTTTCAGTTTTACTATCTAGATGGCGTGCTCTTCTATGAGCCATTTCCTTTGTTTTACAAATTTCCAAAGCTGATTTTATATCGATATTTTTTGTCTTTAGTAATATTTCTTTTGCTGATGAATCTGTAATTCCACTAATGAAAATATCTGTTACCAGACTGTCCCTTAAATTTCCAAATTCACATGTAGAACTTAAATTTCTAAGTATAGCCATATATTGTTCAAATGATTCATTATGTAACTGTTTCCGGTTGAAAAAAATATGTCTTTCATACGTCACGTTGTTTAACGGAAGAAAGTATTCATCGAATACTGTTATGACATGTTCAAACACTTTTGCACTTTCCTTTGTTAAATTAAAAGAATTAAAAATTTCAACACCCTGATCACCCATTGAATGTAATAATAACGCAATTTTACGTTTATCTTGTACATTTTCAGTTAAAAAAGCGTCACAATATAGATTAAATTTATGTTTAAACTTTGTCCAATTTTCAGTCAAGTTTCCTTCAAATGACATTTGACTAGGAATATTAGAGTGATAATCCATTGTAAAAAATATGTCTTTTGCTTCAGGAATATCTAATTCTTGTTGTTGTAATTTAGCCATATAACACTAACGATTTATAATTTTAGCTTTGTACTTTTTTAGGCTTACGTGTCTATACTAAAACTTACCGACAATCGGCCAGCTGTTCACATGTCTTATATAATAATGCTTTTTAAAGTAGGCATTTTATAAATTAATAATCACTTCACTTGTTCACCACTGCCACCATGTTATATTTGTCGTTGTTGTTAATAAATTATACTTTTGTAATTGTTACAATATCTTTATTACATGTACTATCTACAGACAAGGCTGTTGCCTACGACCTGCTTACACCAGTCTTGCCTCAAGACTGCTGCAGTGTCGTCGACCTAATCTTATCTCAAATACAATCATAACAGCCATCTACAAGTTTAAAATATTACTCATGGTGACCTTTAAGTGGTTCTGATTGGCCAAACCGTGCATGTTCTTTTGTGAATGTTAGGCAAGGATACTCACACAGATGGTGTCAATTTCCTGGCCAACAAGTATCTAATTAATTTTGATCGATAACACGAAAAATTGTGTTGATAACGATAACACTTGTCAAGTAGATTAGAAGGAACTTCCGGAATGATCACCGGATATGGTCAAGAAAGGAAATTAAAGCAGAAATTGAAGCTTTATCAGACAATACCAATATGTGAACAGGTAGAGAAAAGAAGCAGGTTGTCTATTGCGAGACACATGTTCAATGGACGATTTTTCAAACTGTGTTATCTCGTAACCAAGTATCCCGCACAAGGTTAGGGGCATAATAAACTTAAACTTGACGTGAAGAAGACCAGTGAGCATTTTCGGGTATCCCCCCCCTACAGAAAAAAGATTATCGAATAAGTTGAAAAGATTGAATTTTAAACTATAATTAACCCAAAGAGAACCTTTGAGGAAAAGATTAATATAACAGGGAATACAAGAAGAATAAAATTCATAATTAATATTCTTGAAATATTTTACCTTAAAATACCACGTAAAAAAATAAAAAATTATGGAGTGCTGTTGTAGACTCCAGTAATATACATTACATAGAAGGAATTTTAACGTCTAACCATTTATTATTCAATATATAATTAATTTAACTATGAAATTAAACAACGTTACAAAGATGTATAAATTCTTACAACACACTACAAAAATAAATAAAACCATCTACTTTCAATTTAAAAATTAACTTATACATAAATTAACACCTGTCCCTCGCACAATAATCTACTTAATGTAAGTATTATAAAACTTTTCTCAATTTATAAAAAGAACGTCCTTCGTAAAGTATGCTGACAACGCAATTACTTGAGGCGAATTAAGGTATTTTATGCCTGAGCAAGACATGACTGAATTTTATTAGCATTCTGTGAAGCTGGAATGAACGAATTCCAAATACCTGTGGAGAGCTTTTAAGTTTAGTCCAGGCTCGGGGGAATAGCGCTGTGTTTTTAATATTTAAACGTAAACACAACTTGTTTAAATTGACAAGCTTGGTCTAAGAAATCCGTGTTAAAATATTACGAAATATTTGGTTTTTTTTAAATAACATAAATATTAGAAACTAAATAAATTTCGTTTATAATTATTATATTTTATTATTTAATGTTATTAATTGAAAACTTTAAAAATTGTATATTCGTTAAGTTGAAAAATAAAAATTAATTTATTAATAATTTCTTTTACTTGATATCATATACAAACTTACATTAATTATAGATATAACATTTTATAAATCCAGAGGCTCAACCACCCAGAAGCGCCTAACCTTGCATGACAGTGGTAATATGCAATCAGCACTGCCAATTCCCTTCTGTATAATTCTAGCTTTTACAAATTTGCACAACGTTACAAATTGTAACTATAAGCGATTTTGAATTTCGTAACCTAGCCTAACTAATCTTATAATTTTAAACAAACATTTCCCCTAGAATACATTGTAGCAGTACAGATAATACAACAGACATAAAGTATGAACATCAGCTGTTTTACAATCGTGTTACACTTAACTTAGATGGAACCTAACTTAACCTACTTTAAAATACGACGATCCGATTTATAAACCAGTCTCACAGATATATAATCTATAAAAGGCAGTACAATATCTGTCTTTATTCATTATCTTGTTTCTATTCCATATTGAAAAGTAATCCGGCCTCGAGAACGTCTCATGTTTTTTACTAAATATGACCTACATTGGAGGAGACTTCAATTTAAACTTTAAGTTTAAAGCAGCTGATGTGATATCTGTAGGTTTTCGTTTAACCTAGAAATCAATTATTAGAAAATCAATCTCTATTTTAAAACTTTTTTTTTTTTTAAACTTGAAGCATAATTCAAAATCAGTAAATGGTATTTGTGCCATTTTTGTAGACAAACGTTTTAGTTTCAAAAATTTCTTTGCTCATCTTTAACCATAAAATTCCGTTGAGACATTCTGAATTATAATTACTTGAATTACGCCTCACTTATACAAATAAATTCTGGTTATAATTTGTAAACCTTTCCTTTTGCCCTACCTCAAAGGACAAAATTACAAGATGTTAAACTAGGACTTTCCGCAGTCCATTTGTCCAATAAAGTAATAAACTGTATTTCTTATGATCGAGTTTTTATGAAGGTAGTAAATTTAATTTTTTATCTCTATATTCATATATCTCTATTCGAAATATTCATATATTTATAATTTTTGACAAAACCGTGGTAAGTCTAAAATTTGACTGAAATCGGTAGAGATTATGTCGCGAAATTAGGTATTTTACGATAATTCTATAAGCTGCTTTAAGGTTTTCGTCCGAAACAAATCGTGGTGAGTTTTCTACCTATTCGTTTTCTTTAAGTCCGATCAAGTGCTTTTGTCTTACAGCAGCTAGTTTAAACATTTCTAGTTATTAAAATCCCCCAACAAACTGACACATTTGATAAATATCGATCTATCTCTTTATTAATACTAAAAATCCAATTTAAAATTAGAGTTATCAAATTTGTTCAGTATCATTCAGAGTTATCAAATACTTTCTTTATAATACAATCTTGTTGAGCACTGTGGTGAAATTCAGTTTTGGTTTTTTATTTGGCAATTTTATTTTAGTAGTAGATATGTAAGGTTAGATTTAGTTTATAAGCAAGACCCCTCCGATGATAATAACCATGTTATCGAAATGTACATCAGGTCATTAAGTGGATATAATTAATAAAAAACAATTAATCAGATAATTGTGTTTTATTTAGTTCCAGTGATTGTGGTTAGGGGCAAATTCGAATTATTATTACTTTCTTTATTTGTTATGGACTTAAATTACAAATTCATTTTTTTTTTAATTCATTAAATTCAATATTTCCATAGTTATTGACTCTAAACAATTATTTTCTCTATTTTATCATTTCTACTAGATAGCCTATAGCCGAATCGGTAATTGTTTTGGAGATGTCTGAAAGAGAAAGTGTGTACTAACTTTCTGTACGTTTATTTAACTTCATTGGTATAATATTATATTTTTATAAGTTTTCTTATGTTTATGTTTACAAAAATTAATTTGCTACTTCAACTTATGCATTCTCGCCATTAAGAATGATTACAGTATTTTCTTTGGCCGTGTTTAATGACACCATTACGTCTGTATGGGCCGTAAAAGCTGGTACTTTAGCGTCTTAACATTAATGTCACTTGTAATTAGTTTTACGTTATAAACTTAACTTTGTTAATTATGTGTGTGTCATTAATTACACACGGTACAAAGAGGTAATAAAATATTTGATGCGTAGTATTACCTGGGAATAGGACTTGTAAAAAGAATTAAAGGTTTCTGAGTAAAACTGTAAGAATTATGAAAGAACTTTCAATGAAAGGTCAGCGGAATTTAGACACATCCTGAGGTGTTGGTAAGATGAACAGCTTAGCCTGTTCATTAATAAGAGAACTAGAAGGTATAACATGGGAAACTGCAGGTTGAGAGTAGCAGTGATATAACGTTCACAGATGACTTATCTTTACTAGGTAGTTCAGAGAGAGATTTCCAATTAAATTTAGTGATTTAGGTCTTAGATCTACTAAGAAAAATATGAGAATTGGCATTAACAAGAGAAATACCACTATAACTTAAAGTTAGCCACAAAATCCCCGGATCACCTGTCAGGGAAGATTACTTGAAAAAGTACAAAATTTCAAGTCTCTATGTTTAATGGTAATGGAAATATCTCGGCAGAAATAAATAAAAGAATAACAATTACAGGAAAACTCAACCGTAAAAATAAGAAATTCAACAAATTTATTTAAGTACTTCACCTAATCCACATTGTTTTAATTTATTTACCTTATATATCAGCAAATTTATTGAACGACCAGCTCTCTTTCTATTCTAATATATTGTGACACGCTAATTGAGAGACCCATTCAGTTTAAACAGACAAAGATAAGATGCGGGAACACAACTGTAGCTCAGTATCGCCTAAACGGTCAAAAGTGCCACATCATCGAGCGTATTCACATAATCTTGAGTCATATTACTGTCGTAACGAGCTCCACACGGAGTGAAACTTATGTTTGTGCTAGTGTTGTGTATTGTGTGTTAATGTATTCTAATTTCCTGATGATGGTCGAATTGACCGCAATCGGGATAGATATATAAGGTAAGGCAATTAACAAAATGTGGATTAATTGACGTACTTTAATAAATTTAATAAGTCACTGATCCGTGAGCTAAAAAGTGGAATCTAAAAAGAAATTCATCTTCAAGTTTCTTCAAGAGATTTCCAAAGAAACAAATATTCTAGTGCTCCAGAAAATTTTATGTCCAATCCTTATCTACGCCAGTGGAACCTTGGCATTAAATTTCAAGTCATTTCAGCTCCATACAAAGTTAGGAAATGAAGAACTTACGACCAGAGGAAGGAAATACCTAGTGATAAATGTCACAATAAGGCGTGATATTTAATCAGAGGTGATTAAGAAATCCCACATGCGACAGTTCAGGCCTGTACAGAGATGGTGACAGACTTCCAATGAAAGTGTACGAAGCGAACAACTTATGAAGACAACGTGCGAGACTTCCTGGGCGACATTAACACTTGGTCTCCAGAGTAAACAGTGACTATCTATTTTCCCATCCTCAACAGCCTAGGATAAAAGAGGACCGCACAAAGTTAGTAAACTATTGCCTGCGAAATTGTATTATGTAGTCTCGTTACTAAAATTACACATTTATTAAAACTACTATAGTATTAGCTGATTAACATATTATGAAAGATATATCTAGTGTTTGTAAATTCTTCTTTTCTTTACCCACATATATACTGTAGTGTAAGGGAAGTTAAATGATTGATAAAAATCTATGTCGGAATTGTTGTGGAAATATCTGTTTGAGATTAGTCACAGGAAAGGGCTCAACATTTTAGAAGTATAACTGTCTGTCATTAACGCAGAGGTTTAACAGCCCTGACAAGTAGCCCGATTATAGGTAAATTCATAAAATGTTGCACATTTTGCCCGGATATCGAGGCGTCTTATTATTATTTTCAATTATTTCAAATTTAGGTTTGCCATTGAGAGTTAATTAAAGACAAGAAATTTTTATCATCTCAAATTAGGACAATCCTAACCCTATAAATAATGACTCTAAAAAAAATAACATTATCCCCCATCTCACCGAAAATCTTTATGCAATTTCGTTTTACTTTTTCAAATTACTCATAAACGGTAATTTTCCTTTAACCGTAGTTTGGTATATCGATTTGAGTTATATATTTTCACACATCACTAAAATTACATCGAAATCCACGTCACGAATTTTCAGATTTTCGAACGTGTGGCTCATTTCTTTTTAAACAGATATCTTTCAAACAGTAATTTTTGTGGCAGTCGCTAGTGATACGTTTTTTTTGTGAAGCGTTGTAAAGATTTAAGTATCTAAGATAAGATGAGAATATCTATATCCAAATTTCTCAAGAATTTAAAGATTTATAATCCAAACTATTGTAAGAAACTGCAAGTTAAATAAAATAACGGTTCATGAAAAAATGTACCCTGATATTAACGGTTTTAAAAATGACATTTTCTGTATCAGTATTTATGTAGAAATAGTAAACATTACAATTTTTTCGAGCCCTTAAAGATTACGTTTTAGTCAAGTTTGATTAAAATCGTTGTAAATTTTTTTTTAAACGGAATTTTAAGTTTATGGTTTGGTGGCTGCGTCTCCTTTATGGATGTGAGAAATATTCTTCCATGTTTGTAAAGCTTGTGTATTCAGATTATATTTTCCACGTTGGTATTTTAAATATTACGCAAGTCTGTCATAATGTTTAAAATACCTAAATCAATCTAAATATTCACATATACATTATTATTAATAGAAAAACATATGCTTACGTATAGCAAAGAGGATGTTGCAAAACAAAGTTTAAGCTTTACCCTTTGATCAATTTTGGTTCAAGTCCACTCGGCGCCACCACACCATTCACTTTATACGTAAAGAAGTGGATAAACAAAACCACAGATTGATTAGAGTTCCTGTACTGGGATTACATTTGGGTTTCATCGGATAAAAATAAACCTTCTTGAGTTCGATCCCAGTTGGTAGTTATTTTTTAGCGTTTTCAGTCATCCCCTCTATTTCTAGACTACTGTTAGTTTGAAATATTCATTTCATATTTTTATAACCAAAACTAAACCCCCTAATTAAGATAAAGGAGTAGAATAAAATTACACTAAATTGATTAATAATGTAGGTAACGTATTATAATAATTTAACGTAATAATAATTTAAAACGTATAATGTAATTCTTATATGTATAAATTTATAATCTATGAGGGTATCGATTTTGATTTTAAAATATTAATAACAATATTTTAGTTTACCATTCTTTTTAAATACCAATCCAAATTTTGATATTGTTTTATATTTTAAATAAAAATAAGAATAGTTTCCGGTTTATTTATATTAGTAATTAACATATACACAAGTTCTTTTGTAGTTCAATTTATGATCAAAAAAGGATAGATTTGCCATTTCCAAACAAAAAAAACTTTTCATAATGCCAATAACGTTTTGTCACATAACTAATATTTCGCAAACGTTTAAAGTGTAAAACAAATCAATAATGGATTCACAAGTTTCCAAAAAAGTCTTTAAAATAAAAACATGTAGGGATATTGTTTTTCTTGAGATATTAGTTTTTTTTATATATATTGTACTTGCATATAGAAACAATCTTTAGATTTTAAATTTGATCTAATATCCCACCTATCCCACCTCTTTAAATGTTTTAAAAAAAATAATTATCTAAATATCTAATTTTTGGAATATGATATTGTGCTACTGTTGATTTTACTTCGAATTCATTAATAAAAGCGTTATTTTAAAATCATCTAATTATATTTTTTTAAACTTTTTTTTAATAAGGGACACGAATTTAATGGATCAAAAAATTTATGTTGATTTTATGTAGACCTATAAATAGTTAGTTAGGTTGTGTTATCTATTATTGAGAATTATACTACATAAAAAATAATAAAGCAACTCGTAAATGTATAAATGTATATAAATAAATGCAAATAAATTATAAACTAGTAAAAGTATAAAACTTTAAAACTGTTTTCGTAAATAATAATAATAATGGGCGGGGAAACTCAAAATGTTTCATACCTCGATTTAAAGCTCTTATTTAATAGAAAATAACTGTCAAACTAGAGGTCGCTACTGTATTCCAAACAAAAATAGCGTTCCGTGAAATATTTTTAAAAAATCCAATTTACCTAAGAATCTTTTCTATGGAAAATAAAATCTCAGTTCTGAAATAATAAATTTTAAAGTTAAAATTAAAATTTAAGGGAACTTCCTGATCAATCTTGAATTAAATAACAGTTTCTTTACAATGATAAATTAATGGATTTGCTTTTATATTTCAAAATTAGTTGCGGCACAAAAACCACATTTTGAGTTGCAGGTTAATTTACCTTACAATGGCATAAAATAGTTGTGCTACAACAAATAATATTTATACTTTTTAGTTTTTGTTTTCTATTTCAACGTGTAACTATATTAAAGTGAGTTACTCTATTTTTTATATGTATACTGTATATTAAATTTGGAATAAAAGAAGTGATCTTTCGATCTGGTGTTTTTTTTTTTTTTTTTTTTTTTTCAGTTTACTGTTTTGACCGTAAATTCACAATTACAAATAGACCATACGGTTATCATCCCCATATAATGAGAAGAAGAAAATAACATTAAAAAAAGTCTCCCGAACACTCTAAGCATCATGGTCGAAAGAGAACAACAGTTAGCCAAAAGAGACCTGATAGAAAAGACAAAAAGAGGAATTTAATACATGACGAAAAGTGTAAACCCAGTCTTATATAAAAGGTTTCCACAGGATATGTGCACTTTTCATGTTCACAGTTACGAATTTTACTTTCTGACTGACACCCATATTAACAACAGACGAAGAAGATAGAATACAAAAGGTAGGAAATGTTTATCAACACTTGAGTTAATCAAGATTACATCTGAAGCCCTCTCAGTGCCACTTGTAACTTCTAACAACATAAGCAGCTCTTGTCTGCCACGACATCTATTGACTAAACTTCAAACAAGGGAAAATCAAACACACCTGTAGGAAATCTGTTCCCATTATAAACATCTCTACCATAGCTTCTTGAAATCAAAGGGTAAATAACAGTTTTATAAAACATATCTTAACAATAAACTTTACAAGTTTGTAGTTAAAATAGAAAAACTTTCACATTTGTACAAATACACGGGAAAACAAAAAAAAATCGAGGATAGAAAGCTACAGGTTTACCTAATTTGTTGGTTTCTACAATTCGGCCGACTTTTAGTTTGTTGTTGAGAATTTTTTTGTTAATCCTAACAAATCACATTAGCCAATAATTTATATTACTTACCCAATATACGAAATGTAGGGTAAATTTGGTAATTGCAAACAAATGTTTACCTGATCTTTACGTTTGGCTCAGGAAACCACAACTGTGATTTTAGTGGCTACAAATATTGAGATAGGCACATAAAATTAGGTATAGGGAACTATAGTGTGTTCATATTAAATACAGAACATATTAAATGAGTTAAAGATTAACAACTTTTAATTATGCATTCAATGATACCAACTCTTGATGATGAAAAAGAGGGATATTTTTGTCAAATATATATTTACGAATCCTGAACTTCCAAGAAAATGTAGTATTCGTATATTTACGATATTCAGCAAGGCCGAGACACCATCACGAGCGTAGCGATATAAGTAAGGCATCGAGGCCTTCCAGGATCGAGACATCAAGATTGCAGGTTGTATACAATTGTGAAGTTCAGAAAACCTGCACAAAAATTGTATTAAACAATCTTACACTACTGTATAAGAACCCTTGAACTACCAATACAATTTAACATTTTCTACGAGGCCCAAGAAATCAACTTTTGGGCATTACATTTAGAGTATCTGTTTGCATTACATAGTATGGATGGGGCTGGGTAAAATATCAACATGATGCTTTTTAATTGGGTTAATAAAATTAAAAAATAGTATATTTTTGTAATAATTCCGAAAATATTAAAGTTGCAATGAGATATTAATAATAATATTGAAAGAACACACAAAAATGTCCTATCAAAATATTTCATAAGTTTGAAGGAAAACGCGATTAAAAACCTGAAGCTGCCGTGGTTTTGTTTAGGTCTAAGTAATTATTTACCTCAGATTGACAGGTTCACAAATTTAGGCTTAATTCTTTGGAAAATGGTTAGATTTGTGTAAATAAAGATGCAAATTAAAAACGAAAATTTCAAAATTAAAACCGACAATATTAATTAATTTTTTTTTTTTTTTTTAGTTTATGATATTTTATTTTGTAAATACGTATTTTCGTTTCAACCAACAAAAACAAAACAAGAGTTTGTATATGAAAGTTTAAAAAAATAACATTATTACAGTTAAAATTAGGTTTGTACGCGATTCAAGAACTATGTCGCCATCTTCAATGATTCATTCCCTGCAACAATTAAACCACAATAACCCATACTATGCCACGCCTCCTATTTATACAGAATGCAATAGGTGTAGCGTGGCCTAAATCTATTTTACAATTTTGTAACTAGTAAAGCGTTCACAAACGCCTACACCACTTCGAGTTTGAGTTTATAAATGTATCATTTGTGAAATATTATACTCAACTTTTATTTTAATTTTAAAACATCTCACAAGTCAAGTTCAATATTTATTTATAAGTAACTTATATTAAAAGTTTGTTATATTTCTTGTTACAGTTCCACTTTGGTAAAGAAAATTTAACGAGTTTTAAAAGTTAAGATGTCACGATGTTAAAATAATAAATACAGAAACTTTAATTTCTTTTAGTCAATAATTATTTTAAAACTTCATTTCATACAAATAGAAAACACTTCAATGAAAGTAGTTTCGATTAAATTGCAGTCGACACACAAACTTCTAATGTAGGTTAATAATAAGAACCTTAGAGAGAAAGATGATAAATTTTCTCATTTATACAGAGTGATCATGGTACTAAGAAATACAAAAAAAAACTTAGGATATTTCCATACTTTTTATGGTATTTAAAATTTGTTTTCTAAAATTTTTAAAATTCAACTTAATTTTATAAATAGAAGCATATTTGTATTGTGTAATTTTGAAATTTTTTTAATTTTAGGTATTTTTTGATAAACCTAACCGTATAAAACTTACAAATTACGAAAGAATGGCAGTTTACTATGTACTCAATTTTTAGTAAGTGCTTTTAATCATTTTTGTATTTTCAATTTTGGGTAAAAATATATGTTTTACAGAATATAAGTCCAACAGTCTATTTGACAGTATGGACGTGAATTTTATTGAATTTCTTTACTTCTATGGCCTTACATAAAACAGTTGTATTGAGTTTTAACAGTCCTGAAACATTTAGTTGACTACGGTAATTTTAAAGTAATGATCACATAATTTCATTGTTGTATAGCCAACAGACACATGTTTATATAGCTAGGACCTAACCCTATTTCTTCTGTCTAGTTGTCTAAAAACTAACCACGTAAAGGCTCATCTTCAGGCTGGACAATTGTCAATATGCTCCATGAAGGTCGTTATTGCAGTCTAGATGTGACCAGCAAATACGTCTCACCGTAATAACAAAACTTTATCCAAAGTATAAACTATGTTTTTACTACTTTTGTGTTCTATTGTAACATGGTTCCTCATTTATTAAATGTGTGTTTATGAACTTTATAACGACTCCTATGGAGCGAATTGACAATCGTGCAGTCTGAAGATGAGACTGTAAACATCTTGAGACCTCGTTAGACAGAAAAAAAAAAGGTTAATCTTAATTAGGATCACGTGATATTTATCACCTGATTAAGTATAACACAATCAGCTATTATTGCAATGTTTGAAATCCTTACCTAATTTGACATCTTTTCAACTGAGTTTTACAATTTCTGCTGCAGTTTTATCCATTATTAAATAAAACTCTGTTAACTTTTCAACTATACTTTTTTTTCGTTTTATCTCCCATTACTGTTTTTAACGTTACATAATCATTAACTTTAGCATTCCCATAGCAAACTACTGTTAATTTCATGTCTGATGCAGTCCAATACAACCACTTTAATGCAGGTACTCGAAGTGAAATAATTTAATAAAACAAATTTTTGCACGTTCAAATAACCTGTCTACTTTATATTCTGCTCTAAATTATATTTTTGTCCGAAATTTAATATTTAAAAAATTATTAAAGCATCTACTAAAAATTGAATAAATATTAACTTACCAATCTAGTGATTTTTCAAAATCTGAATAAAACATTTTTAAATCCAATAAAAAAGTAGGAAGGTTTGCCATGTATAGTCTCTTATCTCTTATAGTTGTAGAGATCCTAATGGTGGCCACCCTGTATATCCACCATACACTAATATATAACCACTACATTATTGGATTTGATAATGATCTGAACAGAGAGATCGAAACCGGTCATCCGTGAAGAAAAACAGGATAAGGAATTGACGTCATTTCAAAAAAAGGTACGTTACGTAATTTATAATCATATACCCTATTCCGTAGAGTAAACACAAAAATGAGTCAATTAATATATTGGTTCCGTTTGTTGGCTTTACTTTGACCAAACCTTCTGATTTAGAAAAAAAAAACATTTAAAAGAGGGAATAAAATGCTTAGAAATCAAGTAAGTGTAAAAATTTAACAAACCAAAGGAAAAAAATAACTGACATCCATAATTTTGAATAATATTTGAATAATAATTAACAAGGCAAGGGGTAATGAATTCGATTTAAAGGAAGGAGAACGGAAGGGAAAATATTAAAAGGATAAAATAAAGCAAAGGCTTAAAGTTTCAAATATTTTAATAATATAAATGAGCTACAATTGTTTCGCTCATCAGTTGCCCGATGATGCCGCAAGGAGAAACAATTGTAGCTCATTTATATTATTAAAATATTTGAAACTTTAAGCCTTTGCATAATTTTATCCTTGAATATGGAGTTTCAACAAGAAATATCTGCTATTACATTAAAGTTAAAATATTAAAAGATAAGATATATTTTAATGAAAGTACCTGGACGTTAAGCAAAGGTTTAACAAAATTAACTTTCGGCGGAATAAATTATTGAGTGCTTAATAATGGAAATTTCAAATAGACTACTTAAACACAATTTAGCTAAAAGGGTCCAATTGAACGTTGATATTATAATAAACTGAAATAATGCAAATTATAGTCTACAAAGACGGAACGCGAACTAATTATGTATACACACAAAGCCCGATTTCCATGCGGATAAAACTGTGAGCCCACTTAGCGTAACTATAGACGTCTACAATTTCGACCTCCGATTTTTTTCACTGATCCTCTCCTTTCGTGCCCTGAGTGTTGTCATTGTAGTCTGTATTTAAGCTCGATAGGGGCTACAAAAATGAAGATAGGGGCATGAAATTTGGTATAGACGACTATAGTGTACTCATATAGAATCCTATTGAAATACAAAAATATCTAATTGAAAATCTCAAATTGACAACAATTTTAACAGTTTTTTTTATCATATTTTGTGTAATTCAACTTATAGCACGCTAAATTAAATAGAAATTTGTAGATGTAAATTCTACATATAATGGTTGAAACACCACAAATCTACAATAACAAATAGAAAAGTTATTGTAAAAATTGTAATTTCGAAACCTAACTCAGAAAAAAATGTGATATTCTTATAATTAGCAGATCCGGTAAGCCGAATCACCAATCACTGACACGAAAGTAGCGAATGTGCTCCTTCACAGCTACGAGACCCGTAAGGACCGAGACACGGTGACGAGCGAAGCGAGTGGTGACTGTTTAATATATACAAGGCTCGTTAGGTACTAACCGACATTTGTAGTAGTGATACATGTGCTTTAGAAAACTAACTTATCCTACTGAAAAAAATCACTTGATCTATAAATACAATTTAACATTTCCTACAAGGTCCAAGAAACCAAATGTTGAGCAATACATTTCGAAAATCTGTTTATATTACTTCGTATGGTCGGGTTGGGTAGTTACCATGATGACCACATCAATTTGTTTCTTTTTACTAGTTTTTTACAAGGAAAAACAATCAATTGAAAAGCTGAAAAGAAGTGTATTTAAAACAAATTTAATCCTATTCATGAGATAAACCAACCATCCATCATTGTTATTCAAATGGATTACTTTTCATACATTATTTGTTAATATGCTTGATAATTACTCAATTATAAATATCTGCGTAATATTATTTATGTGATTGTGATAATAATTAATTGATCGAATTGTGGTAATTACCTGGACTGTTTAGTGTATCTACAATCAGTCGAGGTATAATTTGTTTAGCGACAATTTGCATATGCAGATATAGATGGATCAAGTTAATGGCAGACAAATAGATTGACTGAGCGAGTGAGAGAGACGAACGAGACCAATAGATAGATAAGTATAAACTATATACAAAGTGTAAACTATATACAAAGTGTAAACTATATACAAAGTCTTTTCAAAAATCGTTCCAAAACTACGTACTATTTTCTCACATCAAAACCAATGAAAAAGTGTATATAAGAATAGTTTTCTAAAAATATTAAAAAATGTATATCTAGACGCCATTTTGTGTCTTTAAAATTTAAAAAAATCATATGTTTTTAACAGTAAATTATATGCAGTTGAAATTTTGCATACTTCTTAGTGTTATAAAAATCAAATTTATGAAAAATAATCAAAAAAAATTTTCTATTCATTTCAAAATGGAGACAATTTAAATTTTTGGCGTCGAATAATTTAAATACCGTTAGATTTACAAAATATTTACAAGAGATAAAATAAATATTGTCCCTAACATAGCCTCGATCAACATCACCCCCATACCCCCCCCCCCAACACCACCTGAAATCTAAATTTTTATTCAATGATATTTACTAAATTTCATTTCAAATTTCTTGCAAATATTTTTGTTTTTACATCACCTTGAACAAGTTTCGTAGCCCCCCAGTAAAGATAGAAGTATGATTTTGGCAAAATAACATCTGTAAAAATATTTAAAAACATCTAATTTAATAGGCATTCTAAAAAAAAAAAAAAAAAAAAAAATCTTACAACACAAAATCAATACCTTTTGTTAGCAAACTGATAAATAAACTAAGAAATATTTGAACTTTAAATTAAACTGTAAGCTATAATCAAAGTCCATATTCTTGTGAGAGCAGAAAGCTTACTAGAAATAAATTAAATTAATTATAAAGTAATACAGCGACAACTAGCTTCTGTACTAAGTTAATAGACGGTTCAACTCCCTTAAGTTATGAACTAACTTTATCATTAACATCAACAATATGTCTTGTAATACAACATTTGTCTACCATGTTAATATGTGTTAACAGAGTTTGTTAATCACATGCTTTTAACTCCTAACGCCTATCGGTATGCGAATCGTTATGGCTTCCACTAATAAAAAATTAAATTACAAAGTAAAAATTACTCTATTAAATAAGGTTAAAAATTGTCCAGTTAAATCGGCAAAAGTAGTAACTACAAGGTTACGCTTATGAACTCTTAACCAACGTCTATTAGCCAAACCATTATAGATAAAAAAGTCTAGCTTCCATTAATAAATATTTAATTAAAAAATAAAAATATCTATACTATGTAAGACTAAAATTGTCCAGTTAAATCGCCACATGGAGTAAATCCAAAATCATACTTTAAACTCTTTTAAAAGGAGAGATAATTTTAATCGCCTTTATAAACGTTAGGTTACTACTCCGTTGGTACTAGACCCTTGTATTAGTTGACAAATGTATGATCTCAGTACAGCTTAATGTTAGTAATGTCTTGTGTTGTTATTGTTTGTAATAGTTTAATCTCGGGTTTCATTTTTAGATTACCAGTTTTAGTTTCCCATAACCCAAGGATACTAGGCTATGTAGTCCTTTTTCATATTTTTTGTATCAACAAACACTTGATAAAAGAGAGTTGACCCGTTATCTCGAAACTTCGTGAATGATAGTAAGGTTTACTAACGGGATTGTGTATATAAAAAATAGGCACAAGAGAGGAGGATTAAAATTTCATTGTGCTGTTTCTGTCTCTCTGTCTGAAAATACAATATAACATCATATTTTTATTCACAAAAGAAAACTTTTAGTTTAACACCATACTCAAATTATTCAAAACAGTTTTTGTTTATATTATACATAATGGCGTTTATTAAATGTGTTCAAATAAAAAATTATCGAATTGTTCCTGTATGTTCAACATGCATGCCAAATTTCAAGCTGTTAATCATTTCTGTGTATAAATTACTTTTAAACCAGAAATGGTAAAAGTTCATATATTCAAAAAAAGTTGGTGAAAAAAAAATTGTTTGGTATTATAAAGTAAATTCACTTCCACCCCAAAATATCATTTTGGAAATTCAAAATTGTCAAATGTATAATCACATCCAGTAATATTTTATTTTAAAGATCTTTTGCAATACAAAATACCTTTGCAAAATAAACGTCGCTATCCAACTCCAATTCAAAATTGAGGTTTGTCAAATATTCAAAAAATTCTATTTAATTCACAATCCGCCCTACAGAAATTAATAAAGAGACAAAATAAATTCTAGTAAAAACTTTTCAATTTATTCAAAATTGAACACAAAAATTGAATTATTTTTCAGAGCTAAAATTTTATTTTTCTAAGAGAATGAAAAACTAATATTTTGAATATTTGTCAGCACGCTATTTTGTATTAGAGTACGTTTAGAGATCTCTAGTTTGCACAATTATTTTATATTAAACAAGACTTTTACAATGAGGCTCGATAAGGCTTTTTACTCGATAAGGCTTTATATTTGAAAATCTTGAGTTACCTCACCCACACCTAAAATCCGCACTTCGGAGTAGTTGTTAATTTATTTTATAATGCCAGAAAATAGTTGTGTTACTCCTAAAATCATTTCTAAACTCTAGAGTTGTAACTTTTCAAGTTATAAGTTATTTACCCGACTGAGGACTTTGATACACCCAAAGAAATAAGAAAGGATATGAGACTTTATATCCATCAAATCAAGTAAATCACTTTAAAATTGTTTAAACTTCGAATTTTATTACTGTATCATTGATTAATCTATTATCTTATATAATACGAGATTACACATAAATAACGTAAAATTATGAATTTAATCGATTCTCAATTCTATTGCCTCCATTTTGTTTGCCCTGTCAACGTATTCACGCCATATCGATCACAATGCTCAGCCTTGGGCAATTCATTCCTTCTTGCTATTGGAGATTCATTTCGTTATGAACAAGTTTAGAGTCAAATATAAGAGTTTCAAAACTGAACAATACACACAATTGTATGAACTTAGTAATTTATAAAACTTGATACCACAGTTCTAATTCAGTTTAATTATGGTTTTCATAAGGAAATTTTAAAAGTCAAATAATAATTTCTGATGGTAAGTAAAAACAGCTTGATGAGCATCATCAGAGTACAAGCAGTTCCTCTAAATGTTGTTTTCTTGGGCTTGTTAGAAATTTTAAATTACTCGACCAAATGATCTTATCTAATAGGGTAGTTTATTTAAAACTGTTGTTACACAGGTTTTCTGAACCTTTTAATTGTGTATATCACTTTTTAACCACTGCGTCTAGGTCCTAAGGAACCCCATAGATGTGTCGTGTTCTCGCTTCGCTTGTTTCAGTATCTCGGCTCTAAAGGATCTGCTAACTATAGGAATATCACATTCTGTTGGGGCATCGGAGTTCTAAATTATATTTTTGACAATAACTTCACTATTTTGTCATTTTTAGAGATGTGAATTTGGTACAATTACATGCAAAATTGACATCTAAAGATTTTTATATCTAATTTAGTGTGTTATAAGAAGAAAAAAAACAAAAAACTGTTAAGAATTGCCGACATTTTGAAATTTTTCGAATTTCAATATGAGCACTGTATAGTTCCCTATAGAAAATTTCTTTTTCCTTTCTTATATTTTGTGGCCCCAATATTGAATATGTTGTACAGAGACAACAACGACGGACGGACGGCATGTGAAAAATCACTTTTCCTGTTTCAAGCAGGTGTATTTGGATCTATTCTCTCAGCATGTATTCACCTTAACTGTCCCTACTATGTCATCATCCCTCAAATTTTCAACTGTTTCTTTTGTTTTCAACCAAACCCTAAAGTGTAATGCGACCCATGCTGACGAGTTAAAAGACACCAATGAAATGGTATACCACACAGAGCCTGTGGTAACCTCTCGCAGTATAGTGTTAAACGTCCAAGCGGGGTTCTGACTAGGTCCTCCGTAAGAATAACATGGAGGGGACAAATGGCAGCTAAGAACCTTATGATGGATGTCACTGCAACTCAACGTAATAAAATGGAGCATCTCTTACGCGATGGCATCAACATGGTGTTTCAGATAAACTGAACATTCTTACAGGGTTTGTATCGGGGTATTGTAAACTCGGTGAACACTTTAGTAAATGGTGGAACCTAAAGATTCTGCCAAGAAGGGGAAGAGCCACCCCCCCCCCCAATACCATCTATTAGTCCAATACGGTGTAGTAATGCACAGAAGGTAAAAAATTGATTTTGGGAGGGTAAAGAATTGATATAGATAGATCACCTCATGTGTTGCACTTTCTAAAAGAGTTGAAATAGAGTTCCCCTTCTTAGAAAAGGTAAGGGACACATTAGATATCTACAGGTCGTAGCGCATTTTTAACCCCTAAATCTACTATCTTATAACATCTCATAAAAACATTAGGTCAACACCATAACGTTTTGAGCTCCCGGTAGTACTAAACCTGGACCAAATTTTAACACCGCGAAATCAATCAAAGTACAATCTTAGACCACTGGAATTATTCTCTGAATTTAAAACAAGACATAGGTGAATCCAACCTAATAACGTTATAATAAACATAATTTTCTAAACATAAATAATAAAACATTTCTGACGTAAAATTAGTAGAACTAATCTTATTCAGTGCAATGAAATTTTAATCTCGCTTTATTCATTAGTTTTCTAATTGAAAGTTTAGCTTATAAGCTCCAAACAAAGTAGGAGCAGATGTTGGATTACGTCGTCTGAGACGAGAAATAATAGAAAAAGTAGAAGGATTTAATGTAAGTCCTTCGTCCTTGAAGTATAGTCCTTCAAACTTTGGATATACAATAAACTAACCCATGTCAAATTTACATCATTGTTTAAATAAAAACGTCGTTTGCTTTACTTACCTAGTATATAATATTACATAAAATGTCGATTGATCTTGACGCTTCATGGTCTCAGGAAACTGAAAAAATAGTTTTCGATATTCTGTCCGTCCGACGTCATTGTCGTTGTCGCCTATCCGTGAGCACTGAAAAAAGATAGGAAAGAATTTGGTACAGATATTGAAATTCAGAAATGACTAATTAATAAGGTATAATTTTTTTTTAATTTTTATTTTTATTTTATTATTATTATTATTTATTACAACTGAGTACAAACCCATTTAGTAATTTACATTTAATAATATATACACTTTGAGGGGAAATAACCCATTGGTCATTACTCCCTTAATGTCTAAAGTCCATTAATTTCAATGGTTTTATTCGTTTCAGTCTACTAATTAAACGAGTTATATCCATCAATCTGCGTATCTCCGGATGCTCATGTTGTTCAATGCGTTGTCTGTGCTTGCTTGCTTGCTTTTTTATTTCTTCTCTAACCGTATCTATTTTCAAATCCCTATGCAGGTTGTCATTTCTTATATACCACGGTGCATCAACAATACATCGGAGCACATTATTTTGAAAGGTTTGTATGTTTTTTATGCTAAACTTATTTGTACAACCCCATAGCTGTAATCCGTAGGACCACATCGGCTTTAAGACTTGCTTGTATATGAGAATTTTGTTATGGATTGATAATTGGGAATTCCTTCCCAATAAGGTATAAATGGCTGTCATTTTAATCATTTTTTAATTCCTCTTTCATATGTTATTCGATTTATAATACATTAACATTTTCAGATTCCAATTCGTCGTGTAATGGTACTAACTCCACTTCTCTACAAATATTTGTTTTTCAGATTTCAATTCTCCGTTTAATGGTACTAACATTATTACATTTCTCTGATGACAAATAGAAAAGTTTTTTTTGTTTTTTTTTTAACTAATTTCGAAGACTGATCTCCCAAGAAATTCGTTATTCGTATAGTTACAAGATCTGGTAGTGCCGAACGAGGGTGGCAAGTGGGAGGCCCGAAAGACACTGACACGAACGAAGCAAGTTGAAACCCTTTTAATACATACACATCCTAGGTCTGCTAAGACACACAGTGGGGCAAAACTCCAAAAAGCTAGTCAAAATAACAAAACTTTATTTAATTTCGATGAAACTTCGTATAGACAGTTTCTAAGGTTGCTAATTACGATTCCAACGTTCAATTTGAAAAACAAAACAAAATGGCGGATCCAATACGGCAGACTAAAAATTTCAAATAAAAATCTAGTCCATTAATTTGTATGCAACTTCGATATAGGTATTTTTGACCTTGCTGATTACGATCCCAACGTTAAAATTGCAACAACAAATTGGGGATCCAATATGGCGGATAAAAATATCCGTATTTGTGACCTTCAACCTACTTGCGTAATATTAAAATAATAAATTCGTTAAGTACCGTTAAATATAACTCATAATTTTAACAATGTATATATAAACATTTTCAGTATTACTATATTATGTAACTTCATATTACAAGTTTCAGTGTTCAAAAAGTTCATGTAAAAAACGGTCACATATCTATCGAGATTTAATTACTACGTATTGTTGTTATCTTATTATTGTTAAACATGTTATTGTTATTAATAAAATTCAAAGTTTATTAAATATATGAATTTTATATTTATTCTGCATGTAAAACATATTAAATTAGTTAAGAAAACGTCGAATCATATTACAGGATTCCTATGAATTTCGTTGCGGAATTATGTGGGATTTATAGCTTTTTCAACAATATAAAGATAAAAAATTGTTAACAAAATTTCAATTTACAAACAATATCGTTTCTAAAAAAAGTTTTATATTTTTTTTTAATGATTTTTCTAACAGGGACATACCATCATAATAAGAACCCATTCATTTTACTTCATGAATATCTGACAACACTGCACAAAGTAACACGTGCTTGCTTGAAGGAACGTTAAATTCTAGCCTTTCTGTAGCTCAGTAGTTATTGACTCGAGTGTCACTTGTGAAGTGTAGGTATAACCGAACGTCATTTTCACTGTGGAAAGTGACGCTTTAAATATTAATCTAACCAACTGTATAATTAAAATTCCTAAATAGTAACTTGATTTTTTAAATTTTTCTCTACTGTGCAAAGTCAAGGAAGTAGTTATGTATAAAATTACAAGGTCCAGAATACCTGTGGAACAACTGTTTTAAACAAACTTCTCCTAAAGGGTAAAGCTCTTTTAGTTAACAAACAATTTAACATTTCCTACCAGGCCCAAAACCCTGTTTTTTTATGTAATGTATCACTGAGGATGGCAACAATTGTCCTCGAAACGTGATTAATCACTAACTATATTTTTAGGGAATATATATTCTATTTCTAAGAACAGAATTGTACATCTGCAAGTGTTATAACAGAGTTTTTAAGTTTGTAATATCAACTACAAACCTAGTCAATGTTACCAAGTACAAAATACTGAAGTAGAAATGATGACTTCAAAATACTGTAAGATTTTTAACAATTCTCTGTTTGAAGTTATTTGTTAATGATGGAAGTTCAAATTTATTATTATACATTTTTCGGACATTTGCCGCAACGTCACTTGTTGCTGTATTTTTGATACAACAACACGTATTTGACGTTAGTTGTGTGTTACCGTGATTGTGTTTTTTTTTTTTTTTTGACTTTTCAGTTTTAGCTCTGAGATGCAAGCTTCGATATTAAGGTTGGTGGTATTTTTATTTAATTTTACTTCTTACATAGGCTTAGTTTCTAGTTTCATGTTTACTTAGTTTTTAGTCACTTGATAACGGGAATTGATTCTTATTCCCGAAACGTCTTGTTTTGATTTTTAACACACAAATGATGGCAAATGTCCGAAAAATGTATAATAATAAAACTTTTAACAATGTTCCAATCAAGAGTAGGGATTTATAATCTTCACTAAAACAAAGTTAAAAGATTCAGTCTTGCCACAAAGGAGACCTGATTCATATTGCTATACTTTGTAATCTTCTTTTATTGTATTAAAGTTTTACATAATGATCCGAACTTAGTTTTTGTCTTGTTGTGTTTTAGGAATAGTATAATGTGTTAATTAATGTAAAAATTAAGTTTTATATTGGTTATGTAAACATTATTAGGTAATATTAACAATTAAAATTTTTGTTTTCTGCAAATGTTAGTTTGAATGTTTATGAACGAATTCTCGTCTATTAAATCAGTTTATCTTTGCATTTAGATAGGAATGTGGTAACATTGTAAGCGACTGCATGGATCAATTTTGTGATTGTATTCAAATTAAAAAAATTAATTTATCAAAATCATGCCTAATAGCTTCGCCAAAAAGTAATTAGGCTTGACCATAATAATAGGCGAAAAATTAAAAAGCAGCCTTTCAAGAAAATTCATTGAAATCCGTTTAACGCTATTAGAGATTCGGACATTTTTTAAAGACAAACGATGATTTTTTTTTTTTTTTTTTTTTTTTAAGTAAGGATATTTTATTACCAATTTTTTTATACAATTTGGGTCTAATAAAACTAAAGTTATTTTTATTAATAAAAAGTTTCATTGAAATCCGTTTAACGCTAGACATTCAGAAAATTTTGAAAGCATACGTTTTTTTTTTTAAGTAAGGATATTCTAATAATTATTTTTAATTTGAGTCTAATAAAAGTAAAGAGATTTGTAAAAACATATTGTAATCTTTTTCTCTTTATGTTATGTTGTTTTTCAAAAGTTTGTGATTAGATAATTGTTTATGAAAATATTTATTTGGATACCCCTGCGTCCATAAAAAAGATTTTCATTTGATCATGTCGTCTGCGATGTGCCCAACAATTCAGACCCTTATGGCCTCACTTATAGCGCGTACGAGCATGGCAGTCCCGTGAGGGATGGTAGCTATATCCACACATTTTTTCCATGTAGTCTTCCGTTAGATCTCTCTTTGATCAACTCTTAATCTTTTCCGACACTGGCGTTATTAAATATGTGTGGACTAGGTTAGGTTAGGATCTTTATTTTATTGCCTTTTTTATATATATTGACCAAAAAAGAGAGATTTTACGCATTTCAACAACAAATCTCATTGTTGTTAATTTCATATCATATCATGATCGTCTTTAAAACAAAAGAACAACTGTATATGTTTTTGCAGTATTACAAAGTTTAAAGTTTACAGTACTCAAAATTCAATTTTTGTATGAAGCTTATTCGATTTATTAATTACTAATAATATTTATTTTGTACGGTTTTAATCATGGTGCTTTTTTTTTAATAAAAGTCGACTGTAGACTGTATTTGATTTTAATTTATTTAAGACTTTTAGTTGCCAGATGAAACTGTATTTATCAATTTCCTTAAATGTGGTTCAGAATTTCGAAATTTCTTATCAGTGGGAATCGAATAAACGAAGTTCTATTCTACATACAAAATCGTATATGAAAGTTATTTTGTTAGTAAAATAAAATAAACAAAACTGGTAATTTGTTATTTTACTAAATAATTTATATCTGTACAATAGCATCACTGATTAAGTTGAAGTTGTGCACAGTAGTCATCAATGTAAGGCCCAGTTAGTAAAATAAATTTTAAAAACTAGTCTACATAAAGTATATTACATAAGACATAAAATGTTTAAAGTCTAACATTTCTAAATTTATAATCAGGCTAACCTACATACTGTCCTACCTTTTTAACTATAAATATTTGTTTAGTGTTATTTATAAAAAGAAAATACTAATGTTAGTTTTAAAATTTTAATTGTACAACAAACACTACAGTTAGAGGACCAAACACGTTACGTATTGTTGGCCTCATCTAAAATCTATGTTATTAATATATTTACAAATTTAAAATACAACTATACTCAAAGCAATGTTGACGAGATAATTAAGTTTTAAGCCGAACTTGTCTTATTATTCCATGGCCTTAATTACAACTCTCATTAAGGCCATGCATAATCATACTAATTTAGTGCACATTGCATGTTTTATGACTTAAATTATACTGCAAAACCTTGTGTTTAAAAACTTTAAAGACACTTGAAAACATGAAAGATGAAACATTAGGACGTAAAAACAAAAATCACGAAATCAAGAGAAAAATCAAAATAAAAATATATTTTGTAAAATGAATTCACAAATTGCATGATAATAAAACATAAAATTGGAAGTTTGGTGGATAATTTAATTTTATAACATCTGTATGATGTTTCATTTAAAAAAAAAATCAAACCTACAAATTATTAAAGAATGAAATCTCCAGGGCCTCACCTATAGTTACACTATCGAGAGACCTAACTGGATCTACGCCTCTTTGTGTAGTCTTTGGTTAGATCCCTCTCTTTTATAATTCCTATCAAGTCTATTTTGACCCACTATTAGTCTCTTACGACCCTGACGCTAGCAGAGAAATTTTTCAAGGTTGTCAAAAATTTCGAACTTTAATTTTTGACGGATCTTAACGTTTCATAACCTTAGGAAACCGAATAAATGATTTTCGACGCGCCGTCCATCGTCGTCTGTACGTAAGTACGATAGCGGCCACAAAAATAAAGGTAGGAAAATAACATTTGGTATGTTAAACTACAGTGAATCCTATTGAAATTAAGAAAAATCAACTTGAAAATTTCAAAATGGTAGTCTTTAAAAACTTCTTTTTTGTTTATATCTCGTTTGATATCCAACTTATCACACAATAAATTAAATAAAAATGTTCTGATTTCAATTATCTATGTAATGGTGCGCTCTCTACCATGACCAATAGTGAAATTAATTTAAAAATTAATGTAATTTCAAACCTTGGTCTCTCACTAAAACATGCATATTTTGTAAGTATAATATTAATTTGATCTTCCAATTGATACAGATTATAAATATTTAATAATAAAGTTGTGGAGTGAATTTACAGCCCGTGAACGTTTCATTCGAGTAATGCATGGTCAGCATATCTAGTTCCCATTATCTTAATTCTATCATTTGTGAATTCTTTACCAATCGAGACTCTCCCGATTATCCAGTTTAAAAACCGTAAACTTTTAAGGCAATTCCGCAGTTGAACTTTGAACTTTTCACACGCCAGGAGCGCTTGTATCTGAACCAATTGAAGACTGTCAAATATTATATTATTACTAGAATGTTAGCCTGCCTTTGTCAAACTACCCACCTTAAAGCTGTTTAAAGACGAAAAATCTTTCACACATTATCATTTTATATAAATTTAAAAAACATAAAACCTTAGCCTCGAATACTCTAACAGTGTTGGAAAAGAACAAGAGTTGGTTAGGTTAGGTTAGGTTAGGTTAGGTTAGGTTAGGTTAGGTTAGGTTAGGGTTAGGTTAGGTTAGGTTAGGTTAGGTTAGGTTAGGTTAGGTTAGGTTAGGTTAGGTTAGGTTAAGTTATGTTAGGTTAGGTTAGGTTAGGTTAGGTTAGGTTAGGTTAGGTTAAAAGAGACTTGATAGGAAAGATGAAAGAAAGGGATCTAGCCCAAGACAAAATTATAAAATGTATATTCAGCAAGGTTACCTCGAGATTACCAAGCACGTACTGACTAGGTTATATTAGGTTAGGTTAGGTTAAAAGAGACTTGATAGGAAAGATGAAAGAAAGGGATCTAGCCCAAGACAAAATTATAAAATGTATATTCAGCAAGGTTACCTCGAGATTACCAAGCCCATACTGACTAGGTTATATTAGGTTAGGTTAGGTTAGGTTAGGTTAGAAGAGACTTGATAGGAAAGTAGAAAGAAAGGGATCTAGCCCAAGACAAAATTATAAAATGTATATTCAGCAAGGTTACCTCGAGATTACCAAGCACGTACTGACTAGAGATGAGCTACAACATCGATTTTTTGAACCATCGCATAACTTACTTCATACTACGATAAAAAGTACGAAATACGTGCTTAATTTTGTGAGAATATTTTTCGACGAGGGACCAGGAAGTCTGTCGTCACATTCCATAAAATTGTTGCACAAGAATCAAACAAGTGGATTTGTTTTACGATCTTGGCAAACGTTCAGCTGCTATCATGATAGCAATCGATCAACTTGTATTTAAATGTTTGGAGTTTCTCTATCTTTTGTACCTCTCAATCCGATCAAAGCAGCGATGTCAGTCATACAGGATGAAAGGAGAATGAGAAGGGTGACGAACTGGCAAAGGAAAAGGTCCAAGCCCAAATCATTGACCCAGAAGAACAAACAAACTCTCAAGAACTGTTTTGAGAAGATGAGTTACATTAGAAATTATCTGAGTTAAAAGATAGTTACGTTGAAGACAAACGGACATGGGAATTCGTTTTTAAAACAGTTATCTGATAGTTCGGTTTCAAAAGCGTTGCATTCCAGCAATGGATAAAAGGCTTATATAGCACAGAGTTCTGAAATATCTCAATTCCGGTGCTGAGATAAGTCATCCGAACAATATTCTGCTCCTACCTATATATACGAAACAATTCTATCTATTGGAACACAATTACTACTAGACATTTATCCATAACAACCAAACAAACAAATAAAAGCATTGACGATTACAGTCGAAATTTGTGACTTCTTATCCAAGTACAATCATGTTTATTTAAATCTGTTTCAACAAGTTTACTAGTAACAACGAAATCGAAAAATAAAAATTTAATTCAATTACCTGGTTTTCACGATGACAATAAAATAAAACGTTTTTGTCAGCGATTTCCATAGATTTCACTAAATATTTCGACAGAAAATTTTGTTCGGATCAAATTAATTCTAAAAGCTTATAACGAGTTTTAATTTCGGATTTATTAATGATAAAACAATTTTTGTATCCAAATTTGATGATGCATATTTAAAAAATGAAATCAATAATCGCCAAATCAACCGAATGTATTATCTTTTTTATTAACTTAAAATGATTCCAAAGCCAGATTAAGCCTAACCTTTATAAATATTTTATCCTTACATTTTCCTCCATCCATTTTGATCGCTTCATCAATAAGGACATTAGTATATAAACTAGTTTCCTGGAAACACACATGAAAATAAATCCTCTACGTACAAAAGATAAACTAACCATTTAGGTCAACCTTTTGACCACTTCTAAATGTAAAGGGATTGCTTTTCAAAGACCCTTTTAAAGATGATATTTATAGAAATGATCAAAGGATACTGTCGTGTCAGTAAAAATCCGTTTATCAAACCTTCAAGACATCAATATTTCATACGACGTATATTCTGTTTGATCTTGTCAACGATATTTAACGAACAAAAAGGTCTGCAATTTGTCCCTCAACTATATCGAGGAAAATTATAATGCTTTTCAATAGGTTCATAGATTGATGTAAACCTCTTTGAAACATGTTTTCTTTAGATCATTTATATATGGGATTTAAACTATTGAACAATGATGTTGTTTTTAAACTAGACGCAGAACTATGAAATGTGAACAGATCATGTAAATGTTTATATGTGTGTAATAATATAATCAAATCATTCTTTAATACTTGTAATGATTATCCGAAAGTTTGTACATAAATTTTTTTAAACAATTTAATCAACTTTGGCAGCATAATAAATAGAACAATAAGAAATATTTTTTTAGAAAATATTTGCTCATTTTTATTTTACGGATTTTCAACTTACGGATCACAACTTTGTATAAACATTAGTTTAAGAATAATTTAAACACACAAAATTAATTAGACACACAAAAATGGAAATTCTAAAATTGAATATTAGTTCATTTTTCAATCAAATCCTTTTTTTCTGACTATTAAGAATTTGTATGAAATGTTTAAATTCTGACTTTAGTTGATAAAACTTCGTATTTCTTAAAAACTATACCAATTTATCTAAACCGATTTTGACAAATTTAACTCTCTTTTAACAGCGTCCAAAATTCTAGTTCTCTTTTGCGTGTAACTTTTGCTCTGAATTTTTAAGAGACGGTGACTTTTATATTTTTGTTTGTTTTGACTTTATTTTCTTGTATGACATTTGAATAACCTTTACAGAACTTATCACTTGGTGGTAAATGGAAACAATCTGTGATAATATATTTATGAGTGTGGCTCATATTATGGGCAGGTCTGCCGGTGGGACCATGCTGACTTAACGTCTTAAAAGGCTTAGTGTCCAGAGATGGAAGGAAATCTCTGTTACCCTCCTGTGTGACAGGATAGGTCAGCTATTTACCTTCCCAGTCTTCTACCTCGAGATTATAATGCTCATGTAATATTCAGATAGATAGCACGCCAAGTATACACCACAATACACAAATTGTACGCGAGAACTGCCCCAAAATTAAACTATTAATTTGGTTTAACACGTAATAACCAGAACCTGACCATTGAGATGATTTTGACCGGTCCGTTAAAAAAAATTACAATATATAAACTGTACAAAAATACTGCACAACCTTTCTCATTCCCAAAATACAAAAAAAAATATAAACTAATCGACCCTAGTGGTATTTCAATCAAAAAGTGAAAGTCAACCGTGGACAGCGTCTTTAAACAAATATTTATATGTTTAAATAAGAATCTAAATAATATATTCACCTTTGATTTTTTTCTGCTTACAGTCCTTCTTTATTTCTTTTTTTCTTTTTCAAATAGTTAAAAAGAGGAAAGAAACAAAGAAGGACTGTGAGCAGAAAAATCAAAGGTAAGTAAGTTATTAATATAACCAGTGCAGAAGGGCAATCAGTGATAAGAATCTAAACTTGCTTTTCTTTTGCCATAAATACTTCCTCAGAAAAAATCAAAGGTAAGTAAGTTATTAACATAACCAGTGCAGAAGGGCAATCAGTGATAAGAATCTAAACTTGCTTTGCTTGTGCCATAAATACCTCCTCAAAAAAATCAAAGGTAAGTAAGTTATTAACATAACCAGTGCAGAAGGGCAATCAGTGATAAGAATCTAAACTTGCTTTTCTTTTGCCATAAATACTTCCTCAGAAAAATCAAAGGTAAGTAAGTTATTAACATAACCAGTCCAGAAGGGCAATCAGTGATAAGAATCTAAACTTGCTTTGCTTGTGCCATAAATACCTCCTCAGAAAAATCAAAGGGAAAGAAATTATTAACATAACCAGTCCAGAAGGGCAATCAGTGATAAGAAACTAAACTTGCTTTGCTTGTGCCATAAATACCTCCTCAGATAAAAATCAAAGGTAAAGAAGTTATTAACATAACCAGTCCAGAAGGGCAATCAGTGATAATAATCTAAACTTGCTTCGCTTGTGCCATAAATACCTCCACAGAAAAATCAAAGGTAAAAAAGTTATTAACATAACCAGTCCAGAAGGGCAATTAGTGATAACAATCTAAACTTGCTTTGCTTGTGCCATAAATACCTCCACAGAAAAATCAAAGGGAAATAAGTTATTAACATAACCAGTCCAGAAGGGCAATCAGTGATAACAATCTAAACTTGCTTTGCTTGTGCCATAAATACCTCCACAGAAAAATCAAAGGTAAAGAAGTTATTAACATAACCAGTCTAGAAGGGCAATCAGTGATAAGAATCTAAACTTGCTTCGCTTGTGCATTAAATAGCTCCTCAGAAAAATCAAAAGGTAAGTAAGTTATTAACATAACCAGTACAGAAGGGCAATCAGTGCTAAGAATCTAAACTTGCTTTGCTTGTGCCATAAATACCTCCTCAGAAAAATCAAAGGGAAATAAGTTATTAACATAACCATTCCAGAAGGGCAATCAGTGATAATAATCTAAACTTGCTTCGCTTGTGCCATAAATACCTCCTCAGAAAAAATCGTATGAAGCTTTAATTGACGGCTATCAAGGTTCTTTTTTTCCAATTATTCCTGATTTTGTTGTTGTTTTTTGTGATTTTTATACAGATTTGGATCATTAATTACAATTCACTAAAATTTGTACCAAATCGGTAGAGTTGATCTTGAAATATTGTAGGCTATATTTCTGATTTTTAATTGTTTTACTGGCAACTCACAAACCGATGTTTTTATATACCGACTAATTTGTTTTCTTTAGGTCATTAGAGGCTACACTTGATCAAAATAAGATCATTAAAGCGGATTTTGATAAAATCGTAATTGTGTGTTTGTTTCTTATTGCAGGTACCCCAAATTTTAAGTTATAAATAAAAGTTCCTAGACATGTCCAACATGCTCACACACTAAATTTCATTCAAATCGTTCAACCCGTTTGGACTGTAGAGGCAGAAGACGGACTACTTTTATTGGTCTCTTGTGACCTCAAAATTTATATACCCGCTAAACACTCTATACCTATTTTTTCACTAATCGTATATTTTCTTTATACTATGTATATGTGAGAGCGAAAAAAAACATTATTTTATTACTTCTTTTTAAACGACTTATTGAAAATACTGCAAAAATACTAAGATAAAATTATTACAATTCATTTAAATACGAATATATTGATAAAAAAATGTACTAAATTAAAATGAAACAATCCAAACTATATAACCTGCAAACATATCAGCAATACTGTATAACACTGATTCAACGTCACTATTTTCAAAAATACAATTTGATAAAGACTTTTTAGAAAGAAAACCCTTCTTTTCTTTTAAAATTATTAATAAAGATAATTTATGTCTAGAAAATCTTCGGGGAGGTAAAAGAAAGTAGGGCGTTCTTTGTCCACCCTTGAGTACTTACAGGGTAGAATAAGATTGTGTGATGAATTTGTATAGCATTCAGTAGAAAAATACTTGAATAAGCTATTCATAAGGAACTATGGTGTAAGAAGATGCCTTGTGGGTAGGACCAATAGCTTTCTTTGTGTTCTGAATAAGAAGCTTTGAAGTAGAAAAAACTTGTTTATTTTTTTTTCTAAAATATAATTTTAATTATTGCTATTCCTCTCAGAGAAACACTCGATGTTATGAAATGTCTAGACGGATTTTCAGTCGGGTAATGTGTGGTCAGCAAATTGAGTTCCCTTTACCGAAATTCTAAGTTTCACAGCTAGAATGTACTACCATTTGTAGCAACACATCCTTTCTCGCAGCTCTAATATTTTAAATACGCAGTTCAATTTACCTAAATGAAGTTGATTATTTAACACTGGAAAAAGGTATAGTTTACAAACTTGTTCACGCTGATACATGCCTTATCAATATACTTAACAAGACGCCGAGCTGCTTTGTGCCTCGTTAATCATTTTCTGTAAAAACTCCCGCCTCGTCATTAATCTTCACATCAGACTTAACAATAACAGGCTCTAAATTTGTACGGAATTGAAAGATGTTCCTCTTTATTGACTTCTTTTTTTTAATGGAATAACACAATAGAGCTCTCTAATACAGAGCAGTTTACTTTGTGTCAAACTTCAAAACAACACTGTACAAATATTTAATAATGTAAAACTAACTTACGGAATGAATCCGTGTTTAGGTTGTTAAGGAATTATAAATAATTTTTTGATAACCATCTCTAACCGTGGGAAATGAATCCCATTCTGGACTATAAAACGTTGCTGTACCTGACGAAAATATGACAGGAGCGAGAGATCTCAATAAGAATGATTGGCTAATAATTAAAATTGAATCTTATTTTGACGCATGGCGTATACAGGACGTTTAGGTAAAAATTTGTCATTCTGACTTGAGTTTGGGGGGGGTATTAAAAGTTTCCTAGATTTTATATTATAACGGGGGAATAATCATGAATGTTGAACAATGGTCCAGGGAAAAACTTCAATGTGAGGATGTTTGAATCCTGTAGCTCCTATGTGGTCCATAGAGCCTCCATACGTCTTCCATCTACATCTATCTTATCTTAGGAAAGGTTCACTCCTTCAGGCCACGTTCTGGCGACGACTTCTAATTCTCTTTCAACAGTCCCTCGCCATGTAATTCTTAACCTTCCTCTTTCTTACTCCTTTGGGGGATCCATCTCAAGTATGCTCTGGTAACATCACCCTGTGGCTGTTGAGTGTACATGTTCGATACAGCACCATTTGTTTCTCTTAATCTGGTAATCTATTGGCTTCTAATTCGTGATACTCCAGAGGTTTCCATTAGAACATACTTTTGGCCACCACACTCCCGTGATGTTTTGTAGACATTTATTTATAAATATTTAGAGTTTACAATTAATCTTGGTAGTAACTTTCCAGGTCTCACATCCATATAACAAACACTTGACATTGGTATTGAAAATCCTCAATTTTGTCTTCCTATAGAATACATATTATACCCATGTGGGGAGCAATTGTGCAAAGGCTTATTTTCCTTCCTAATTCTGCTCTCCACATCCATCTAGCCCCAAGGTAGAAAAATTCATTGACATGTCTTATCTCTAAGAATTATACTTTTGTTGGGATGATTGTCTCCATTTTATTCAGTGGCTTTATCTCGAGTCTCACTTTCCTTTCCACCATCTTTAGATCAGTGTGAGGCGTGGTACTCTTATAACTCACTAAGTAGATAAACGTAACGATGGAAAATCCATGAATAAAAAATAACTGCTCGTTAAATTCATGAAAATTATAATTTGAGCCAAGAAAATCAATGTCCAATTTTGATGCTGTCATAGAAAACTGCTGTCATAGAAAAGACTTTTGAAGATAAAAAATATTGTTGTGCTGCTTTTCTTGATGCTGCACAAGCTTTTGACAGAGTGTGGCATGAAGGCCTTGCTATCAAGCTTAGTAAAATTTTACCAGGTAATTACTGTAGACTGTTGGAATCATATCTTGAGGGTCTTTTGTTCTGCGTTGTGAATGGCGATGCTAGATCAAACTTCTATCCCATACTTGCTGGAGTGCCTCAGGGCAGTGTTCTCGGACCCATCTTGTATCTGTTATACACGGCAGATATTCCTACCACTAATAATTCAACTGTTGCTACATTTGCAGATGACACAGTAATATTAACCACTGGTGAAACTCAAGCTCAGGCAACTGAACATCTTCAAAGTTGTCTTGATCGGGTATCGAAATGGACCTGTGACTGGAAAATCAAGCTAAATGAACAAAAGTCAACACATGTTACATTTTCCTTGCGACACGTAGATACTAGGCAATGTGTTTATATAAATAGCAAGCTAATACCACAACATGATTCGGTTAAATATTTGGGAATGCATCTTGATAAACACCTTACATGGAAAATCCACGTGAAAAAAAAAGTAGAAAGGATTCGCCTTAAAGTACGTCAAATGTACTGGCTAATTGGCAGGAAATCGCAATTGGACCTTTATAATAAAAGACTACTGTATTTAACTATAATCAGACCAATTTGGACCTATGGTGTGGAACTTTGGGGATGTACAAAGAAATCTAATCGACTGTTGGTACAAAGAAGCCAAAACAGTGTAATTCGAGCAATGACCAACGCAAGATGGTATCAGCGTAATGATGATCTACATTCAGACTTAAACCTGAAATCTGTGGAAGATGTTATAAAAGATTATGCAAATAGACATGAGAAGAGACTCCTTAATCATGTTAACGTGGAAGCTTTACAACTATTGGACACGGAACTATGTACAAGAAGACTTTGCCGGATGAAGCCACAGGATCTATCATAATTTACTTTTGTTTGTTTTTGTTTTAGATACCTAATAAGGTTTGCATAGTTAGAACCTAGATTATGATTTAGGATTCAATGCATGTTTCTCGCTTTCTTGCTTTCTTGTATATGTATTAATTATTTAAGCAGTAGCTTAAGATTGTAATATTCTAGTACTGTATGTCAAAATAAATAATAAAAAAAAAAAAAAAAAAAAAAATGTCCAATTTTGGAGGATAAATCTGTTTTAAGATTCTCAATGTCAAAAAAAAAAAGTTATTTGCTTTCTGTCTGTCGTCTATTCCATGCTCTTTGCATCATGAAAGTTGACATTTAATTCAATATTGAAAAGTTTTTGCAGATTAACTAAGTCAATTCAATTAAACTCTGCAACTAGTTTTCACAAATCCCCTACCCATAATACACTTTAATTAATGGAGTTTTAAAATATATCTAGGGGCAATAAAACTTGAACTAATGTAGTTTATAAAGTAAATAAAATCATAGAGGTAATTATACTTTTTATTAACTAGATCTTCTCCGATAATGTATAACGCAGTAGGTGAGTTTCTTTTGAATACATTTATATAAAATATTTGGACAGCTGATTCAAACCATGCTGATCAATCAATCAAAGATTGAGGTTATGTGAAGGCATAGGTATGTAAAGAATGTGAGACAGTTTCAACTTCTCTACAATGTCTGACCAATAATAATTCGTCGAAGTGATGACAGCCATTTCATTTTGTTCAAGAACATTTACTAAGTGTAACTTTTTAAAATAATTTGATTAAATTGATAGAGCACATTTTTAGTAAATTTAAATGTTGCATTTGGATTTTGATTAAATTTAATCCATCTCAACGGGTGGTCATTTCAGACATGACAGAAGACAAACAACATCCCTAGACATAATATATATGTCTGTGATAACTCATTATTGATTTTCTTGACCTGTTACACTTTCTCCTATGTTATGTAGTACATATGACATGGTGTCTGAGGACACCATTATTGAAATATTCAGGAATATGTAACATATAAGCTATTTCTGAAAACACATGTATTGTATGAAATGAGAATTGGTTGAGTCCATTGGAGTTACTCAGTTCGAAGAATACAACATAATTGCGTAATTCTGTTCACGCTTTGAACAGATTTTGTTCATTCTTTATTCCATTGCTGATGATTGAGAAATGCGTGAAACTAAAATTTCATTTTTAATACTTTACTTAACCAAATCAAGTTGTTAAGATTATTTAACTTACCTTACTCTTGCCAAACTCTAATGAAGTATAGGCTAAGTTTGTTAATCGTACAAATATTGACCTCAGTTCGTTAACTGATCTTAAGTTTCAGTATCTCAGGTATCTGAAACGTAGTTTTCGATGCCGTCGTCCGTCGTAATTGGCGTCTGTACATAAGCGCAATAAAGGTCAGAAAAATATAATTAGGAACATAAAATTTATACTCGTACAGAACCCAATTAAAATTCAGAAAATTTAATTCAAATGTGAATATGGCGGTCATATTAAACTTTCATACATCATGTTTTACTCAACTTATAAACACACTAAATTATAAAAAACTACATATTTCAATGTTTCATTAAATGATAACCAATTCGATCTCTCTACTATTATAAGACTGAACTCTGACTTCCTAAGAAAATGTGATACAGTTACAAGATCCTGGAGAGTCGAGTCACCTTCATATATGTGTAGCTTTGAGGCCATCAGGGCCGAGACACTGATTTAAAGAACTTAATTCACTAATTATAAACGTAACTGTATACAACATCAAGTATAACATGGATAGTCGAAACTAGCCATGTAAGCCAAGTCCACAAAATTCAAAATGTGTATCACTATCATGGCACGACATGATTCACCGGCCTTTTCTAGAATCTCAGAAACCCCATTTACCGAAAGCCAGCCTGACATTTAATTTGTAAAAGTCTCACCCAAATAAATTAAATTACGAGGACTGCTATCTAACAGACACAATACACTACCACTCACTACGTCACTGGTTTTCCATCTCAAATCACAAATGTCTCGGCCCATATAGATGTCGTGATTATTGTAATCTGATTGGTGACCGCGGATAGTCCGACTGCAATCTAGAGTGTTCACGGGACCAAAACCGCAACCAAGATCTCAACCACGATGAACTGAGATGACCGATCATCCGGACGAATCATATAGTACATCATTCAACTGGTTTGAAGTTCACAACGTTGAGCATGTGGTTTGTATCCAACTCATACCTTCTTTAAACAACTTGAACTAATCACACCCTCTGGACTGATAGTGCAAACTCATCTCCGAACTGATTTTAAAGCCTCCAATAAATCTGAAATTGAATTATACCTTCTTTTGTGGAAAATCAAATGATTCGCTGCACAAAACTACAGTTTATCCCGGCTCCGACATTTTGATTACAATTTATAGGAATGATTGAAAAGAATAACTGTCACAACTAATGACAAGTTCCAATATGCATGTCACCCCATGAGTCACGATTATCTTGAACAGTTAAGAACAAAGCATGGACGCCCCGATCGTACTAATAAAAATGTCAGTTTAAGAATAATTTTTATTTCTCATCGAAAAGCACACAATTTAAATAATTATTCTTTTAATAATAAGGAAAGAAATTATTACGCAACTTTTTAATGCATGTAAAAGTTGAAACAGCTGTTCAAATATTTTTGATTAATTTATTCAAATCAGGTTCAACCGCTACGCAATAAAACACGTGCATACATCCACTTAACTATTTACAGTATCAGTAAAACTATAACTACTTTTTTTACTGTGTAATTTACATTTATTTTCAGTAATGTTTTAGTATTCACAATTTAATTTTAGTTTTACTTCTCTATAATTCAGTTTAAAACTCCATTAACTGAACTGAAGCACTGATAAGGGATGTGTGAAAACTGTTAGTAAAGTTTAATTGAATTGGTTTAGTTAACCTGTAAAACTTTACAAAATTTAATTTAATCTCAACTTTGATGACGCGCAATATACATCATTCTTTAATCGTTTCAGATTCCTGTGAGAGAGGAGATTGCTTTTTAGAAAAGGTCAAACTCAAAACTAAAAATGTTAATTGCGTGTAACACCAATGAGGATATTCAGTGGCACCTCAGGCGGTTGATAATTCATTTTCAGCATAAATATTAAAGGAATAAATTTTCCAAATACTCAGTGTTTCAAATTGCATTTACCTACAGTCTCTCTCTAAACTTGCTTCTTTCCTTCGGATTAATACAAGTTATTTTAGATATTCTCACTCTATTCTTCTGACAATATGAAACGAGAATATATTTTACTATTATTTTTTATATCTGCTCGTTACTCGATTCCAACTTTGGCAAAAATACTAAGTCAAGTCGATAATGATGTCTGTGAATAGACTTTCTATTGCATAAAATTATTAATTACAGGCTCGTGAAGGAATTATCAAAAACCATTTTCAAACGGCTGACTAAATGTTGAATATTATATTAGAAGTCTAAATTTGAGATTATATTTTAACAATTTTGTTTCCTCGATATAACTATCTTATTTTGTTTAGGGTAGAAAATACGTTTGTTCATCATTATGTGGAGATATTAATACTGCACAATGTGTGCGATTGTGAGAAATTGAACAACGTTCAGGTAAAAAAATTATTCTCAAAGAATGTTTTTTGTGAATTTAAAATTGACTGCCAAACTATTTTTCTGGTGAAAGAACTTTTCAAATGTAAAAACTTATACATATGTTCGAAATTTGAGCAAAATGGAATGGAAATGTCAAACTCTAGATTATTTTATCTACGGAGAGCGAAAACGGTTTTAGTAACTCGAATGACTGGGTTACATTTTGGGTCTCAAATATCGGAGTGACCATCAGGGAGACCTTAAAGCCAGAATTTCATTATTATAAAGTCTGACAGCTATTGCAGCTGTCCTTCATGGAGAGTCTAAAGCACAGGACCAAAATATGTAGAATCACCCGAAAAAACAGATATTCTCCGGAAATTAAGTCTTGTTAAATATTTTTCATATTCTGCATAACTTCAAAAACTACTTCAAAATAAACACTATCAACTGTACTTTCAATATAAAATTAATTAATTTTATAATCATTGGCAGTACTAACTAATATTTACTCATTTTAAAACACTGGTTCAAATTTAATTCAACACAAATTAAGTAGATTATTGAATACATTAAATAATTGGTAGTTTACAGCCCTTTTCACATGCATTGTACATAATACTCAACAAGACGCGGAGCTGTTACAGAAATGATTAACGATCATTTATTGTAAAAACTCCCGCCTCGCCATTAATCTTAATATCAGTTAACAATAACGTATGTCAGGCTGTCAATTTCGTACGGAATTGAAAGATGTTCCGACTTATTAACTCTAGGTTTATTTCATCTGAATAAAATCGTAATAAAATTGATTGTTGAAGATATTTATGTATTTGGTTCATTTCATCGTGTGCTTTCTTTGTTCTTTGATAAACTCAGACAACCATATTTCATAATAAGAGAGATTATTCTTTTTCCTTTACATACCAAGTAAGGTAATCCCCAAACAATTCTACCTTCGTTTCTATTACTGATCCTCACGTTTACATGACCCCAGGAAACCGTGAAAGTGATTTTCGATATACCGACCGACTGCCACTGTTGTCGTAATAACGGCCGCAAAAATTAAGATAGAAACATGAAATTTGGTATATGAAATTGCAGGGTGCTCATCTAAAACACTATTCAGAAACTCCAGTTTGAAATGTGAAAATGGCTCTCCTTTTAAAGAGTATATTGTTAATAACTCGTGTGTTATTCAACTTAAGACACTAAATGAGTTAAACATTTGAATTCTGCATGTAATTATACATATCAGATCTCTCTACAATGTTAATTAGCGAAGTTATTGTCAAAAATCTAATTTCGAAACCTGGACACCTAAGAAAATATGATCCAGCGGGCTGTCACCGACACAAGCGTAAAAGAATGGATATGTGTACAGCTTTGACGCCCAACAGAACCAAGACACTGATACGAGCGAAGCGAGTGGAGACTTTAATGTCAATAAAGTAGTCATATACAAAATTGTTAAGTTCAGAAAACCTATGAAACAGCTGTTTTAAACAAACTTATCCTACTATATAAGACCCCTTGATCTAGCTATAAAATTGAACAGTTCTTACGAAGAAAAGGATACGAACCTGTATAAGTTATATGTGAGGAAATCTCCACTAACTACATGTGAGTCAATGACACGGCCTTACCAATTATACGAATATCATTTTTTATTTTTAGAAGTCAAGATTAGAAATTACATTTTTCACAATAATTTCGCTATTTGTCATCGTACCAATACATGCAGAATAGAAATCTACAAATTTGTATTAATTGAATAAAACAATATATGAAAAATGTTTAAAAAAGCCGCCATTTTCACATTTTCAATTCGATTTTTCTCGATCTCTATAAAGTTCTATATGAGCAAACTATATACAGTCCCATTTACCAAATTTCATGTTCCTAACTTAATTTCTTTTTGTGGCGTGTCGGAAATCAGTTTTTGTTCCCTTAGATCATGAAACTTGAAAATCAGTCAAAGATCGACTTTTTCCAATTACCAAACTTACCCTATACTATAACAATATGCATTAACAAGATAAAATATAAAAGACTAACGCCATCTTTGTTTATTTTTAAACTGAACAATCACTTTATTCTTTGTCAGGAACAAAGTTTGCTTGCGATCAAACCCCAAGTGTAACAACTTTATAAACTGCACTTTATTCAGGTAACGGTATAACGATAGAGTAGTAAGACTTGAAGCTAAAGTTGTTTAATGATATGCATTGTGTTGTTACAATAACTATAAAAGAAGTAGAGTTTAATAACGAAATCAAATTAATTTGTGATCATCTCGTTACATCAGTAACGGACATGCAGTTGCTTAGAAAAGTTTTGTACCTCTTGAAGAGAAAGCTAAAATTTAAGCCTTGAAATAATTAAGGGGAGCAGAAGGCTAAAATTTTCGAATTTTATATTTTATTTTTTTTTAATTCTTTGAAGTGTCCTTTATCATAATATATAAGTTTTATTATGTAATTCAAAGTATAAGTACTTTAAAAATAATAATAATAAGCAGTGTTTTACTTTTTTACTTGCACCGAGTGACATTACAATCTTCAAAACCATTTCTACATCCAATATATTATAGTTTATATGAACTGATAAAAATTTAATATTGTTAGGTGGCAACAGCTTCAAAATTACTGTAGCAGTGTAAATCAGCTGGTAGTTTTGTTTTAATTGTTGTAATTTATCTTTCTAATCTTGTTATTGTGAGGTTATATGGAAATTGTTTTTGTGAAGTTTTGTGTTGAATAGTGTTGGTGCTATTAATTTTTTAACTAGTTTTAATAAGAGTTTATACTTTTGTACATTGTAAAAATGCCACGACAAAACGTTTCATACCAAATCAAAAGCATGTTTAGAGGTAAAAAATATTAAAAAAACTAAATGTATTAGTGCCAGAAGTTCACCCTATTTCTACTGACCTGCTGAGACTGACGCCTAAAGAAGACAAACCATCAAATGAAATAAGTAGTTCATCTTCAAAGAAAATATCCTTGTGTAATTATGATAATTAAGAGTGTACTGGTAATGGTAATTGCATTTTTAGTTTAGCCTTGTTCAGTAGAGCAATACAAAGTTTTTTTGGGTGTAAATTTTCTGGAGGAGCAGTCTAAATATTTTGGAGACAAATAAACATGGGTAGATGTTGAAATTAAATGTTCCCGTTGTGAAAAAAACATTATATTTCAAAATTCATTTTCAGAACCTAATGGAAAGTTTGATATTAATTTAAAATTTATAAATGGCATGCGAACAATTGGTAAGGGCTAGAGTGCCGGAAATGTACTGTGCTCTTTACTCGCCCTGTCTTATCTAGTGCAGAAATGTGAGGCCTACAATAAAGAAATATCTTTACTGTAGACAAATGTGCTCAGGATAGTTTGATAAGAGCTACAACTGAAGCAATTTATAAAAATAATAACTGTACTGATCGTGGACATACTTCTCTGAATGGTGTTGTTAGTGTCACAAGTGTGGATACTGGGAAAATTTTGGGAAAGTTTTGGATGTAGCAGTAATGTCCAAACATTGCCAGGTATGTGCCACTTCGAATACAAACAAAAAGCACATTTGTACAAAAAATTATGACGGGTCAAGGTGTGGGATGGAGGTAGCCGGAGCTGAGCAAGTTTTTTGGGAATTCGGTTCTTCGTGGTGTGAAATATTTAAAATACCTAGTTGATGGTGATATCAAAGGTTTTCAAAAAGTAATTGATGATAAGCCATATGGTAATAGTGTAAAAATTAAAAAACTTGAGTGTATATGACATATGCAGAAGAGAATGGGTACTAGGCTGAGAACGTTAAAAAAATAAATGAAAAGAACTAAATTAGAAGATGGTAAAATCCTAGGGTGAAAAATAGCCTAAGGGTGGATATTCATGGTGCACTTATAACAAGGTTTAACATTTTAAACTTCCTCACAAACATAAATCTGGTCTGGCAAAAGAAGTTATGCTAGCAATTAAAAACATTGATAGAGACTTATCAAACCCAGAACTCTTACAAAAGTGTTTGTATGGTCGAACTCAAAATCCTAACGAAAGTTTCAACAATGTTATTCGGTCCAAAATCCCAAAAACTATTTTTGTGACACTTAACGCTTTAAAAGTAGGTGTATATAACAGTGTTTTAAGTTTTAATGATGGATATTGTAGTAAATTAGCTGTGTAAAAGGAGTGCAAAAGGAGTAAGAATATGTACACGAAGCTGCGATGCGTTACGAACATTTGATGTTACTCAGGTAAAGAAAATCTAAAAATGCAACAAAGGAAATGAGAAGATAAGCTAGGCAAAAGAGAAGATTCAAGAGGAAGCACCTAGAAGACAAGAATGAAGAACTAGAATATAGTGCAGGACTTTTTTTAGTCTACATGCTAAATTAACAAACTTTATCGCTTGTTTTCCGAAAAACTTTTTTTTTTAAACAAAGGTACATTTTTCTCAGAAACTATTTGACATATTTCTTTGAACATTTTCATGCATATACCTATTCACAACGTACATCTACTGTTGAATAAATATGACCATAGTGTATTTCAATTAGCTGATATAGTTGTAAAAATATGGAAAAAATTGCAAAAAATAGTTAACTACATTTTTAAAAATTTATATTTTAAGAAACATTTAGTTTAGGATAATGATTATTCTACCATGTGTTCATAGGGCCATAAAATAAGCTGTAAAAATTTTAAATACCTAGTGCTTAGCGTTTCAGAGTAACATGTACCTAAAATTGGCATTCATTTTAACGTAGACAACATAGAAGCCTCCCTTTCCCCTTAAAGAAAAACTAAAAAATATATGAAAATGACAGTAGTTGAAAGTAGAAAAGGTCAGTAGCTGAGAGTAGGACAAATAAGTCTTTGAAGTATCTCCTACTTAGAATCATTATTAAATTTTAGGATATCAGATGAAGTCAGCAATAGAATTATGATCGTTAATGCCTTTCATTCTTCTCAAAATCTATTTAGGTCACTGTTCGTCTCTCGTGGTACAAAGTTAAAATTCTATAAAACTTTAATTGTCACCTATATGGTTTCCAAGCCTGGAATTTAAGCAACATAAAAGAACAATATAATGATAATCTCGAAAACCCATAAAACAGAAGAAGATAACTTATTGAGACAAGAAAATATAGTCGGGCAATGTGAAGCGCATGGAATGGTACCTTTGTGTGTAGTCAGAGGAGGAGGTAGAAGAAGAGGCCGACGTCGTAAAAGGGGATTAGATGGAGTGATGGTCTATGAGGAATGGGGGATATAATTGGAATTACATAACTTTAGATAGAGAAACAGAGCAATGAGGAGGTTAAAGTCCACCCCAAACTATAGTGCCAGTGGACAAAAGGAGAGTTGTTGTTTCAGAACGAAAAAAAATCACTGTCATCATCTCCAAAGAAAAAGACCCATAGCCCTCAAATATTATAAATTACCTCAGGGTCAAGAAACAGATTTAAATTAAAAGGTAAATTAAAAGAAAAAGATTTGGTCAAGAGCGACCAAATAGAAGAGTTAAAAGATATCAAACCCAACACTGAATGAAGAAAGGACGTAAATCCAACTACCTAGGATTGCCACACTAGTACTCACTATAAGTGACGCCCTGAGGGTGAAGAAAAAGGTGTGATCAGTGTAGCAACGGTTTTGAATGGATAAAAACTGACCAATTTTGAGTTATATTTTAATTATTGTAGCTCGTGCGTTACTGAAGATGGCGATATTCTCGTTGAAACGAGTTTAAGTCGATAAACGAATTATTTGTGAGAAATTGTGCTTAGAATTTATTTTAATTTTAAAACATCTCTCAAATCAAGCTCAATATCATTTTACATGCATCAATTAATTATCTTTAGAACGATTTCAACTGCATATCAAAATACAATCGTGTTGAGCACTGTGGTGAAATTCACAATAATGATTCGAATTTGCCCAATGAATTCAAAGTATATCAATGTAACATATGTATTCAATTAGTTGTAAGATATATATGTCTATTAACTTCCTTAGTAATCTAGGGAAAATACATATGCAATAAATTAAGTAGTCACTTTATTTTGTATTGTTAAGTTTATAAAGACTTTCGTAAGGAGTAGGCCACCAGTTCTCATTAGTTTTGTTAGAGGTAGTTATCTTTCACCCCACTCCATAGGTCAAAGACATATAACAGTAACTTGACAAAGGGCCAGCCCAAGCCTCTATCTTACTGGCCAACTGATCTGTGGAGTGGGAGGGATTTTAGCTTGCACTCAGGTTATTATAGTTTTAGGTTTAATTTTATTTCATTAGTAGATAATGTAAGTTTAGATTTAGTTTATAAGCAAGACCCTCCGATGATGATAACCATGTTATCGAAATGTAAATCAGGGCATTTAGGGGAAATAATAAATAAAGAACAATTAATCAGGTAATTGTGTTTTATTTTAAAGTTTCTAGTGATTGTGGTTAGGGGCAAATTCGAATCATTATTGCATATCAAAAAATTAACCTTTTTTCTACTTTGCTTATAAAGTCTCTAGTTTAAACTATATTGCAACAATTTATAACAAAGTTGTTACAATGTAAATAAAAAATTGAGACTATTCTAATTTTTAACTCAAAATCAAACCATAACAAAAATCCTAGACAACATGGCAGACAAGTTTTATTCTTTTCTGCATTTATATGCAGCACACAAGTTCAAAATGGGACAAACTAATCTCATGTGTACAGTACGTAAGTAGGGCAGTAAGATCCATCACGTTATCTGCACAGAATATCTTTATCAGTGAAACAATTTTTATTTTCTCTCTTATAAAGAACTATGCTCTAAAGAGGGCTATATTAGATAATGTCTTGAGGCTTACATTGAGACGTCATTAGTTTAGATATTTTAGTGAATACACTTTAATCTTTTTATCTTATTTACACAGTGGTGGTTATGTGAAATCTTGACTTTTAAGTTATCTCGTATATTAAATAGTGCATAGGTTTAAAACTTTAAGAATTGATGTAAACAGGAGTGAATGAAAAGCAAAATGATATGTAAAGGGAAATGGGACTTCCTACTTGTTTTGTTATACACTGAGGCATAAGATTTGGCAGGACCAGAGAAGTGTCAGAGTTTGACTTTATCACTTGGTAACACTTACTTATATCTTCAATTCCTCCACCTCATTGTATGTGGTATAATTCCTCCTGTTGGTGATTTCAGCCTCATTTCCAGTCATGATCTATTGGTTGTCCCTCCAGCACTAAATTCCTTCCCACTAACTTCCTCATTGTAGATGTGGGTTATCCCACCAACATATTCAGGAATCCAATCTAATCGTAACTTGTTGGTTGCTCCTTCAACTTCATCGTCTAACATCCACTATACGCCCTAAACCTATATCACATTCATTTTTACGTATGAAATAAAAATGTACCAAGTAAACTCGTAAATTCCATGTACCTTCTGAATACACCATAAACATAACCAAATAAATACGACACTAAATCTGATAGGTTACAAAAAAGGCATTATTTCAAGCAAATTCCAAAATAACACGAGGAACCTTATATCCCATTATTTTCCCTTATACAAAAATAAACGGAGAAAAGTATAAAGTAGTTGTTTCTTGACTATTTTGATAAGTATTTCACCGACCATTAAAATTGAATAAACAAAATTTTGCAGTAATTTTTCTAAATTTATTTATTTTAAAAAAATAACGCCACATCAGTAACTACTGAAAAATTATTTATTGTTTACTATAAAATTGCAAAAAATATATACGTAATGTAATTATTTTCTTTAAGGAATAAAACTATTATTATTATTAGTTCACTTATATCTTTAAACTGCCTGCTATGAATTATCTATCCAGGAGTGTCGACTGCTCAATGAAACCCTGGTTGTTTCGCTAAAATCCTGAAAGAAAACCACAACCTGAGAAGAGATGGAGGGAAACGACTACCCTGTAGCACAGATTGTAGGTTGCTAATTTACCTATTTATCATATTCTCAATGTTTTTTTTTAATAATAATTTTAAAATTGAAAAATAAAATACGAAACCCAAGTCCCGCTATGTCAATTAATATAACTGCTAAACCCAACTGTTCCTAAAAAAACTGTGAAAGGGACTCCAGTGAAAGGACCCCTGGGTTTGTCAAAATATGAAATGAGGAAATCCATCTGTATGAGTTATATACCACGCCCATTCGGCATCTAGGAGCGCGCCATTTGGAACTGACACAATAAGCCTTAGTAACTCAATAACTGTTTCCAAAATCACAGTGGGGAAAAACCAGCCTTAAAATGTTACAAAACTTGTTTTATAAAACATTATAAATTAAACAATCTAGTAATGTTTAAATTTTAACTTTACTAACTCTAAACTTTACCTTTAGTTTTGATAAAAACTTTAACATTGGTTTAGTTTATATCCAAGTTATTAGTGCCTTTACACCAATATTTGTTCCCTTTAATATGTTCTATGTCTTGTCTTTTATACCAATATTTTAATAACCGAAATCCTTATCCATAGATTATAGATTGTTTAAGGGGGTGTAGATTGACTTTAAGTTATCCCAACAGAGTTAGTATGACACTTAAGGCTCCACGTTAGTATGACAGTTTTCCAATTAATTTTTCTTGAATATTTACACACCGCCAAGCTGCGTAAGTTTCTGAAGACTCACGTAAGAAAATATTTCCTAGTAACTGTTCATACGATCACCATTTTAAAATGTAAATATTCCCTGTAAATCTCACTCACAAGAACTGCTGGTTGTGGCAAACCCGAAATACCTAAACCATATCTTCGTATAGTCGTGGGTTAGATCCCTCTCTTTCAGTTTTCCTAACAAATCAACTCTTGTTCTCTTTCAATCCTGACGCTATTAGAGTATGCCAAGGCTAGAGGTCTTTTTTTAATCCTTTTTTTTATAGAGCCATAATGACCTTATTAGAAATAATTGTTAGGAATAGTTGTAAAGAATAGTTGTTAGGTAAAATTATAAAAACTATCAAATATAATGTATTCTATGTCCTAAGACAATACACAGAAGTTAGGCTGTTATTGTGAAATATATCAGAAAGTATCGCAATAGCTGACTCTAGACAAAATTCCTAGTTCACTAACCTGGCAAGGTGTATAAGCCCACCATGATCTAAAAAGGAGGTGAGTCATAATTTAACGGTCTTAGTCGGATGCCCTGCTCGTCAATTGAACAGGAGCATTGGTCAGTCACTGAAGAAACCAACAGTGACGCTCTGCTCGTCGGTTGACCAAGAGCATTTGTTCGGAACTATCAACGGGATTCAGTAGAATCACCTTTTGAAAAATTACTGCAAAAAACAAGGTAGCTGGTTATTGCAGAAATAGAGGTGACCAAATCAACAGTTTATCTTAAATAAATAAATGAAGTTAAAGAATACATAGTTAAACATAGACAGAGTCTCTAGCTCTTGAGTGGCACCAATCAAGTTCAGTTTTCCTTTTTGCAAACTCTCACTTGTTTTGTTCACTCTCTGCAATATATCATTCCAAATTACTGTTAAAAAAATGGTTGGGAAATTTTCCATTGTTTTTCTGAACCCTTGAGCTGCCAAGCGTGTTTCAGGAGTCCGAGTTTTATCCTTAGTCAAGTCTTCGAGTGCTACTTTGATTTCATTGTGGCTAGTAACTAAGGCACGAAGAGCATCAGCCCTTGCAGACCACCTTGTTTCGCTCATAGACTGCAACAACAATGTCCTGTTTTCGTTATTTTTCTTTCCCTCATTGCTCTTTTTAACATGGCTTTTTAGCACATCCCATCTATGTGTAGATGATGAGAAAAATGTATAGAGGGATTATACAAAGGTAAAAAAAAAATACTGCTTCTGCACAGGCTTTTTCGGCTGCATAGACACCTACAAGATTCAGTGAGTGGGCAGCACACGGAGCATAGTCAGCAAGTTCGTTCTTGCTTTTGATTCTTAATTGCACACCAGTATACATGCATGACATAATTTGATTTTTTTTTAAATATTTCACAATAATATTCAGCTTGCTCTATTTTGGGACTAATAGATATAGTTCACAGTAAATGGGATTAGATATAAATAACTTATTTCTTAGAATCTGAACCACTGATTGTTATATAACCTGATCCACATAACCATTAATCGCTCTATCTGAAATAAATAACTTTCATTTATAACAACCTAAAGGATTTTCGTCTTTAAACATCAAGGAAAACTAAATTAACTTGTAGAAAGAATAATAAACCGTGCAAAATTGTATTACTGTAAATCCTCAAACATTAAAAAAAATACTTTATCAAATTTTAGGAAGTATAAAATTACACTTTTCTTAATGTAACTGTTTTATTTACTATCTTAGATAAGAGATCATAGCACTTTAATATAAGAGTACACTTTTAGGAATTTGTTTAAATTTACAAACGAATTATAAAGTTCATCTTACACAACAAATCTGTAGACAAGTAATTAAACTCAATACAGGCTTTCCAAAATTAATAATATACAACAAATTATCAAGAAAGTTTAAATAGTGTAAAAACGGAATAAATTGTTTTTATATCGATTATATAACAATTCAACTATCGAGAAGATTTATTCGAAGTCGATACAAGTGAGTCTACAACAGATTTCAGATTGAACTGTCAGTCTCACAATATATTGCTGTAAAAGTTGCTTCATGTTGCAAGATATATTAGTCAAACGATTGTAGTCTATCTATAAATAGACAACGTCACTGTTAGAGAAGGGATTTTCATTTTGTTTCTTTTATTTTAAAAACAATTAAACTAATTATTTTCATTTTATCACTGTAGATTTATTTCAAGATAGATGTGGTTAGATTTTATAACAGCTGCAACCATATGGATAGCCATTTTCCGACACATGTTTTTATTTTTAAAAAGCTGGAGTTTCGGACAGTTTTCACATTAAGATAGAGGATGATAAAGGATGATGTTCTTCAGCTTTTTTAAAATTTAAACGGCTCTTTTTTAACAAATTAAAATTTCTATAAGAGTAACAAAAATTAGGGAATCAATACCTTTTAAAATACGGAATTAAAATATATTGTATTCATGTACGCCATTTTTAATAAAGGATAGATATATTTGATCTTATGTCAAAGTGACCGACTGAAAAACGATAAGTAATTTAAAATAAACTTAAGAACTTGCATATTGTTTGATAAAAATTATTGTATATATAAACAAACAACTGTTCTCCAATGTATTTTTACTTTATCATATATACATAGTATAGATCAAGTCAAAACCCAGTTGTTGCGGAAAAACACGGTTTGAGGTCCTATGAGACCAAAATAGTGGTTTTGGGAATGATGTTTGTCTGCTGTTGTCCTTTATACGGTGCTCTACACCCCAACGTGGGAACCAATTTTAATCAAATTTAATATATGATAAATAATATGTAATTGTAATTATTTTGGCCATATCTCGGGACTTTTTTTTTTCATTTTTATAACTCAAACTTATTATAGCTGCTATCAGAAAAAACACATTTTGCTCAAGCATAGCCTCTAAGAACCCAACAAAACGTATTAAAACCAAAAACATCTCAATAAAACTGAGGGATACGCAGAAAGTCGAAACGCAACCATGTATTGAACATTTCTGGCTAAAGACATGTAGATGTAGAGAATCTAATGTTGTTATAAATAATAGTTGAAATAAAATGCTACATAAACTGTGGGAGAATGTATTTAAAGAGAAATATTTATTTATTTAATTATAAAATACTTTAACACATTCCGCTGTCTCATCACATCTACAAGTCAAAGCTCAGAGTACATCTCACATACTGTACATTGGAAACGTAAACCTGTACTTTAAATGGAAATACTGGATAACATCGTTGATTCTTTTCTTATTGAATTTAGTTCGTAGCAACACAAACTATTCACAAAATATCACAATACGTTATAAAAACTTCTGAAAGAATAGCAATGAAGATGTATAAGGAAATCTTTTTAGATAGAGTACTTTAAATAAACTACCCCCCCCCCCTGAATAGTTGGAATATAAGTTTGCGTCACACACAAAGAAAAGCGGAGCGCTACTATATACGAAAAGGAATATTTATTAGTATACGAGTAAATGAAATACTTTAAAACAGTGTTGCAGTCTCATCCCATTGCATCTCTCGTACATTCTATAAATGTTAGAAACTAAACTGCAAAACTAGCTGACCTATTTTACAGAAATCTCCAACGTGTAATAGAATAATCTAATTCGCGAGTATTATTTAAAATGAAATATAAATTCTGTTTATAATAAGGTACGATGTATCTTATACAGAAGCACAAAACCTATGTAAACATTAAGTATGAGTCATTATATTAAATAACCTGAAATAGAATAAACAATTGTTTTTAAATTTTGTTTTACCAAAAAGACGGAGATCGATATTATTGACGATTACCAAACTTGCTCTATACTTCGTATTTTAGGTAAGTAAAACAGTTATTGACAGGTAATTACAGGTTTAAATAAACATAATAAAATACGATGATTTACAAAAGCTAAAAATCTATTTAAATTCAAATCCAAATACAGACTTCTTAATTTAGAACTTTGTTAAAAAGTGGGTGTATTACAAATAGCATATATGTTTGTTCATTGTCGGAACTGAGTAAACGATCTGTTTTTATCCACAAACAAAAAATAAAATAGAAACATTTGAGAACGCAATAATATTACAAAGAAAAACACTAAATAATTATTAAAAAAGATCGTATAAGCTTACCATTCCTCGTCACTGCAAAATCTGGACGTCCTAACCCCAAACATTGGTTCACACTGCAACAAAGTTTTCACAAATCAAATTAAACTCATAATTTGTAAAATAAAATACACATTTTTAAAACACACAATACTCTGTTATCTATACGGAGTGTCCCATGAAAAGGTCGCTATGTTTGTATCAATATGCCGGACATATGGAACACTCTACAAACTTGATACTTTACGGTTATGTTACATAGATAGGTAAGAAAAGTACCCTTAAGTTTTATTTGGGTATGGTCAATCAAAACAAAATGGCGGAATAACAAAATAATGGTAATTTTTCAACAAAATTATTTTATTTGGATAACCATTACAAATTGTTGGTTGAAGATAACAAAAAAAAAGTGTAAAACTTAAAAAGAAAAATAACAGTAATAAATTATTAATGATCCAAATTTGACCTTTATTCGAACTGATGTCAATCAATAGCTATGCATTGGTAGCGAGGACTGGAAATTGAGTTATAAGTGCTTTTGAAAAATTGTCGAGGTATCAACATTAATTCCTCATCAATCAGCCTCATTAATTTTTTTTTTAATGTAAATAAGACCCAATCGCAAAAAGTCAAGTCTGAGGACCTTGGAGGTCAGTACATGAAGTTACTGCCACGACCTTACCAACGGTTGGGAAGATCTCAATCAAAAACTGGGGTCTTTTTTAGAAGAGGGCCGCCACTATTAGTCCTTTCCTCAGTCCAATACTACTGCGACACTGTCGAACATGACATCTCCAACGATCCTTGGTCTTAGTCAACTGAAGAGACATGTCATGTCCTTCCGAACACTTCCGCACACTATGCAATATGTGTTTATTTTGTAAAAACTTTACTGCACTTTCTTTACTATTGATTTCCCGAGCTAACAATAATAGCGACATGATTAAGTAAATACTCGAGCTCGACTGACCAGTGCAGCGGGGGCAGCGGCAGTCCGCCTGTTACGTCGCACGATAAGATAACGGTTGATAAGATAAGCTTGACCATCGTACCTGAGGGTCCGTTGGCGTATTGTGGATATTTCCGTCTATATGCATCCCAGTAAGGTTCGCTGTGTAGGGGAAATTTTAATAGTGGCGGCCCTCTTCTAAAAAAGACCCAAAAACTGATTTGGCCACTTTAGAATAATGAGGAGGAGATTTATCCTGTTGGAAAAACATTCCTTATCTCCGGTTGCGTAAGATGTGGAACTATGTGATCAGTTAATATTGATGCGTATCTGTCTCCAGTCATTGTGTGGTGGGATATGTCATACGATAAAACACCATCCTTCGTGTACCCAACAGTTATACCCTTTTTGATTTCAAGCCCTCGTAGTGTAAGATATGTGGATTTTGTGTCTAATAATTACAATGATCTCTGTTTATAGATCCTGTTCGGTAAAATGTAGCTTCCTTTAAGAATACAATTCCTTCATTCCATTCCGCATCTTCGTCAAACTTTTCAATTATCTTAGAACAAAATTCCTCTCGTCTGTCTGAGTCATCTTCCAGCAGTCCGTGAACTAAAATGTGTTTTATACAAATTTATTTCGTTTTTCTTGGCATATCTTTGAAATGACGACTTCGATATCCTGCTAGTGAATGCAACTTTTTTAAGTGACTGTAGATTTCATTAAAGTATCCTATGCAAGCTATTAATTTTCTATGTTAGAATATTTATGATATTTCATTGAAACTGATCCAGTTTCTAGTAGCATAGTTTCTATTATTTATGAATTGTTTTTCTTGATTATGGAGGAAACACATAATTTGGTTAGGTTCTTTGAAAGTACCTTATCACTTCATATTCATTTTCAAATGTAATACCCCAAGAACAACAATTCACTTTTTGTTCAATTAATTGTTTCGAGGTTATATATCACATATAAATTAACTTAACACAACTAACAAATTATTTAATTGTTGTGTGTTAACAAAACAACACCTGATCGAGATTCAACCGATGTCGACGCACATTTTAATTACATTTCATTGTAGGAGGAAGTGGTTCTATCAGAATATTATCGTTCTTTTTGTTATTCCATAAATAAATAAAACTTGAGAGTACTTTTCTACTTAATAACATAACTCTAAAGTGTCAAGTTTGTAGAGTGTTTCATATGTACGGTATAATAATTCAAACAAAGCAACCTCTTCGTGGGACCCCCTTTAATTTAAACACAAAAACATTTCTTTGTGAATTTATAATAATCTAATACTGTAATTATTGTTACATAACCGTTGACCGTCTCAATTGTCCGTTACGAACTTATGAGAATGTACCTTTTGAAGGTGAAAGGTGAAAGGAAAACGGCTAATCTAGACTTAGCAAACTAAATCATACATAAGCAACGATTACGAAGTACAGCTGAGATAATCCTAGTTGTTGATTAAACTGATCACTTTCAACTCTTTTTCAAAGAATTTTTAATACAAATTCAATCTTGGAAAAATCGCCATCCCAGACGATTAATTGTGCACATATCCTACCCATTCAAGTCATTCAGCACTAATATTGGTTCACTATAAATACAAGGTGGGTGAAAAGTAACGTTCACTCTTTAAATGTTTTACTATTTAAGTTGCCACTAACGTTTTCCAGTTTTGAATTTATGGTAGGGACAGGGCAGGTGATAAGTAAAAAATTTCAAATAGAGTACACGGTCATGTGATGCGTTATTTTAAAGGGCTTCATGAAACAATAAAATATTGTTGTAACTGTAATGGCGGCAGTCAATATGTTTTTATGTTCCCTCATGTTTTTATTTGAGTATGTTCACAGGTATGAGGACATTACTAAGTTTTAATTTTGGGTTTTAAAACCACAGATGATAGGGGTGGTTTCATATTTTTAAATAGGATGAACAATCATGTCATACATCATTTTAATCATCTTGTCAAGATAAGATAAATGATTGCTAACCCAATTAAAATGCTCACCATCCAGATCAAAATTATGGCAAAAAATGTGATTGTATTAGGATAACTAAAAATCTATCCTCCTTAAATTTTAATGTTAATTTGTTTTTTGGGGAATTTTTTGTTCAATTTGCTATTTTTCTAGATCAAATGAAATCTTTAAACAATCCTTAAATAATGGTTATTTGAATGGTTTATTTTTACATTGTTAAACAATCAAAAATTCAATCTCTCAACAACATAATCGTACAATACACAACTCTGTTGAAACTTCTGTGTTCTGTAGATATGAGGTAGTATCAATGACTACATAAATACTATAAGACACGACATTGCCATGTTAAATATTCTACGCTTATTCTTGAGTTGTCCATTACCCGCTAGGGTGTGGAGCTGTCGCTCTGCTAGAGAATCTGAAGTTGACGTGACTGGCGCTAGGTGGCTCTACGGTCAAACAATGTTTCAGTTGCGTTGCGACGTTAAGTAAATAAATAATAATCTAACCTACTGCACTGGTCATTTCTCTGCGCCCGGACTCGTCACTACTAACAGCACCAAAAACATCCGCTTTTTCTGAAAACATTTCCTAAATACTCATACTATCATGCAATTCTAGTTAAAAGAACAAAAACGTTAAAATAATACTTTCCCCAAGACGATCGTAATTATAAGTAAAATATCCATGTGATCTTATACATTTTTAAAATCTTTAAAAAAAAAATGTTACGGAAACACTGGTCGTTTATAGTTTTAGAAATATTTTGAAATATATTGAAAATATTGTAATGAAATATTTTATAAACCTTTTCTCAACATTTTTCTAATATACGCCGGAAAATATTTTTTAAGAAGTTAAAAACATATTTGATTTTGGTTTATGGGAAAATGTTTTGCAATACTGTTTAATGTTTCGAAAATATTAATAAAATATTGTTTGGATACTATTGAAAACGTTTATAAAAAATGTTTTAATAATATTTGTTACAATATTTTACAAAAGAGATTTGAAAACTTTGTTTAAATACGTAACAACATAAAATAACAACCTTAAGAAAAGCTTGATAAATTTATGGGGGGGGGGAATAAAGACAATTTATAAAGTCACCGTAGAATTAAAACATAGTAAAATTTTAAAATATATTCTTACATAAAAATATGACAAGAAATAACATCATAGGACTAAGAAAATTATTTAAATTGTAAAAATCATAAATATTACAGATAAAGTTCATTTGTAGTCAAAATAATAAAATAAAAACCTTAATAATAGCTTGATAAATTTGTGAAAAAAAGTGAAACTAATAACTAAATACAAATTTATAAAGTCAACATAGAACTAAAATATCGCAAAATTATAAAATATATTATTACATAAAAATATGACAAGAAATAACATCATAGGACTAAGCAGTAAGAATATTTGTGTTCAATTTTCTAAGTTTTTTTTTTTCTAACTGCTGCCCTGTCGTTATCTGTTTCTGGCTATAAAAAATTTGGCAGGATAAAAATAAATGTTTATAATTGTTGGTAATAAATAATTAAATTAGATTCTCAAAACGTAATATTCTATTATGTTAGCCATTATATACTTGCAACATACAATGAATTTATAATGGGATGTAATATTACATTAACCCTTAACTGGTACCACTAGTTTTTCAAACGCAAATGATAAAATGGGTAAAAACGCAATTATGACTGATTTCACAATCAAAAACATGTTTGCATAACAAATTTTACAACTCATGTTTAAAATTTTCAAACAACTCACAAAGTAGATATAAACGTTTACACTGACCAAACACTCCTTACTTCACTACATCAACATTGAAATAAAGCAAAAAAACCTAAAAACAGATAGAAGAAAAGCAGTTAACAGAAAAGCATTAGCAGCTTCAATTTAACACCTCACGACATTGTTACAGTAAGATGTGGGTATGGTATTGGGGTTTCCCACTATCCTTTCCTTTTTTAACAAATCATAAATTAATTTGTTTTCAAACGATAATAATTTTACACACAACAGATTAAGAAATACGATAACGGAAGTAATTTAAAAAAAATTATACTAGGCCTAATTATTTTGAGCTCAATTTTTCAAGTTTATTATTATAACCAATGTAGGCATTTTCACATTATTATAACCAATGTAGGCCATCGCAAAATCACTAAACCGCCCGATTCCGTGGCCCCAACTATAGACAAGTCGCGACAAAAACATATTTTTGTCAGACAAAAACATATACAGAAAAGTCGCGGGAAAATAAATTTACAGATTTGTGTTCACAAGTGAATTACTAAAATTTTGTACATCTTGAAAATAATTATAAAAATTATTCTGCTATGTTATATAACTTTGTTAATCAAAAAGTTTTGTAACGGTAAGACATATTTTTGTGTTCATGGCTTTCTTTCCCCAAAATATATTACTATACCATTTTTTTCAAGCTTATAGTTCATAACGCTGCTTCTTTTTGTATGATGTGGTATATTTGAAATTAATTTTAGGGTAAGGATTTTTTTTAAATTTTTATATATTTTTTATATTTCTATTTAGACTAAATTACTAAACTTTTAAATATCTTTTAAAAAATTATAAAAATGTAGTATTTTTTAAGTACCCATAAACATTGACAATTTTTGAGAAATTTAGATTTTTTCAGTTTTTAGGGGTTTTGGGGGAGGCCATAAACCCCTAAAATATAAATATAAACTAACGTCTGGAATTGTCAATTAAATATTGGTTTTCAATTGAATAGATACAAAATTTCATCTGAATCTGAAGCTGGATATTTCTGACACACACAGACATACATAACCGTGAAACCAATTTTTTGTATTCAGAGAGTAAGAAAACGATTTTTTATTTTTTTAAAAAGGCATACTATACATACATGTAGAGGGATGCATCAAAACCATGTCTGTGCATTAGGCCTATAAATACTAAATTATATGTGCAAATTAAAAATTATCTTATCAAAATAAAAACATGTACAAGCTCAAGACTATAGAAATAATAATAAACCTCCAATCTACACAGCTTTGGGCGAAGCCGGGTAAAACAACTAGTAAGACGGAGTAAGTGAGAAGGTTTGTGAGAGAGAGGTCAACAGTTGTACAGTCTCAACCAAGTGGGATGCGTACAGTCAAGCACCTGCTGCTAGCGCTTTCTGATAGCTGTGAGTCAAACTTGTGATGAACAGCACCCGTAAAGCGTAGACTATTTCCCTATCCTATGTCGTGTCTTATAGTATTTATGTAGTCATTGGTAGTATTCAAACTGCACGGAGTGCCTCCTCATTAAGGTCATAATTTTACACCGTTTGTAAATGAACAGTTATCATTAGATAGATCGCAGGAGTAAGACTGAATTGTCAAAGATGTCTCCTGACCTTAAATCCACTAGATTTTTTTTATCGAGTTGTTAAAAGTAACTATCTACATCACAAAACTAGCATCGGTTGTAAATTTATGAAACAGAACTAAAGAAACGTTAAAAGAATAAAATACCAGATATATTTACAAACTGTTTGACACATGGACAACCATAATTAATCCTCTGCAGTTGTACAATGGTTTTTTTTTGGAATTGTAGTAAACAACGCATGAAACAAAAATTAACATGAATATTTAAGAAGAGATTTTTTATTAGTTAACACTTCTTACTAAAAGGTATGGAATGATTTTGTAAGTGGGGTGAATTGTAATAATCACGATAACTTTAAAATGTATTCATTAGGAGTTTCAATACAAAACAAAATCATTGAGCAAACCAAGTAGAAGTAAATGAGCGGTTTAGCTACAGGTTAAGCCGGGACACCCCTCCCTTAAAATCTTGACCCTTTCCCACCTCCGATTTCACCTCATTTCGACTATTTTTCAACTCCCTTTCCTTCCGCCGGAAAAAAATCCACCCCGACTTAAGCATTCTACTAATCCACGTCAACCCTAGGTGTCTCTATCTCCAAATTTTAACCCTTTTTCCTAAAAACGTTTGGAAACTCATATAACCCATTTTGAAAGATTGCCCCCCAAATTTTGAAACATTTACAAAAACTTTTCTAAACCCGCCCAACACATTTTGACTCCCCCTTTTTACTCTTTTCTGAACCGATCCAACCCATTTTAACACCCCCCCCCCCATTTTGACCCTTTTCTGATAACACCCAAAATTAAGATTTATTAACAAACCTCCTATTACTTGAGAAGATTCTCAGGTGGGAAGATGCAACCTGATTTTTTAGATTAATACCATCACGTTAACGACCATTTCAGTTACTATGGTCGGTAAAAATTTGTATTGGTGTATTTTTTTTTTTTGCCTATTGAGCCCTTTAAAATAACCAATGGCCTAGTACTACTTACTTTAATTTACGTAAAACACTACAATGTCCCTTCATTGTTAATTATTTCTAAAAATATAAATAAAGTAACGCACTCCGTCACAGCATTGTCCACAGTATTTTCAAGTAGAGATATCATGTAAAATATATTTAAAAAAGAGAAAACCCCACAAAGCTAACATTTTTTTTTTTTTTTTTTTTTTTTTTTAAATGAAAAATATTTATTATTTCTTCCATAACATTAAAATGGGTCATGGTGAAAACGAATAAAATAAGCTTAATTTCATCAAACTGTGTTATATATTTCATCAAAATATGAATATTGAACATGTGAGACATGGCACCATACGTCATTTCAGCAGTCTATGTCTTTGTGGCCCAGCCAAGGAGCCCACCAAACCAAAACTATAATAAGTATAAATTAGGATGTAAAGGAATTCTAAATAATAAAATATGAATTGGCACTTGCGATTTTGTTGAGCAGTGCAAGATTACGTAGAGGGGGGGGAGAGACGAGGAGTGGAGAGCTGGAACCAGCGAGCCGAGCGGGACCGCTACGGGACGAGGTCAGTCCATTTTCGGCCACGTGCTAGCTAAATTAAACGGTATGTTTTTCGACCACTATTAAGGCTTTATCTAGCCGTTATGTCTTTTTTATAAATCATAATTATTTTTGTAATTTTTTAATTCGGCGCTCAAATAATATAAGAGAGTATTTAATTTCACTTGCGTTGCGTGCGTTCATTAGCGTCCTAACTCGACTCCTTGGCCCATCCTGACAAGATTCGGCTAAAGTGTACGCGGTCTCCAGCCAGCCGGAGCTACCAGCTGGTCAAAAGAAGTGGAGACGGTCACATCTTGTTACCTTGAAATCAAACTCATAAATGGGTTTAAGCCTTTGACCAAATTTAGACCTTTAAGAACCAACATTTTTTAAAACCCTCACATAGTGAACATTGAATATAATATGAGAACTACCACCATGCGAAATTTCAGCACTCTACATCTTATTAACTTGGAAATAAACTGATAAATGGTTGAGAACTTAGTCAAAATTTAGACGTTTTCGGAATTAATATTTGTTTTAACAATTTCATAGTGAACATTAAATATATGAGATATATCGCCGTGCGAAATTTCAATGTTCGATGTCAGCAACCCTGGAAATAAACTGATAATGGTTTAGACCTTAATCTAAATTTAGGCTTTTCAGAATTAGAGTTTTATAACAATTTTATAGTGAACAATAAACATATATACCACCATGCAAAATTTCAGCGTTCCATTTCTTATTACTTTGGAAATAAACTCATAAATAGGTTTAGGCTTTAGTCCAAATTTAGGTCTTTTAGTATCAGATTTTTTTTAAACTCTTTCATAGTGAATATTGAACATATGAGACATACCACCATACAAAATTTCAGTGCTCTATGTCTTATTCGTTAGAAATAAATTAATAGATTGGTTTAGGTCTTAGTCTAAATTAAACCGTTAATTAATGCACCTCTACGTAGCTTCCCTCTAAATTTCAATTGTATCGATACAGTGGTTTTAGTTGTATGTTGATAATGGCTCAGTCAGGCAATCAGAAGCCTTCTTAGATTAAATGTAGTCTAATTATATATAGTTATAAATAAATACGTCACAGCATCACTAAATCATGTAATCGACAAGTCCAAGGAATTCTATCCCGTCGTACAAAACTTGCATTTTCTTATCGACTATAAAGAATGGTAAAAATGTTTACATATAGCTCATAAATTTAAAATATGTATCAATCTGTTACACATTGACACTGTATATTTCCTACAGCCCCCTCGTTTTAATAATTCAGAGGAAGGCAAAACAAAGCGGGTTCTTTGAGTGACGTGTTTCCGTTAAAACAATATTTACACTTTCTATTACTTTGACAAAAAGATATTTTATGAATTTATTGCTTGTCTTATGCACATAACCTGAGTACTGCATTAGCCATGTACGTCAAATAACATCGGTAGGTATTCAACAAATTTATATATTCACCACTTGTCGAATCTCCTTGGAGAGCTTTGTAAATCATACTGCTACCTGTGACCTTCATAGCGAAAGGAGAAATGCCAATATGTAAATTTTATCATTTCTAACTGTCTGTCAACTATTAATTGGAATAGCTCAGCTCATTTTCCAGAGGTTTTTAATAGGTAGACGTGTTGTGTAATCAGATTTTAGTTAATGTTTGATTAAAATGTTTCCTAGTTTCCGAAATATAACAACAAATCTATAAAGGTAATAAAAAAACGAAACTTTTCAACATATTTTATGCATATTCTTAAAACGATTGTCAATATACAGAGTGATTCAAAATCACACGACAATATTTCGGGGGCTGATTTTAAAGCTAAAAATAAGAAATAAAGTTTATTTAAACATAGGCCCGGAAACGCTTCGTTTTCCGTCTGTCGGCCATTTTTTTTTTTTTTTTGGAAGTAGATAAAATATCGAGGATTATTTGGTATACACAATATTTACGTAATCTCCTACCAGTATACCAGAAAACAAATAAATTATTTTGTACTTTATTTTAAATGGCAGACGTTTAATTTCTTTAATGTTGAATATCTCGAAAACAGTACAAAATATTTACAAGAAACAAACTATTTTCCTCTTTGGAAAAACCATACCTTTTTTAATTTATTCGTAAGTAAATGATAATTCAGTTTTTGTCAAAAAAAAAACAAATTTCTTAGTAGTTGTCTACATAAGATAAATTAGCCTTATATTATGGAATTATGAGATTTATTAATAATAATATTATCCATTGTCTAGAAACGTTCAAAAATGAAAATGTTTTCCTAAAGGATTTCAAAATAGCAACTGGTGTTTCAATACTGATTAAATATTTTATTCCCAAAGTTGGCTAACAGCTCATCGGTTTTTTATTTATTTTATTTGTAATGTTATCGGAATTTAAATGTGTACAAATTTAGTTTGTAACTTTTATTTGTTAATATACAATTTAACAAACGTTTTGGAACGTTTAAAATATTTAAATTTGTATTAAAGTCGCCAATTTGGAAAATTTAAAGGAACATTTTCATTTTTGGTATATTTCTGAACAATTGATTACAAATAAAATATTTAATAACTATCACCATTCCATAATATTTTAGTTTTCAGCTATTCATAGGTGTTGTAGTAAATTACCAAGAAATTGTTTTTAGTTTTTTGTCTACATCTTGGTTGTCCTATTTATTTGCAGGGGAAAAAAATGTAAAACATTTTGTTTCTTTTAAATATTTTTTAATGTCATTGGTTTTCGAGATACTCGACATTAAACATTTTAAATATCGTCATTTTGAAAATGTACCAAATAAAGTCTTGATTTTCTATAATGGTAAAAGGTTACGTAGATAATGCGTACATCAAATCTTCACTTAATTTCTTATCTACTTCCAAAGATATGTTTTTTGTAAAAATATAAAATGGCCGAAAGAAAGAAAACGAAACAGTTTTAGATCTATCTTTACATAAACTTTTATCTTATTTTTAACTCTAGAATAAACTCACAAAATAATACTCCCAATTTTTAATCATATATGGTCAGTGACATATTTTATTTGTAATTTGAACGCTAATTGAAAGTAAACTTTTTTTAAATCAGTGCAATAGATCTACCACAAACTGTAAAATTAATTTTTTCATGTCCAAACTTCCTCTACCCTATTCTTTAACGTAAAACCGTCATCTTTCTTTGACTTGTCCTTTCATTCATTCAGCTTATCAAGTAAGTGTGATACGGTGGAGGAAGTTGTATTCCCCTATATTTCCATACAGTTCTTTTGTTTGTAGTAGGCCTATAACTAAAAATTGGAGTTATTGTTAACATTTTTCTATGCATAAGAGTGTCTAAAATTACAAGTAACAATGTTAGAAGATCTTAAATGGTTGAAAGCAATTTTCTAGGCTCTGTAACGAGGAACGTAATGCACTCCAATCTTAGAATATTTGTTAAGTATAATCCGAATTTGAATCTGTTTTGGTGTCCATCTACGTAACATATGTATTATTGTACATAGAGTAAACAACAAATTTGTAAAAAACCATTCGTTTTTCAAAGAATTTTTAAATTTACGTACAGAAATTATAATACAATATTGTTTTTTTTTGGTACAATTCCGTCTCTAAATGTAATTTTCGGATTTTTTTTTTTTAATACTTCATAATCAGTGTAAGCCCATGTAGAACTTTATTAATCTCCAAGTTATAAGGGAAATGTAACAAAAAGAACCCTGCTCTCTCACAGCTTATCTAGATTTAATAAAAAGTATTTCAAGTTTTCAGGTTCATTTTCCTTCTTGTGCCTCTTCTCTTACAAATCTCAAACACGTACAAATGCAAGATTTTGGTCTCGAGATCAGAGTTAATTAAAAGTTATATTAAACTTTCATACAATCCTATATCGTACCATAGGTTATTAAAGATTAATCCAATGTACATGATTCTAATATGAATCCATTCCTCGGCTTTCAGAAGTTTAGTTTTTAATCCAACAATATTTATCCTCATAATGAAATATCTGACAAGAGTGAGGAGTGTCTATTAGGCTGACATGCAGTTCCCCCGGCGGTTGAAGGAATTTATTAGGGTCAATAATCCTGCCCCCCCAAAAATTCTGCAATTCCCCCGTCACACAACCTAACCTAACCAGAAGGAATTCTTCATCTTCATTACTAACTATACGAATACTGTTTAGAGCGCCATGAACTTCCGATTATATTCTTCTGTACAAGTTATTTTTTATTGCATTACATAATTTATTTGTTGCGTTAGCAAATAACGTTAATACAGAAATGATCGCCGGGGGGGGGGACTGCAGAACTCCCGTCTATTAAACCTATTAACATGGCGAACTATGAAAATAGTCACTAGAAATGAACAATAGTCACTAGAAATGAACAATAGTCACTAGAAAACTTATGGAAACCAAATCTTACGAGATGTATTATTGTCTCTATATCTGAGACATTGCCTTCTAAGAACATAGTAGGTGTATTCATCGGTTAGGAGGAAATTAGGCCTGGAAAAGGAAACATCCAGAACACATGATCATCAAATGGGAATGCCTCAATCAGGAGAGGAATGACGCCCTTCAACCTTTGACAAGGAAACCTCTAGAAAATCTCGTTAGAAATATTCAGAAATTCATGTAGCTCGCGACCTAACAGCATGATATAATTCTGAAAAGACTTAACCTTCATGTGCTGATTATTTCTCGATAGATACTAGCCGAATCTACACTTTTTCAACTAGTTTTGCGTTAGATCTCTCTTTTTCATTTTTCTCTCTGGTACACTCCTATCATGACCAACTCTTGTTCTCTTCCGACCCTTTGGCGATATTAGAGTAGTAGAATGCTAGCTTTTCTTCCTTTTTTTTAAATGGATGTACGACCGTTTTTTGACATTAAACAATAACAAATAAATCTTAATAATCTATAACAACTGTCATTATAGAAGTTAGGATGTATAACTAAAACTGGTCTATTGATGAGTTTCCACTTTAAAAACACCCACGAGGTATAGGGGGTTGATTAAGTCACCGGTAGAAGAGTCACTATTATAAACTATGCCAGTTAGACATGTAAACAAAACATAAGTTCTAAATAAGTCCAGTCTATGTGGGGAAACCATATGTAAGAATAATAGTAATTATGATTTTTTTTAAGGGTTGTTGTTGTTCCTATGGCTGATGGCGGAGAAGTCATCTTATCATCAAAGTTATGGCACCCTAATATAGCTTAGCTATGTGTCTCCTGGTCTTTATTAAATTTAATGCACTCAAGCAGATGATCCTCGTCCATAACACAACCCAAATCATTCAAATGGTGTATTTACTAAATAAATATGCCAACTTTTTTTTAAATCTTCTGCTAAGCAGAAGTTAGCAACGGATTCTTTTTTATAGTTTTGTTTGTTTTATCACATTTCTTGTGGATATCCTTCCGCTTCTTCTTTTTGAATTGATTTGGCGCTTCCTGTTCGAATTTTGTGTTTAATAAGTTTGAAAAGAAGCTACTTCTATTGGTATTTTATTGGTATGCACTTTCTAGTGCACACTTGAGGAGGACAAAGTTACTCAAGTCCGTAACAACACCTTGAACCGCACTTTTCCTTGTGCGATGACAAATGAGTGAGAGCGCCGGCAGAGAGCATTCCAAAGAAAGAATGCCAAATACTAAAAAAGAAGTAAAAAAAAAGGAAATGTTCTTTTCGGAGCTAAAAATTCTGACAACGGACCAAATCAAATAAACATTCTTTAGTGGAATTAAGGTGAATTGTCAAAATTAAAGATGAAAGAAATCAGGAAGATTTTCGACGAATAATTATTTTAAATATTCTTAAATTGTTTCCAATCTACAGTATAAAAAATGGAACGAAGCTTCATTTTTTTCTTGCGAAAATCTATACTACAACTCTTAAACAAATTGCATTCTTTTCATTCTACGTACGACTTGTATATGTCAAAAAAAATCCCTACCTATAACTCATATAATTTTTATTAAATAGTTTAGGTTGAACTCAAAACCAAAATATTTACTATTCTGCTACACAACCCTTTCTCTCAAAACCTCAACGAAATTTTTAATAACGCAACTAATTCCATCTATATGTCGTAGGCTACATTAAAATGATCACAATTCATTTATACTACGGGCTTACCAATCACGAGGTAACCTAACTATATTTACACTATGTAGTCTTGGGTTAGATCCCTCTCTTTCATCTTTCCTATCAGATCACTCTTTGCCAACTCTTGTTCACTTTATGATCGAGAAATTCTCACCTCACACAATAGTAGAAGAACACATACTGTACAACAGCTAGCAATACAATAAATTACATAAATGGAGCTTTTTAAGTTTTATCAATGCGTCAACAACACTTCAAATATTAAATACCCACAATAACTACATATTTCTTTTTTTAAATACATTTTCTTCAATTGTCCTGCTTTGACAATGAAGTTAATGTTTAAAACATCTGCGGTAACTCTTAAACCCATACCAACTTTCAAAACAGGTTTAGCGTCAAGTTTCAGTATCAGAGATAGTTTTTAAATGTCCAATCCTTTACCATAAGGTTTAAATCTACTTCCTTTAATCTGCTTACCTCAAGAAACTTCCCTACAAACTCAATACACCAAATCTTTTCACAAGAAGATTTCTTCAAGTGTAAATATTTATCCGCTGTTATTTTGTGATTTGGTAAATTCTATGTTAAATTCCACGTCAGTTAAACAATATCGGTTTATATTCAGAATGGTAAGGATAGGTTATGTTACGTTAGGTTAGGCTATATATGTATGTTAGGTTAGGAAGGGTTGCTGTAAAAACTCAACACTAAGCCGAATTGTTGATATGAAAGAACTAGGTCTGTTTTTTACTTTCTCTCATTATAGTGGAAAATTATGCGAGGGGTCAAAATTAGATTTTTTCTGATATATTCGTTTTGTAATCCAATGAAGCCAAAAGAGTGGTGGTTTTAAGATCGATATCTGTCCCTCTTGTGTGCAATGATCTAGACCCCAAACTTGTAGATTGATTTTAATCACATTTGCTTATTTTGACTGTATTTCAAAACATTCTTCATTTTCTTAGACCTAGTTCTAATTTCCTTCATTTTTTTTTAATAATTGAATTGTTACTCTATATTATTTAAAATAGAGTATTAATTTCTGGCCATTTTAAGTTACAATAGATACCATTAATTGGGTTATTGTGAAAATTTAATTCAAGAATCATTTCGAGAGAAAGCAGAACATTTAACAAATATAATATTTTGGTTTTGAGTTCCACCAAAGCTAATTAAAATATTTATATGATTTTTAGATATTATATTGTATTTTCATGATTAAAGGAATTTAAAAAAATATGTAAAACGTTTATAAATATTGTGGTATGTTATTTTAAAGTCCCTGAATTTAAAAAAAAACGCCTTTGTTAAAAGTAGATTGGACTAATTTCGAATTATTAAATTTTTACGAAGGCGTTCCTTAATCCATTTTTTCTAACTGTAAATTTAACAGTTTTTGTGAGATGAATCTTTTTCCAAACGAGAGAAACATTTTGCTTCACGACACCTAGTACAACAGTATCACAAGTTTAGAACGCACGATTTAAAGACGTTTTTCATACAGTTGCACCCAATAAAGGTGAAAAAACAAAACAAGTTATATATAAAACAAATAGTATGTTACTATAACATTTATGTGTATCGTATTATATTTTACATCATTTGTGTATTCTTGATACAACAATTGAAGTTAGAACAGCTACGTATTACTATTGTTGCCATGGCAACCTGTAGTTTTAGAAAAAATAGGAAAGCGTACTACGGAAAACAATACAATGTATGGAACAGCTGTTTTAAGAACTGTTATCGTTTACATTTTTTAAGTAACTGTAAAAAAACAACTTAATACTCTTAAAATTAAATTATATCATAATTACCACTTGTCCTTACATAATTTTTCTCTACTTATCACTTGTACTTATTTAGGTCAAATTTTGTTACATGTCACACTGCCATTATTTCTCCCCTTTCAGCAGATAACCCCAACAACCCTCTGTTTCTCGTGGCTAATTTTAAAGTGATATCACTTCTATAAATGATTGGTAGTTTCATCTCCTGACTTCTATAAATGATTGGTAGTTTCATCTCCTGACTTCTATAATGAAATAAATGCTAAAAGTTCTTTAAAAAATTTTCCACGAGCGAAGATGAAATATGTGGATGGCATTTTTGCAAGTGTTTGATAAAAATGAAAATCTTGAAGAGTTTTTTGACATTATCAATGGATTTTAACCAATTATACAGTATACTACAGAAGTTGAAAAAGATAGTAATCTTCCATTTTTTGATGTAAATGTGTTTAGAAAAAGTAATAGTTTATCGTTTAGTCTTTATAGAAAGCCAACACATAGAGATCGATATATAACTAAGGATTCACACCATTCACCCGCACATAAAAGAGCAGCTTTCAATTCTATGGTTCGCTGGTTAATAAACTTACCTCTGTCTAAAGAATATTACGAAAAAGAACTTCAATATATTCATGGTGCTGAAATTTTTAATGGTTATCTAAAAGAAATAATAGTAATATAATAAAGAAAGCGAAAATTAAGGAACCGAGAAGTACTCTTGTGGGAAGTATTCCTCGAAAACGATGGGTTAAAAGTACATTTCCTACTCCAGTGTCAAATATTGTTAAAAAATCACTAAGAAAATATGCAAATTTAAATGTAGCAATGTCAGCCGAGAATAATCTTTGTAAGATTTTGGGATATCCGAAAGATAAAATTCAAGAACAAGATAAACAAAGAATTTATTGTATAAATTGTGAAATATGTCCGAAGAAATATATAGGCCAAACAAAACTAAATGTCAGGATAAGAGCAAAAGAACACTTTGCCCACTTCAAATATAATAAGTCTGTTAAATCAGTTACGGCTAAACATTTATTATAGAGAAAACATTATTTCAAAATAGAAAACTCTGTGTTGTTGAAAAATGTTACTAAATTAAACACAATAGATGCGTGGGACACTTTTTATATTAACAAGTACCGTAAATTAACTGTAAATAATGAATTAGGGCCGATACAAAGTTCTATATTAAAATAAAATATAAAAATCTATTGTTAGATATAAAACTAGTTCAGAATATGGTATTAGTTTGATGTTAACTCTTAAGTTATTTAGATTGACGCGAGGCACTTATCAACGCCTAATATTAGAAAGTATGTTTAGGCCACGACCCTTTAGTTTTGTATAAATACGTGCTAGGTTAGTTATAGCAATGACTACGAAATACTAGCAGTATAGTATAAGACTACGAAATAGTATTTATGTAGTCATTGGTTATAGTTTAGTTATTGTAGCTCACGTATCACTGAGAATAGCGACTTTGTAACGTAATTTTTGTGAGAACTTGTGTTCGAGTTTTATTCTATCCAATATTTATCTCACAAGTCAATCTCAATATTTATTTATATTCTATAATAAAAATTATTAAATGTTTTACAGACTCTTGAGGATGACATCACACAATCAGTCACCATGTATTAAATAACTTCTAACTTTATATTGATTAATTATTCAACGGAATTTTTTTTTAATAATTGGTTTGGGTTTCTTCTGAAGTTATATAAATACTTTATTAATTCTAGTTTTTTATCAAAGCTTTCTTTCTACTATAAATGAATTGTTCCGAAAATAAAAGGAACTGTATGTAATGTTGATTGCTAATTGAGTTAAGCCTAGTAATAAAATTAAATATAATGAGCATTATTATGGACTCTCTAATCCTCTTTGCACATCTTACAGATGTAAAAGTCTTTGACACAACCGAGCCTCCCGTGAGGATTTGCTGTTTAAATTAGGCACGAATAGTATTACAGGTTTATTTTGTCGTCGAATTAAGTCCACTTTCCACTTTCTCGTTTCGTTTATAAAAAGATATTTTTTTAATATTTATATTTACCTTATGTGACATGTGACTTTGTTAGTCTAGGATTGACGTGTTTCAGAACCATGTTCCATCATCAGAAATTTCTCACTCGTAGAGATCGTTAAATATTAAGATATTTTAACACAACACTAAGCACAATTTTTATCACATTCATTTTTGTTAAACAGGATGTACAGTGCCCACTGTGGTAAAGTGAACTTGCTACTGACTGTGAGTTAACTTTAGAATAAATAACTTTTAGATATTATTTAATTAGAAAAAAAGTATAGATTTAACTAGCATCCCTAGGGATTGCTAAAGCTGTACTCACTTGTAATGAGCTCCTGAGACTAACAATTATAATAAAATTATTCAATGTATAAAACCAAACGATGTTCGTTTTTTCATTGTCCATTTTGACATCCCCAAAGTCCAAAAGTTATTTTTGAAATGATGTGTGATTTACAGCTCAAAGAAATGAATCGACTTATTCAAATTTGGTTTTTTGTTATTTTATAGTCATAAATCTAAACATTTATTGATAACTGAAAATTTAGCTACAATAAAACCACTCAAAATTTGTATTTTCTTAAATGATCGTGGTTGAATACTTTTGTTTTCCCCCTCAAAATGATCACGAACTTTTGTGTTTGACAATTTGTGTTGTGTTTTAATTCATCACGTTTTATTCCATTTGTATTGAAATCTATTGCAACGATTTAAGATTCTTTTATAACGGCGCAAGTTTGTCCATTCTGTGGGGGTAACTTCCAAACCAAGCATGGATACATTTAGTCCACGAATTTAGTGCGTGCAGTGTAGCAAAATTATTTTTAAATTGACACAACTAATTTTGAAAAAAATCTATTCCAGGTTTTGGTAGCTTCTATTATTAAATGTTAAATATTATTAGTTTTAGGTTTCGTCTACAGGTTTTTAAGATAGTTTGTGCACTGTTCATAAACACAATAAACAGAAAAATATACGTGTGAACTAGATTAACACATTTTTTTAAATCTAAAACACTAAATGTTTAAATATCATTTTACTTCATAAAATTGGGTAAATAAATTGCAAATATCCCTCAGATAATTATATATACAGGATGTCTCGTAAGTGAGCTGACAAATTTTAGGAAACGATTCTGTGGGTCAGGAGAAAAAATTAAATTTTTCCAAAAACAAATTGCAAACATAAAATAGAGTTTGAAGTGACATTAATTTGTTTAATAAATACAATTCACATTTATTTTATTTTTGTACACTTTGCTATACATTTAGCACGAAAAAATTAAATAGGCGCCATTTTGAAATATTTAAGGATCATATTTGGATTTTTTCAGAGGGTCAATTCAGAGCTATGGATTTTAACATTTTTATTAAAAGTATTACAATACTAAAATATTTTGGTTCTAGGTCTATCTTAGGTATTGTGTTGAAAATAGATTTAATAACAGACAGGCGGTGTACTCTCGGCAACGAATTAATATATTTTATTTATTAATCACAAACTTTAATAAAGACAGCCATATAAACCTGCTCAGACAGGTTCAAGCTGTCCTTACTGTAACATCATAATAGTTCCTTATGTAGGGCAAGAGAATGAAAACCACTCGAGGCGTTACAACCGAGTTAGTTGCTGTCCTAGTGCAGAATTACATTTTGTTTGGTAATGGAAAACTGGGATTGAAGTTTTGTGATGAATAGAGTCCTGTGTCCTCGCTACACTTCAGTTGTGGAAAGACTTGACCTTGACCATCTTTCAATAATAAAGTACTTAATGTGCTTAGTGACCCTAAATTCAATTTTAAATTATGTCAACTGTTTTAAAGTGATTTGTAGTTCAATATTTTTTAATTGGTAACCAGTTTTAGTTTACCACTGTACATAATAAATTGTGAAAGTATTATTGTTTTGATAAACAAATTGAAATATATAATTAGAGTTGTAGCATAAAATTTGGTAATACCTGCTATAAGGAAAAAATCAAATTTTGCTGCATCCCTTGTAGAAATCAACATAAATTATTTGAATTATATTCGCAACATCAGTTTTAGAACAGAACAACCGTTCTAAGTCTTGTATCGCATGTGTCTTTGAACAAAGAAAAAAATCCGCTCAAAATCATTAAAAAAATATATTTGAAATGATACAAGATTTTTTTAGTTCAAAACTATCTTTTCCGCTAACATCAACAGTATGATGTTAACATAAGAATTAGAACAAGGTCGAGGTCTGTCCAGAAATTAAGTTCCGTTTGTATTTCTTGCTGAGGTAGCGCTGAAATCGCAGTTCGGCGCACTCGCTGTAATTGCTCTGAGTCAATGTGAAGGATATGACGCCATTTGACATCGTTGTTTGTTGTTTACAGTTTGTAACGCTTGTTTAGAATGGCGAAGTTAATTAAAAATCCCGCCGCTTCTGAGATTAGATATGTAATTCCTTTTCTGAATGCAAAGACACAAAACCAGTAGGACAGTCATCAACAGATCTGCCAATATTACGAATAAAATGCTATGAGTGGTTCAATGGTAAGGAGATGGGTACGGACAGTTCGATGATGAACGAAGTGGGCGTCCATCTTTGGTTAGTGGTGAATTGGTTCGTGCAGTACCAACAAAAGATTAAGGAAAATAATGAGTTTACAATTTATGATCTTTCTATGGAATTTTTCCAAATTTCAAGATCACTTCTTCATGAAATTGTTTCTGAAAAACCGCTTTTTCGATAACGATAACTTTGTGCTCGTTGGGTGTCAAAAAAAGTTTATAGAACGACACAAAACAGTGTCAGCAACAGTGCACGTAACTTTTTGATACGTTACGACAAAAACGGTGACGACTTTCTGAGCCAGATAGCGACTGGGGATGACACTTATGAAACCCCTGAATCAAAACGACAATCGATGGAGACCCACTTCGTAACCCACCAGCAAAAACTAAAAGCCAAGCAAATCTTGACAACTCAATAAACCATGTCTATAGTATTTTGGAACAGACACGGCATTCTACTGGTGGAATTTTTTTTTGACCGCGAGGTGAAACAATCAATGCAAATGTTTACTGGGAGACGCTTAGAAAACTGCGTCACGCAATGCAGAATAAGCGTTGAGGAATGTTCACAAACAGTAGTGATTTGATTCATGACAATGTCCGACCTCACACTACGAACGTGACACGACAACTCTTACAGGACTTTGGCTGGGACCAGTTTGACCAACCTACGTTCAGCTCTGATCTGGCCCCTAGCTACATCCATCTCTTTTTGCATCTGAAATCATTCCTTGGTGGTCAAAACTTTAACAACTATGTGGAGCCACATGATTGACAACACAGGCGGCACGTTATATTATGAAGAAGGCATAAAACTGTTCCGCGCTATGATAAGTTCCTTCAAAATGGTAGAAAAATAGTTATGGGTTTGTAGATTATTTTTGCAATAAATAATTTTTTTCTGTATCTCTACTAGTTTTGTTTTTATCGCCAAACGGAACTTACTTTCTGTACGTATCTTTAATTAAAACAAAAGACTTTTTTCACATTTCCGTGTAAATTTAAAATTTTAAAATGCAACTACAAATTGTATGACAAATCATAACATTTTGTTTTCCTTAAAGATTCGATGATTTACTTCTTTTTTTAGTTTATGCATAATAAACTGACAATTATAAAATTTAAAAACTTTTATTAAAGGCTTCCCTTGAATTTAATTTAGCTAATAACATAATAGATATTTAAGAATATCTAATTAAGCGAGACAATTTTTACAATTAGTTTCTTTAGTATTTATTTAATGATGAAACGAAATTTTTCCCACGAAAAGTAATTAACTCCATTACGGCGCAGGAAGAGCGAAAAGCAATGTGTTTAATTAAAAAAGAGAGAAACTGAAAAACTTGAGGAAATTAAAGACGTTAAGAGAGACTTTTATGTTCGGTAATTAAGTTACTTTGTATCGTTATTTATCAGGTTTCAGTTAATAAAATATCAATATGTTAACTTTTATATTTACCTTCAGTATATATTTAAAAGGTTTTAATTCATAATTTTAAGTTTTGCTATATCCTGAGCAGGATGTTAATTGCTTCTACAAAGTTCTGTATCCTAAAATATACCTATAAACATTCTATCCTTGCGTTATTAGAAACTCTGGTAAGGAGCCAATCTGAGAGTTTCGGGAGGGGGGATATTTCAGAGGTTACTTTGTAGTTTCTCTAACCGAGTAGGGACCTCTGATAATAGAATCTTTTATTTTGTCGATGTCCAAAATTATGGACACTACAGTCAACAGAGGAGTTCAACAAGGTGCAATAGATTTAACCATAAGTCAACAGAGAAAATCCAACATCTGGGATTCTTTATACAAATGCGACGACTATCCTTTGATCAGTGATTAGTGTCGAAGGTTGTGGGTTCGAATCCCACCAAATACACGAGGTTTTTTCTGTGCAGTTTGATTCGTTCCAAATTGTAGTAATGTGCGGGAAGACCCACTACAAAGAAACAGTAGTTAATAAATTCCATATTGCCTTATGAATGCTTTAAAATAAGTTTATTACTAAATTACTTACGTCTTAGCAATCTTGTGTTTAGTATTTATTTATTAATATTTCATTACAGCTGTTTCGGTATAACATATACCATCATCAGATAAAACAACACGTTTACACACAAAATGATGGCTTAGCAATGAGATCTCCTCTATCAGGAATACTGGCTGAAATATTTCTACATGAAATAGAAACCCAATTCATTATGAACACTAACAACAAATATTATAAACAAATAATATATATTACCATAGATACGTTGACGACATTATCTGTATGTTCAACGGCACCAAAAGACAACTGATCAATTTCAATAATTACCTAAACAATATTCATTAGTCACTTACATTTACCTCCGAATTAGAAATTGATAACCAATTGAATTATTCAGATCTCACCATCACCAAAATAGAAACTAAACACAACTTCAAGATATTCAGGAAACCGACCCAAACAAACCACACCATTCATTCCGCATCTAACCACCCACAATCGCATAAAATGGCAGTTATGTGCACAGAGCACTCTCAATACCCATGAACACTGCAGACCTCAACAATGAACTGAATATAATTAAACAAATAGCAATAGTTAATGGTTATTAAGCTAATATTGTGGATAATTGTGTTCGAAAACACAAATTGAAAAAAACCCTTGAACACATTACAAATTCCACCCAAAACAAAATTTGTGTCCATGAAATACAGCAGCTACCTTGAACACTCTATCCGTAATCTTTTCAGAGAAATTGGATATGCAATAGCACACCGAACTTCTGGGAGCCTAAACCACATTTTTCATCCCAACACCAATATAGTTGCCAACGATCCATTCACAAAATGTGGTGTATACAGATTACATTGCGACAATTGCAATAAGCAATATATAGGTCAAACTGGAACGAGTTTTAAAACCAGGTTCAAAGAACATTTACCACATAATAACTTATCTAAAATAAGCTCTAATTACGCTGAACACCTAATAGACAATGACCATAAATACACGGACATTGCTAGTAATCTGGAAATCATTCATATTCTAAACAAAAGCAGAACTATGGATGTACTAGAGGAGTACCAAATATATAAACAATTCAAAAACAACCCGGACAGTTTATTAAATGATAAATTGAATTTTGCATCCAACTGTCTATATGATACGCTTGCTACATTAGATAAGAATGTCAAAGATTATGAGTGACTGTCAATAAGATATATTATATAATCCCTCAGTGAACAGTTGACCACCACGTTAGAAAGATGTGGCTATATTATCTAAACTATCTAAACTTTATTTTATATTATTTTCGACTTGTACTGCAGTACCAAACATTTTATGTTTATTTATTTTTGTGAAATGTGTATCAGTGTGTTGTGTAAACGTGTTGTTTCATCTGATGATGGTAATTGTTATACCGAAACAGCTGTAATGAAATATTAATAAATAAATACTAAACACAAGATTGCTAAGACGTAAGTAATTTAGTAATAAACTCAAACAGTAGTTGTCTGAAATTGAGGTTAACACGATTGGATTGAAACAAGTTGCACGGAAAACACAAATTTTGTAGATTCTGAGGTATAAAAATCTATACAAATTAAACATAAATTTAGAGTTCATTCAGAAAAAAAATCTATTTTTTAAAAATAAAACTAACTAAAAATTGTACTACAATTATTTGCATTTATATATATTTAAAAGCCATTAATTAGACTACAAATTAGTTTTCAAAAATATTGAAAAATGTTTAATAAAGGAGTTACGATTATTTTTGTAAAACCACTCAAAGTGACGGCGCTCTTAAAAGGGCTAAAGCAATTGTGATCAGGTATATCTCACTTTGGGCAATAGTATATTGCTCAGAGAGATAACTCAAAAATATCATTATTGGTTCAACGAAACGTCTATAATAAACAATCTACAACTTTAGATCTTTTTAAATTCTTGAGATATAAAAAAAATTTGTCTTATAAAAAAAATGTTCTAACATTGTAGAGAACGTTTTCCCCTAATAATTGTCAACAAAAAACCAAGACGTGTGACTTTTTTGTCGTTTAAATTAATAAACACGATAAACTAGTTTTGATGGTTGTCTAATTGAATGGAAAAAATATTAATTGCTTTATGTAAATCTGCACCGTTGAATGAATTATTCAAAAACATTAAGAACTGAAAAATATGGTAGGGAAATTCTGCAGAAGTAATTCAAGCGAATTTCCAAGTCACGATTTTATAGACACATTAATTCATGATTTTTAGAATGTAAAGTATATCAAAAATATAATCTAAGCCAATCAGCTTACATGTTTTCGTTAATATTATATTCTCATCAAATAATATTTACTAAAAAGTTTTTTATTAATGAAAAAAACTTAATATTTTGTAGAGTGTTGCCGACTATGGTTTCGCCTTCTAAATGTCGTTCGTAACTGGCAAAACCGTTGTCGCCAAAACTCAATGACGCCAGATCACCTATTCTACCCATGGCAAAAATGAACCCTTTTCAAATGTTTTGATTATATATCACCTAGGTGTTGTTGTCCATTCAGCTACAAATATTATAATTTTGAAAAATTCTTTTGTAAAACTACAACTTATCATACGTCAAAATGTCCATGAAAGACAATACTGTATAATAGTATGTAATACCAAAACTCTTTTCTTTCTGATTGAGACCAAACGAATCTTCTACGCAACAATAGAACTACAAAACACTGCCTCATGCAGCCGGCGTTTCCACCAGGTGGATCACAATAATTAGAATTCTGTAAATGAAAGTTACAGATTCAAATTTCAATTAACATACTGTCGGAGCTTGATAGTTTGTGAAAGAGGATAGACATACATTCTATCAGGTGTGAGAAGGGCTTCGACAATATGCGTATTCAGTAGGAATTACGTGGTATTTAGAGGGAAAGGTTTTTTCCGGGGGATTAGAACTCGGACAACGAACGGGGTGTCAGTGCTGCTGACAGACCACGGAAGGAATAACAATAAATAAGAAGCAATAAATAAAACAGAGAATTTAGGTAACATAGGTAGCGAGAGAGGGGGGTTGCATATTTAGCGAAACCCTATAAGAAAAATTGACAGTAATTAAATGTCCCGAGCGAGGCACTTCATGCCTTTAAGGTATACACCACTTTAAAAACAAATGACTGAACGTAATTAGTAGAAAAGGTATCAAACCGATAAAGTCTGCATATTGAAATTTCCATGCCATAAAAAGATGTCTCTTCTATAATTAATTGGAAAAACAAACTAAATATAAAAATACAACTTCTAACACCTTCATGTATAAACATTACAATATTTGACGCCATAAAACCCAAAAATAAAAATCAACATGTGATGTCGGTTTACATCCTTACAAGTCTATGTACAATAAACAAATGTAAACTACCTGCTGTTTCCCGCATTACAGAATTGCGGAGGGAAAACAGAGTATTATATTTTATCATTAACTTTACAGTTACATTTTCATAAATGTATAATTTTACATTTAGACAGAAATGTGAAAAACGTGTTTTGCTTTAATACATCACATGAATTGCAAGTTTCTAAATATCCCCAGACGTGTTTAAACACTGTTTACAAAAGAAAAATATGAAATTCCATTTAACAAATGTAAAGAGGATTGTTTAATTAGACGCTAATGTTATTACGAATTTTCTCTGAGAGGTTTTTCATAAAATCAGTTATTATAAATCCACAAACATTAAATTTCCAGATACTTGACAATTTTATAGTTCATCGCTTCATTTTGGAGATCAAATTTATAAATTCAAAACAATTTTTCTACTTTAAAACTGATGACGAGAAATAATTCAACAAATTTTGATCGTTTTTCAAAAATGTTATTTTACAAATTCAAAGTATAGGGTGAGTGTGTGAATTAAAAAATTGTTTCCTCCGTGTTTTGACTAATCTCTAAATCTGATGACATCAGGAAACTCTGAAGGAGATTTTCGTCGTTCTTGACAATTGTACGGAAGCACGATAGCGGTCAAAAAAGTTAAGATAAGAACATAAAAAATTTTGTATAGCGGACTACAATGCACCCATATTCATAAAAATCCAATTCAAAATGTCAAAATGGTGGACATTTTAAATATTTTTGTTACTATCTCATATTGTTGTTCAACTTATAACACACTAAATAAGATCAAATCTGTAGATTTGAATTCTGCCACGCGACCGCTCTACGGCGACAAGTAGCGAAATCATTGTTAAAATTGTAATTTTTTAACTCCGATCTTCAAAGAAAATATAATATTTCTACAGAGCCGAGTTATCGACACAAGAGTAACGGCTGGAGTTTCCTTTACATAAGTACAGATCAAGGGTCACCAAGCCCAAGAGACGCTGACACGAGCGAAGCGAATGTAAACTTTATACACATTTACGTTGCTCGTTAGGGCCTAGCAGACGTCGCGCGAATAGATATATACATTATTACGAGGATCACAAAACCTGTGTAAAAACCGTTTTCAACCTGCAAGGTTTGACCTCTTTATCTATCAATATAATGAAACTTTTTGCTTTACATTGTATGATCGGGCTGAGTAGTTATCACGATCCATGTTTGTTGTTAATAGTTTCGTGCAAACCGTCATAACAGGTAAGGGTTATTGATTATGCCATCAAATAGGTAGAGTCGATTTTGAGAATTTATACTTTTATAATCAGGTTATTTCTTTATTTGTTTTTACTAATAACTTCGAAACGGAGCAAAATTTGATCACGTTAGAGGGAATCATAAGACATCAATTAATTATTGTCGTTTTTGTAACATTGCAGGTTCCCTTTTTGTGTTATAAGTATTATATTTTACATACAATAGTATTAAAACGGATCGATTAAAAAAATGTCAATCGATCAATCCATAAAAAATATAATTAATCAGCTAAGTTCTACTACTATTAAATCAGCCTCTACTTTTACTATTAAAACACATAACTTTAATTTGAGATTAGCTACACAATTAGGTATTTTAAACACACAGGACTCTTTCAATCTCAAAATTTCAATCCCAGTTTTCCATTACCAAACAAAATGTAATTCCCACAAGTACAGCGAACTAACTCATTTGTGACGATTCAAGTGGTTTTCATTTTCTTGTACTACATAAGAAACTATTATGTTACAGTAAAAGCTACCTTTAACCTATTAACAAGGGGGGGGAACCCTAAACCACAAAAAAATAACACAACTACACAAAACTGTATAATGTAATGTACCTCTGAAGATAAGGTATTTACATAAGGTACAATCAACGCATTATACAGTTTTGTGTAGTTGTGTTATTTTGTGGTTTGGGATTTTTTGACCTTCAACCTGTCTAAGCAGGTTTTTAAGGCAGTCTTTATTAAAGTTTGTGTTTATAATAAATAACAGATATTAATTGATTGCAGAGTGTACGTCGCCTGTCTGTTACTAAATCAATTTTACAAGTCTTTCCTGTCACAAGAAATACTTTGAATAAATTATAAAAAGTAAACTTTTGAGGTATTTTAATGAATAATTACAACCATATACAGATTGGTTCACGACGTTTTACAAGTGCTTTCTGAGCTCATTCTACGGGCTAAAAGAAGAAAAAACTTTATATAAACATATGTCCTAAAACGCTCCGGTAAATTCAGTCTTGCTGAAAACCCTGGGACCCAAACTAAGAAGCAATTCTGATAGATTTATGTGCAGTTTTACAAGAAAATCTGTAAAATGTATGTATCACAACTGTTTCTTTAGTAGTTTATGAGAAAACTGGGATAAAATGTGGTCGAAAACATACTATTGTAAGTTTGCTAAGTGATAATAAAAGAGAGAAAAAACAATTATTAATTTACTGCAGTGAGTTTGTTTTTTCCTTATTATCAAATTTCTCACACAGGGTGTTTCAAAAGGAATTTCAAATTTAAAAGCATGTAGAAATTTGTTCATATAACTTAGAGAATTGATTGAAGTGTCATTTAAAAGCTAAACATACTTATTTTGACTCACGTAGTGCCGTACTACCAAATGCAATCACCAGAACCGTAAACACTGTTGTATTAAAGAGTTATTACTTTAACGGATTCTGAACGGTGTCTTTTGATTTCACGAAACTCCGCAACTATAGTTTAACGATATTTGTGTAATCTGTGTGGTAGGGATCCTTAAATATCCTCTGGGTCCCACAATTTTGTTGAGACGGGTTTTTCTATATACGACTAGTCTATACTGCCGTAGGACAAATCAGTTGTTTTTTTCCGCTACCCTAAGAAATCGTATGTATCGTAATACTATCCGGAATTATTTTTTGTCAAAGTTGGTGAAACACCTTCGAAATCGACTTTTAAGTCTAAATTGGGACAACTTTTTTTTGCATTTGCAGGTAAAGAGAATTCACACAACTACAAAATAAGATGTAGGGAGTGTATCTTTAGAACATATTCGCAATAGTGCAATAATGAACATCCGTTCTTTTTCGTGGAGAAAACTATAAATTGTATCATATATCTGCATATCATAGAAATTTTCTCCTTCCCCAGTTAGACGAAGGTACTCCACTAGACGAAGACAGAACTCCATCTCACTTTAGCCCAGAATTTGATGAATTTCCCATAAACGATTCCGAGGTCGTTGGATTGGTCGGGTAAAGACAATTCGACAAAAAACACCCACAATTATTTACACCTACACTTGTGGCATGATTCATAGGTCGTCTGCCACGTTGGCAATTTCAAATTATACTTTTCTACGAAAAATAAAACTAACAACCTAAATATTAACAATTAAATTCAAAAATTTAAAATATCAATACCTCTCCCAGCAGTTCTTACAAAACTCACCAACATAAATCAGTTTTTCACATTTAGTATGTCTATTAATTGGTTTTCATTTAGAATTTTACCCCACAATATTTTTTCTTGAATCTTCAATACAATCACCAAAAATATTAATATTGGTTTCCTAAATCCAAGCGTTACACAATGAACCATTTCTTTCACTTCCTTTTTCACCTATCCAAAAATTTAGGGTTAATATAAACACTCCTTAACCTGAATATTAAAATGATAAACTTTTTAGAATATTTATTATTTATTTATAAGCAAAATCCACAGGATAAATTTTTAGTTTACAGTAAATGTTACACAAATGACATCGGTTTACACAATTCAATCCATCCATCCTTAACCTCTTCCAATTTTAGTAATAATTGATTCAATGCATCCCCCACGTCCATTACTACAAATATTTTTTTAAAAAATACACATAATACTGATATTTATGGCCCTGTTCGAACAAGGATTTAGCCAAAGAAATTTTCCTTTTAATCATTTTCTCCGCTATTGTTTCAAGATATCTATTATCTGGTAACCTTAAAATGTTTCGTATTTTTTAATTTCTTCCCAAAACTTACAAAATTAGTAGCATTGCATGTGTTTCTAAATATAATATAAGAGTAAGTGTATTATTTGGGATAACAAATATCAATTTTAAGAAGGGAAAAAACCCTGAAAATTTTGCAATTCAAAATTCCGTCTATAGCCAAAAACCTTAAGGCTCTGCTTCAGCAGTTGTACTGATGTCAATTTTCATCTCAGAATTATCGTTAAAAGATCATTTTAAAGATCACGTGAACGCGGATGTTTCCCTTTTTTTTAAATTAGCATATAATCATTAGTGGTTGAACAAATGGTGTGGACATTTGTAAATCGATTTTCTTTTTTGCTATTTTTTGAGTCAGTGAATGATATTTTCGAAAAATTTAAAAAGGAAAACACTCAGTGATTTATTATCTATTAAAATAAATAATGCCGAAGTGTCTAACTTAACGAAATCGGTTGAAAAAACAAACAAAAATATTTGTTATCGCATTTTTTTTATGTGTTTAAACATTCCAAGATTTTGATTACAGAAGTTAAAAATTGCAATAAAATATTATTGGTAAATTTTAAATCAGCCTAACAAAAACATATAGAAAATAGTATAACTAGAATGAGTTATAAAACAAAAAAAAATGTTGAAATTGTTTGCCGACTTATGTTGGAGGGTCAGTATAAATCCTAAATAAAAGAGGTTTGCACACTAGAAATGAGAATATTAGAAATAAGTTTGATTAAAAATGGATTGAGTAAAAATATAGTAATGTTTCTCCGCTATCTTATTTTTGGAGGTCTAGTATACGTTATATCTAGAATCTGGTAAAAATATATATATGTTTTTGTTTTGCAAAATACGTGTGAAAGTCCCACTTAAAATTTGATATTAAATTGCTAATAGGCAAATAAAACTTACTCATAGTAGAGTGATTCATCTAGCTAAATGGGTAACGAAACGCTACACTCCCTCCCACGATAAGCCGAGAACAGCTTATTTGATAAATTTAAAAACGAACAAACAAATTATCAAAAACGCCGGTCATATCTCAAAATGACTGTTCATAGTTTTAAAAATACGAAAATGAACCCGGATGTCGTTATTAGGAACTCGTTGCTATACAGCTACACTACTTTTTCACATGTACGTAGTATATAGTGAGTAAGTATACTAGTGAGAGTATATATATAGTGAGAGTATTAGGTGATGGGTCAAAATATCAAAGTCTAGTTTTGTTTTCGAATCCCTTTTGAGGTCCCCTGAGTCCAAAAAGGTAGCTTTTAGAATATTGTCTGTCTGTCGTAAGTTCTACAGATCAAACGGGTGGACCGAATTTAATCAAATTTATTATGTGGCCATATTTTGATATTATCTCAGAATTATTTTATTTTGTTCATAATTCAACTTTAAGGGTAGCTGCCATAAGAAAACACACAAAATTACAATTTTCTCATATAATCTGATCAAAAATGTTCTTCTAAACATTTTGCGAATGTGTACCCTCTAAGAGATCAAACAAAAAAATATTCAGTGTTTCCTTTTCTATATCTCATAACATATGAAATAAACTAACTCATTCTCTTGGGTCAATATTAAAACGTTTATAATTAAATGTATTAGTTAACGCCCTAAAGAACTCCTAATGTTTTACATTTTGAACTCCCAATACGTAAAATCAAAGTAATCTTCAGTGTTGCCAACCCATGCCAATCAATTGGCGATAAGACTCAGAATTTATGTTAACTAATAACCAGCAGTGCTCGTGTTAACCGATCTTTAAATCCATCAATAAATTGCCTTATCAGCTGTAAACTATGTCAACGTGTATTGTCATCAACATACATCCAACATCAAACATAATGTCAAGCAGATAAGGATTATGACAGTACGTGTGAGTTATTGATTTATGCAAGGGTTGAAAACGTAATTTGTACCAGTTTAAAAGGGCCACGTTGTATATCTGGAATCAAGTAATGTAAAAATAAAAATGGCGTATCGATTAAGGCAGATCTCCGGGCGATATTGTTATTATCGTAGATGCAAAGATTTCTAGGCACCTCCTACTTTCTAGTCTCTACTGCAACATATTTGAATAAAATAAGACTAAAACACTTTTAGTCTAGGAGGTGCATTAATTAGTATTGGTTCCATCGGCTCATGGAGTCATTACGATATCTGAAAGTGTCTCCCTTCGTTCTCACCCTGTATATGTTGTTAATACACAATTTTATTTTTCTAATATCAAACCAGCTACGCGAAAACAATATTTCAATAATTTTGGTCTCACATGTGTTAGGATCATTCATTCATTTTACAAGGATTTCTGCCTAGTTTCTTTCACTTTAAACTAAATAAATCAGTGGCTAAGTTATACAATTAATGCTTCTTTATTATTTATTATAACCTGATTATCTCTCTCTCAGCTTCGTCATATACAAATACAAATATCTTAATCTTAATACCAAAAAGAATCCAGAATGGCTCTAACTTTTGTAAATGATTTACCTGATTCTACGCGTTATTAATTTATTAAACTGACTCTGAATAATTACACGTTAAGTTTGCTCACTCTTCTTTCAACTCTCGCAGATTCTTGTATGAAGGTCCCTAGAAAACTCTAAACTCCAGCAGTTATACACCTGATCAATTTAACCTCGTTCTCCCTTAGCTTAGAGTTTATATACAACTGACGCCCATCGTACTTGCAATGTAAGCAATTTCATCAGTTTTTCAGTTATCTTACAATAATTGTTGTTATTCTGGCTTCTTAAAAAGAACTTAGACTATATTCCTTGATAAATTCATCCCTAATTCCTAACACAGGCTCAACCTAAACAAACATATGAGCAAGCATTTCACTCGAGCTACTTAGGGGTTATAAGCTTTACTGACAAAACCTACCTACGGAATGTAAAATTAGCAAAAACTCACCCTTAGTTTTTAAACCCGACAAGTTGGAGGGGAATTGAATTGTTTTGACGGAAACATATTTGTTGTAGATTTAGGATTAACCGGAGGGTTTTTCTGAAACGAATTTAAAAAAATCCTACACGAAACAACTCTGGTAGTTTCTTCCGAAGTATACCCTACATAATAATATGAATAATACAAAAAGAACTAAACAGTATATTACTGCCATAAAGTAGAAAATAGATTTATCTTTGCAAAAAGTAAAGAATGAAAATTTAAAATCAACATTTTAATAAACAAGATTTGAAATAAGTCAAATAAGAAATAAACAATTTATGTGCATGTGCTATTATTAAACTATGTTAGTTTCCATGGCTTGTAAACAAAAATAAGTTGATCATCATGGTACTTACTTCAACCCCATCATACATTGTAATACAAGCAAAGCCTTAAATGTAATATTAAAACATTAGTGGGCCTTGTAGGAAATGTTAAATTGTATTGGTAGATCAAGGAATCTTACCCAGTAGGGTGAGTTTGTAACAGTTCTGTTGTTACACATATTTTCTAACTCAGGTATTTTATTTGTGTATATCACTACTTTCTTGACGTAGATTATGACCTAAATATTAAACAATTTTCACACGCATAATTCGATCGGCGTCTTGTCCCTGATGGGCCTCTAAGCTGTGCATATATGAAAGTGCTCCCACTCGCTATCCACTTGACTATGAATCAAGTCTGCCGAATCATGTAACTACACGAAAATCACATTTTCTTGGGAGGTTAGGTTTTTAAATCACATATTTAAAATAAGTTGACTATTTTTTTTATCGTTGAGAGATTGAGTTGATACTAATAAATGCACAATTTAAATCTTCAAATTTTTATCTTTTTTAATATGATATAAATTGAATGATATAAGAACAAAAACTGTCCCGGCATATTGAGATTTTCAATTCGATTTTTCAACAAAATGATGCTGTGGGTGTAAATAGGGATGAGAGTAATATAAATGATGTGTTGAATGTGATTAATAGCTATAGTTTGAAATTGTATGCCTGTGAACTTGTTCTTATACATCTCAATTACGTATTATTTTCCATAAAATAATAAAAATGTCAGATAATTATTTAAACAGCGTATAAATGTAGAAGATTGATAGTTCAATCTAAATTGTTATACATTCCTCCACTGTGTGCTGAGTATCTAAACAAGTGGTCATACCCCAGAAGATGACTACAATGTAGAGATGTGCAGCTTTGAAAATATTCTCAGTATATTGCACAGTGTTTTAAGGTGACGCGCCGGTCATGTCAAGCACGCCACAACTTCTGGTTCAGAAAAAATGGAAGTTTATCAGGACACTAAGGTTTTGTAGGTAATTAAGACCACAGAAAGGGTAAAGAAAGAGGTAAGAAACTGACTCGTAAATAGATGGCAGGAAAAATGGAAGAAGTGCATACAGATCTGAATAGTTGTGTAAAGACGGAGTCATTGAGAGTTATGATCTGGTCCAAAGGTCCTCTCAGGATATCGATATTTAATGCAATATCTTTATAGATTTAATAAAGTTTATGATATTAGTTGCTTTAATTGGGGAGCAGAGGAGGAAGATATTCTACACACAACGCAAGAATTGTATAGATAAGGAAATTGGGACAGTTTTGTGTCCGACAAATATATTTTCCTTTTTTCCTGGAAAACGATGAGAATTGATGGTGGTACATTGTGGAAATCTTGAAGTTTAAAGAGGACCAACTAAGGCAGATTTAGGATATATTAGGAAGAGCAAGGATTCGACCTTAAAGTAGCCCCAATAAGTGATAGTGACAAGTGATACTTTGTCTAGCAGTGACGACAACCAATACGGGCATGATTGGAAAGGACGTTAGGTTTTAGAGTGTAATCTGGATGAAACGGGAGCACCACACACCAGGATCCACGTCTCTCCTGAGGGTGTTTTAAACATTTCTTACCACCCCTAAACTACCAAGAAACTAACAAATTTCGGTTTAACGCATGCTAAAATTCCATTATTGTTTAAATCACTTTACAAGTTTTGAACTTTCATAATTACCAACATAATAGCACTGAACAACAAACAAAAAACACAAGAAGGATGAAGGAGTTCCGTGTAACGGAATGCAATAATTCTTCTAATAATAATAACCCTACTGTTATACTTCCAACTTAAAAAGACTTTTACCAAAATCTAATCGAAATAACAAAATACAAATTTTAGTCAAATTATTTCTGTTATGTATATTTTAAAAACAAACTAAATACTAAAATATAGCTTGTAACACCATCATTTAAAAATATTACCTTCCTTATTAAATAAAGTTTCATATATTTCACACTGTAAAAACTAAAATAAAAATGAACTTTTGAGCTCTGTTTACATCCTTACAAGTTTATGTTGCAGTAAAATATCTACTGTTTCCCGTGTTGTGTGTGGAGAGAAAACAGAGTACTATATTTTATCATAAAGTTTCCAGTTACATTTTCATACATTTAAATTTTCAATTACACGGAAATGTGAAAAGCGTATTTATACTTCACATAATTACCAAGTTTCTGTATGATATAAAACGTATTTAAACCCTGTTTATAGAAGGCAAATTATATAATTACAGAATGTATAAAAAGTATTAAAGAGGATTGAATTTAAAACATTTTCCTTACTATATTATTCCACAAACATATTCTGACAGATTTTTCAGAGATTAATCGTTATAAATCTACAAACACTAACTTTGGCGAATTTAGAGTTCACCCATTTTGTAGGTTAGATTTATAAATTCAAAAATAAACTTATTGTGTGTATACTTTAATAGTTGGATTCCACTCTATTGCCAAAGCTCATTAATAATGAGTGAAAAAGCAATATAGTCTAATCTAATCGTTATTAAACAGCTAATCAACTGTTAAGTGTCGAATTAGCATCTCTCAAATGGAATTCATCGAAATCCTATAAGTAAACTTGTGATTAAAGCACATCTATGATTAACTTAAGTGCAAATAATCGCATATAACATGCAAATAACAGATGTTAACAAAATAGAAAAGTAGTTATTCATTCATCTAACGGCTCCATCCGTCTAAGAATACATAGCTTGAGTTTATTTGTTGATTTCATTATACGATTTTAGGTGTTAAGCTAAGCCCTATCTCCCTAATGTTGAATTTAATAAATGTTAGCAACATTTTCAGGAAAACAATTAATCCTGAAGATTTGAAACACAGTACGGATTTTTAAACATATGTGTTCTAAAGTTAACATATTTTCAACATAATTGTCCACACGTTAAGTCTTTTATCGTTTTTTCAAACACGATTTATTATTTTAAGAATCTGTACATTTTTTTTTATAGCGACTCAACGAAATGATTGAAATATATTTTAGTAGTAAAATCATTTAATGAATACATTATAAGGCTCCTGTAAAAATTTCAATTAATTCCTTTTTTTATTAGTGCACTTCGTTGAGTGCAAAACAAACAATAGTTTTGATAAAATCACATTAAAAATTATAAAACAGATTTTTATTCACTTAACGTTTATTTAACAGACGCTCTTAATTTTTTTTACTTAACACTTGTACAAAAAAGGCGTTTTCTAAGTAATTCATTTCTAACCAACCCCAATAACTATAATCAAGACAATCACAGTTTATATAGAGTGGGCCCACCCACTGCATTATTGAACAAAAAAAAAATCTTGTGCCTTTGGTTAGGTTGTTAGTTTCGAGAAAATCATACTAACATTTATAACTTTTTTTTACTTAACGTTGTTTAATTGTTTAAACCTATATATTCAAAGTATTATTACAAATAAAACTTACAAAATCGTTTTCCTTGACGTTATACAGAGTGTGCAGATACTCAACAAAACTTCAAAAACTGATTGGGTAGGACAAAATATACAAGAAATGTCATATAACTTATCTCGCTTGGTTTTCCGTCTACCCGCCATTTTGTTTGTTTACAAAAAAAATTTTTAAATAGATAGGATATTGAGTTTTGATATGGAATAAGCATTTTTTTTTTTTTTTTTTTTTTATGTGTATCTTTTATACGTGCACGAAAAACAAAATTTGTTAGTTTATTTTCAAAATGACTACCGTTTAAATATTTTATCGTCAAATATCTTGAAAATCGTTAACTTTAATAAAATTTTGTTATGATATCTTTATATTTTGTTGCAGTGAGTGGTCTTAGGTGATATTTTTTGTTCAATTTTGTTAATATTCTATTTCTTTCAATGTAGGCCTAAGAGCACTACTCTAATATTACAAATACCTGAAAAGAATAGCTGTTTGGAGGGATATTTATTTACTATCTTTACTAAGACTAATTTTATATAAATAAAATTTAATGCATGGATTTTGTTATTATTATTAAAAACTGTCAGAATTCAAAAATATTTTAATTTTTACCTAATCTTGGAAAATGTAGACAATTACCAAGAGATTATGTTTTCAGTTTTTTATCCTGAGATCTAAATTGTGCCACATTAAAACCTTCATTTTGGAATTTATAAAGCTGAAGTCCAAAATGAAGTCGATAAAATTGTCTGAAAAGTTAGTGTTTTTTTTTATTTATATTGACTGGTTTATGGAAAATCTATGAGGGAAAATTTGTGGAAAAAGTAGTATCTTTGAATTTCATCCTTTTTAATACTTTACATTTTTCAAATGTAATATTTTACTAGATTCTTGTAAACGTAGTTTAAACACAACTGAATTATTTAGAAACATGGGCGGTATGTGAAGTATTAAAGCAAAACACGTTATTAACATTTCCCCGTAAATGTAATATTATACAAATATGAAAATGTAACTGTAAACTTTCTGATAAAATATAATACTTTGTTTTCCTTCCACAATTCTGCAACGCGGGAAACAGTAAGTTTACGTTTGTTTATCAACTTGTAGGGTTGTAAATTGAGATCACAAGCTGATTTTTATTTTGGTTCTTATAATGTGAAATATATGAGACTTTATTTAATAAACACTGTAATGTTTTTACATGAAGGTGTTCCAAGTCGTATTTAGATTGTTTTTCCAACTATAAGAGGGAAATAATTTTATGGCGAGAAAAAAACTTTAACGGATTTATATCTTGTCTACTAATTACATTCGGTCATTTGTTTAAAGGAAACCCTTTATGTCATTTCTTTTGTCTTGCTTCCACCCTTGTCTATCATTTTATGTGAAGAATTTTCGTCATATACTTTTTAAATAAATGGTAATTTTAACGGTTGCAGATATAGCAATGAAGCTCCACTTTAAAAAACTTACAGGGTGGTTTCAGATTTAAGCCCATAACCTATTTCCTTTTTTCTTCTTCTTTTTTTTGTAGAGGTTCTTTTTCCACTCGGTTCTTTTTCCACAAAAAGGTTCTTTTTCTACTCGGTTATAATTACCTTAAAAATATAAAATAAAGACCCCCCCTACCACCCCAACCATTTAATACTGTAATTTGACTCGGTTGCTAGGCACCTCCAATGTCTCTGATGCTACATATTTGAGTAAAATTAAACTAAAACACTTTTGGTGAGGAAGGGGGTGCAATATTATTGCTTCCATCAGCTCTTAAGAGTCATTTTAATGTTATGCATAATTATTTCCTTAAATAAAGTTAGGTATAATTTGGTATTAACAATTTCATTTAAAAAATGAGGTTTTTCTGTCTCACATATACATGGTGGTTTTAAAGTCCCACAACCTCCCCTTTTTTGAAATATATTATATTAGATTGTTTCTAATCAAATCCGTTTTCAGGTTCCCTGAATCTAAAAAAAAAAAAATTGGAATAACGTCTGTATGCTGTGGTCTGATTTATGGAAACGACTTTATACTGCATAACTGAGAGGTAGCTGAAGGCAGAAATAAATGCGGATCTACATTGAATTAAAATTATACATTTTGTAGGTTTGAAATTTTGGTACGCCATATTGTATTAAATTTTATTATTTAAATAGGAAAATGGACATGTGGTACATGATTTTCATGTACAATCATGTACAATTTGACAAGAAAAGGGTGGTGGAAACATTTTTGCGATAATTGCTTTCGATTTCGAGTTATAAGCATTCAAAGATGAAATGACAGAAAAATCGCGTTACTAGTAAAAACGGGGTAAAATGCGCCTTCGAAACTTTTCTATTGTGTTTTTCTGCAGAATACATCCAATAACGAACTAAAAATAAATTTTTAACCACTAAATCTTAATTTCACAGGCGAAAGTAGTTAATAAGCTGCATTGTTGTAACGCAATGCAAACCGCTGATTTAAACTAGGCCTACTTTCATAAACGGATATTACTTACGGTTAGCGCATTGACAATCTGTAGAGGGGTGGAACGTTGAACATTTATTATAGAATGGTACGCTTTCAAAATGTATTGTATTAGTAATGAATGATCGAAAACTTTTATTTAAATTTTAAAATAAATTTTCTAATATTATTATATAAAGTGAAAAATAAAAGTTGACATTTGTTGCGTAACACACATGTGGGTAACCTAAGTTGCCTACCGCGGCGTGCTAAGGCGCAGTGGGAAGAAAAAGTCCGCTCCACTCGAGGGGAAGGAAAATACCTGCAGAGTAGAGTGCATGCGACCTTCAAGAAGTAAGAATGTGTATTAGCCGTTTGATATCTTTTATTTAACCGTAGAATCTAAAACTCAACATGGACACTAATGGGTCTTAAGCCTAAAGGAGTTTGAGCCGGCCCCTATTAATTATGTGATATATTAATTAACATCCGCGTCAAAAATTAGGTGAAATGGTTGATTAGACCGAATCACATTTGACCTGGTGCAATGTTAATATAGGTGTGATCCTTAATTACGTAAGTTACAATAAGTATTAACATATAGTAAGTTTAGCCTATAATTAGATTATATAATAAATCTATAAGAGTTGCGAAATTCAATCGGTGATTTACGTTCCTTTGGGCAAATATATATATATATATATATATATATATATATATATATATATATATATATTATAATTTTTAAGGCAAAAAACCATTTTGGTCATTATCGCCTTCAAAAAATTTGGCAAGAAGATGCTTTACCTTAAAATCTTGGAATTAAAACATAAAAAACAATAACAATACAAAATAAACAACATAATATATTATAAGGCTGTAAAATGGCCCTGCAACAACTTAACAATTACAAAGTATGTTAAATTACAATTAAAACAAATATTGTAGGGCTGTAAAAGGGCCCTGGACCGAGTAATGAGAGATAGAATTTTTTCAAAAAAAAATTAATTATACAGCACAAAATATTACACAGCTGTCAAGGAGGCTGCAATATTGAAATCGAAAATTCGCTTTTAGATATCACCAACCAAGGAATTCTTCAAATATATCCTGGATAGACTGTAAAGCACTTTGGAATTGGAACACAAAAGATAGTGGCGGAAACCTGATGGAACGGTATTAAGGCCTTTCAAAATAGCAAAGGCAGAAAATAGAAGAGTTCGGCAGAAAATACACTATAGCCATACATATACGTCCGACCGGATGAGTAATATGCGCAACCGACTTTATTGTACAGTTTAGAACCATCTGTCAAAATAATATCACTAGATGAGTATTCATCAATATATATAGTGAAACTCCTAACATCAGGAGAGTTGTGCTTGATGAACCTGGACAGTGAAAATCAAAAGTTGGCATTTGAATGAGCCATGGAAGAGTAAAACATGCAGTATTCTCATTCATGGAAGGAAGTACAAGACCCAAATTGTCAAGAATTCTAAGTAGTGTTGATGTAACCATTTATAAGTGGCTAAATGGTACAGTTTTCACCCAAGGGCGACCAACACGTAACACATTAAATCTGTAGCTCTGCTGTTAATTATTATATATTGTTTATTATTACTTTATTACAACTGTTATAAAACTTCAGGGAAAATAATAGAAAAATTTCGACGACGCATTTTACACGGTTTTATTATTAACGCGATTTTTCCGTCATTGCAACTTTAAATGCTTATAATTCAAAAAGAAGGCATTTATTGAAAAACTGCTTTCACCATCGCTTTCTTTGTCAAATTGTACACGATAAACAAATATCACATGTCCACTTTCCCATTTAAAAAAATAAAGTTTGATTCAATATGGCGGACAAAAATGTTAAACCTACAAAAAAGTATATTTTTTAAACTATGTACAACCGCATTTGTTTCTGCCTTTCAGTTATGCACTATAAAGCTGGTTTCCATGGTTAAAAATCACCCTGTATAGCCTACACATGAAACGTCGTTTAAAATACACAAATGATCGCAGATTTTCGATTAAACTATATCAACAATATGAATAACCCGTCATTATCTAATAACTTTAAAAACACATAAATATAAGCCCTTCATAATAATAATAATAATAAATACTCTTCATAAAAATTTAAGTTGTTATGATAAAGTTGTAATATTTACAAATATAGAGTCAAGCCAACTACTGACAAATGTTATATTTATTTTACAATTTGGGTCTCATAGGCTCACCCTAAACATATGAATATATTTCACCCGACGGACTTAGAGGCTATAAGCTTTGCTGACAAAACCAACCCTTAAAGATTTTAAAACGGAAATGTAAAAACAGCAGAAACAGCCTTCGTTTTTATTCTGCTGGAGGGAAATTGAATTGCCTTGACAGAAACATATTTATTTAGATTCAGGATTAACCAGAGGTTTAAACCAGACCAATAAAAAATTGAATATGAAACATCCCTAGTAACGTTTATCATAATATATACACATACGAATAATACAACAAGAGGGACCCGTATACAGAGTGACCATAAAGTCCTGGACTAATTTCAGATTATATAAGTAGATACAGTCAAAGTAAATATATTACTAATAAATCATATGACAGTTGACATTATACAGTTTTGTTTGTATAAGTTGGTAATGCCGGTTAACATTGTTTGTTACGTTACCATAGCAACAATTAAAACTTTGTCAAATTAGTGTAAACGGCTACGATACAAGAAAAGATTCAACGTGGTTTATGGTTCCACGAATCACAATCACCGATTACAGTGCAAAGACGTTTTAGAAGGCAATATGGAAGACAAACAACAAGCATCAATACCACTAAAACGATGGTACAACAGGACAACTGGAAGTGTTGCTGACTTGCAGAGTTCAGGTAAGTTACAGAAGAAGCAGTGAGAGCGTCTTTCACTCGTAGTCTTTGTAAATCAATTCGCGGAACTTCAAAGGAAATTGGAATTCCTTGTAGTATAATACTTAATATCTTGCACAAAAGACTCAAGTTGTATGCCTATAGAGATTAAGTTGTGCAATCTTTCAAGTAAAATGGATTACCCGCGAGATGTCAGACGGTATCGACTGAGACAACAATTACCTGAAACGTGTTTTTTTACATATATCTGGTGTAGTAAATAGACACAATGTCGGAATTTGGGACAATGAAAGTGCCAAAGTTGTTTTAAAACCAGAGGCTAGGAATAGTCAAAATTTAATCTGTCTAATGTACAACACGATCATTCTATTCTGCTGAAACAACAGTGACTGGAATTATCAATTTGGATACGATTGAACTGTATGTTATGCCTCAATTAGAAGAGTGTTTCAACGAGACGAGGCACTATTTCGAATGAGAGATGAAACTATGCCCCTTCTACGAACTAATGTCTGATCTAAACAAACACTGCTGACATTGAGAATACATTATTCGACCTTCACTTCAGTCTCCGACAACAACTATGCCGCGGCCACGCCAGTATAAAGTTCGTATGACATTTAACGAAGAGTTAACCTCTGATAGATTTTATATTGTTTTTTGTTTCGTGTTATCGTGTGTGTTCAGTGTCGTTATGTATTTTATTTAAGTGTTAAGCCTACACCTGACGAAGCCGGCTGTGAACGGCGAAACAGCTCTGTAGTGTTTCTACAACAAAATAAGAATTGCTCTGACTACTAAAAAATGTAACTAATATATATATATATATATATATATATAAACTAATAACCCTGTAGTTTTTATCAAGGACATAGCCTTGATGAAACTTTCCCCAATCTATGGATTAGTCGAGATAGTCCAACGGCTTGCCCTCCCCGCTCACCGGATATAACACTTCTGGACTTTGTGAGGCCACATAAAAGACGTTGTGTATGCTACACCTGTTCCTCATATAAACACATTGAAGAAATCAATTACAGAAGAGATGTTGGCCAAAAAGTGGGCAGAAATCGATTATAGGCTGGATATTCTTCGAGCTCCACTTGAAAATATATTGAACTTTTTCTATAATAATACTTAATTGTTATTGTTTAAGTACAATTGTTATTAATTGTAAATTTTCACTTGTTAAACTATTCTGTAAAAAGAAATATTTGTTTAGCCTTGCTCATTTTCATCCTAACACACCTTATAATCAGTCCAGGACTTAATAATCAATTACTACGATAAAGGAAAAATCAGTTTTATTTTGAAAACCAACTAAAAGGGTGGAACATTATAATCAATATTTTAATAAACAATATTTGAAATAGACAGTATATATGATACAATCATGGTAATTACCCAGGCCCATCACACAATATAATACAAGCAGATCCTCTAAATGTAATGCCCAAAAGTTGGTGTCTTGGTTATTGTAAGAAAATGTTAATTTGTGTTGGTGGATCAAGAGATCGAGTAAAGGTAAATTTATTTAAAACCGTTATTACACAGGTTTTATGAACCTGGCTAAAGTCTAGATATGTGTTACACAATCTCCTCACATATCACTCATGTCAGTGTCTTGACCCTGACGGGTATCAAAGCCTCCACTTGCTACGCTCGTGTCGGTGACTCGGCTCTGCTGAATCTCGTAAATCTACGAATATTTTCTTGCTTGACAGGGTTTAAAATTACATTTTTTACAATAACTTCGCTATTTTTTATCGTATAGTGATCGGGTTTATACCATTAAATCTAAAAATGTGTATCTAATGTAGTGTGTATAACCAAAACACATTTGGTCGCCACGAATGTATAACATTTTTAATTAGGAACTATAAATACCAACAACAGGTCAATGTAAACATTTAAATACTGTATAACATTGTTGTGTTATAAACCCAACATTGTTGTGGTTTGGTTGGTGTAGCTGGTGTATCACTGAAGAGGACGACCTTGTCGTTGAAACGCGTCTGATACTTAGGCGTATTCTTTATGAGAATTGTGTTCTGTGTGTTTGTTATACTGTATAATTTTTCTCATAAGTCAAGCTCAACATTTAATATTTAAATATTGATATTTCAGTATTGAAACCTGATAAATAACGATGTAAAGTAGCTTAATTACCGAACGTAAAAGTTTGTACCTTTTTATAATTAAGTTCTTTAATTTCCTTAGGTTTATCAGTTTTTTCTCTTTTTGAATTAAAAACATTGTTTTTTCCCTCTTCCTGCATCGTAATGGAGTTAATTACCTTTCGTGGGAATTTCGTTCCATCATTAAATAAACAAATTATGAAAATTGTTTTGCTTAATAATGAAACTTCAACTTCAATTTAATAATAATATCAGCTAAAGTTCATTACAGTTTAACTTTCATTAATATTTAAACATATTACGTCTTTTCAATTTTCATAATTTTCAATATACAAAGTGATATTGCGCACTTTCAAACTTAATTTGTAGAAAATTTAACTCGTGAAATGTATTTCTTAAAATGTAGTTCTACGAAACTTATGTAAAAAATGAGAAAAATGTAAAATATTTAAATTAGTATTAACACAACAGCCACCATTTTGAAACTGTTAAGGGAATAGTTTTCACTTTTTGTACCTTTCTGGGCAATGGATTAACAATTATCATAAATCCCTAATATTTTAGTTTAGGTTAATCTTAAGTGTTGTAGAAAATTACCAAGAAATTATGTTTTAATTTTTGACAGTAACTCAGTTATCTTTTGATCAACAGAGGAAAAAAATTAATTTGTTTTTAGTCAAAAGAGGAAAATCTTTAGTTTCTCGCATATATTTTGTAATGTTGATGATTTTCTAGATATTCAACATCAATCAAATTTTAATCCTCCGCTATTTTTTAAATGTACAAAATAAAAGTCTTGGTTGTCTAGTATTCCGATAAAAGGTTACATACAACATGCGTACACCAAATCTTCACTCGATCCTATTTACTTCCAAAGATACGATGTTTATTTGTAGAAACACAATATAACCGACAGACGGGAAAAGAAGCGATTCAGGACTTATATTTACATAAACTTTTTTATTTTTTATTTTCGAAATATTGGCCGTGGATTTTCGAATCATCCTGTATATTAACCTAACCCAACCTAACCTAACCTAACCTAACCCAACCTAACCTAACCTTATCTAACCTAACCTAACCTAACCTAACCTAACCTAACCTAACCTAACCTAACCTAACCCAACCCAACCCAACCCAACCTAACCTAACCTAACCCAACCCAACCCAACCTATCCTAACCTAACCTAACCTAACCTAACCTAACCTAACCTAACCTAACCCAACCTAACCTAACCTAACCTAACCTAACCTAACCTAACTCTCGCCAATGATTGTCACGCCGGACAATTGACCCAGGCGTGATCTTGGAAACTCTAACTTTAATCTTTATACCCGCTAGTGTGCTTACGTACAAACAACTACGACGACGGACAGACAGCATGTCTAAATACACATTTTCAGTTTCCCAAGGTCATCAGGGAAAAACTGAGGACGAAATTTGTGCGATTACCCAACTTACCCAATACTTCGTATACTGGGTAAATACGAAGCATTAAAATACAAAATGTATCGTATACCACCACCCGTATTACAATCCTTATTAAAGTCTCATATATTTCACCCTATGAAAATCAAAACGAAAGTCAACGTGAGAACTCAGTTTACACCCTTACAAGTTTATGTTGCAGTAAACAAACGCAAATTACCTCCTTTTTCCCGCGTTACAGAATTGTGGAGGGAAAGCCAACTGTTATATGTGATAAAGTTTACAGTTACACTTTCATACATGTATAATATTACATTTATACGGAAATGTGAAAAACGTGTTTTGCTTTAATGTTTGACACGATTCGCATGTTTCTAAATAATACCAGAGAAGTTTAGAAGCTCCTTTACAGAAGACAAATATACCTTTATGTGGGTTGAATATTATACAGGCGGAATTAAATGCCATCCCTTTCTTCATAAATTTACTACAGATTTTCACATGATGTTTTTTTCACATAAATCATTTAAACACTAATTTTTTTTAATAAATGTAGGGGTTCACCCCACCCAAACTAGGGTTCATTTTCAAAATGGCTTACAACGGTTCACGTGACATACCATTTACGTCCGTCTTTTTAATGTAAAATCGATTTACGCGAATATTGTTTACCGTTTCCAAGATTGGGCCGATTTAGTTTATTTCTTTAAAGATGTACAAATGCCTCAGGGTAGTGTCCATGAGCCTGTTCTGTATTTACATTACACACATGATCTCACTCAAAACAGAGAATCTATGAACGCCACTTTCGCAGATGACAATAGCATATTCAATAAAAGCCAAAAACAAGTTTTTTAAAAGCTGTATTAGTATTTTGTACGAAGAAACGGCCCATTCAGTTTGTGTAAACCTTACAAATAAATAAGACCAATATAATAAATATAACCTATAGTCATTAATCAACAAATATATTCGAACAGTGCCAAATATCTGGATGCTAAACTGCAAGGAACACGAGAAGATAAAAAGATAAAAAATCTATTTGTCTCGAATCGGCTGTTGACTTGACAAATTTTCAACACTGTTCATAAGAAGCGGCTTAAGTCGAGACTCCTCCACTCTCCATTTGCCATTTGGCAATACATTTTGTAGTTAATTCGTTAAAAATGCATTCTAATAATGCAAATATAATGATTATACGGTTCCTATACCAAAGATACAAGCAACAAGGGAAAGATTCATCCAATCATATGTGCTCTATATAAGTGACAAAATAAGTACCTCTACATGATGATAACTAAAAAGAAACTTGCGACCCCCCACCCTCATATTTAACTTTCTTATTAATTAATAGAGCTCAACAAACATTGCAGACATCTTCTTTATAGTAAGGCGCATCTTCTATGAGTCGATGATTTTCAATTTTTTGGTGTTGGAGACAACAAAGTAACTAAGATCACGAATAAGGAATTTGCACCTTTAAATCTTCTCAAATAACAATTAGTTCTATTTTGGGGTTTGGTTCTTCAAGGGTGGGAACAACTCAAAATATTGTAAATAGAATTTATGTTCCGCCATGTAATAATATTTCATTTTAAAAGTGTTAAATAAATTTCAGCAATAGAAATCAAATTCTCACCATCAAAATCAAAATGACAGCCAAAAATCTGATTGTACTTAAATTTCCATTGTTATTTTTATTTTCGTAAAATTGTTTTGTTTATAATTGCTTTAACATTGGAGGAAATACACAACACAAATTGCGGACGATTCTCAAAGATCTATTACCAAATCACGCATTACAGGCCTGACGACATTCGTACCAATCAGGAAATTGATAGTTTAAAACAGTTCCGTTAACACAATAAAACGGATTAGAGTGAATACTACTAATATACGATATTTAAAGCGGCTGTCGCCAACGAGAAACAAAATGAATCACAAGTAAACTAGAGATTAGATTCGCAGGAAACACAGAGAGAAGCAGATAACCAGAGTTCCACGAGTACTGATGGTATTGATTGTGGATAATTTTATCCTTGTTGTTTAAAAATAAAAAATCTCTCGGTCATCATCGCCTTCTTAAATAAAGGAAGAAAAGAATATAACAAAAGACCCATGGGCTTCGATCTAATAGCATCAAGGTCAGAAGAGAATTATAATGGTCAAGAAAAAACTAATAAAAAAGATAAATGAAAGAGAGAGGAAGGAGGATTTAACACAAAACAACGTGAAAAGGTGTAAATTAAGATATACTGCCTCGGGATTGCCATACCTGAGGGTTGCAGATAAATAAACTATAGATCCATAATCTATCTTCGAATGATCAAGAGCGTGATAAAAACAATCAAGTCCTATTGGTTCCCCACCCAAAAAATAGCTACGAACTCGTAATACGTTGAGAGTGTTTGCAGCGTGCTTTCGATTCACGTAAATAAGGACACAAGACAATCTTTGATCTAATATTAGACTATAGAATGTTTGTTTCTACGAAATGTATTTCATGAGACATTAGTCTCTTGGATACCTGTACTAATTTACGAGTATAACTAAACACACAGCGACAAGTAAACAACATAATACAAATCAGTTGACTGCGTTCATACCTTCAAAATTACTTTAAATCATCTATAAACTCATATGCTCAGCTGTAATAAGTATATTATTTAAAAAGAATATTATTTTAAAAAAAGATGCTCAAAGTCTAGTCTACACAGAACTGTAGCGAGGACACAGGACTCTATTAATCAAAAACTTCAATCCCAGTTTTCCATTACCAAACAAAATGTAATTCTGCACAAGGACAGCAAACTAATTCAGTTGTGACGCCTCGAGTGGTTTTCATTCTCTTGTCCTACATAAGGAACTATTATGTTACAGTAAGGACTGCCTTCAACCTTTCCGAGCAGGTTTATATGGCAGCCTTTATTAAAATACAGTTTGTATGTTAATAAATAACAAATATTAACTGACTGCAGAGAGTACGGTCGTCTTTTATTAAATCTATTGTCACTTTTTGTTTGACGAATAATTTTAAACGAACGAAACCTAATTTACAGTGAACACTGCACTATTTCTTTATACATATATATAGGTTGGATCGAAGTTAGTGTTAAAAAATGATTTGGGGTAAAGTACAGGCTACTTTGTTGGATACCTGTAAAATTTGTACTGTATCAGTATTGCGCAAGAGGGTTTCCTTCCCAATATATCTCATAACAATATATTTTGTATACAAAAAATAAATGTCTCTTTAATTATGGTCCTCAACTAGTTACAAAAACTACTAGAGAAAATAAAAATATACACTGTTTATGAATTTATTTTCCCTTAAAATCAAAAACAAATCTAAGTTTGTAGTACATCGTTTGAAAGCTTAGTAGACAGATGTTTTGTAACATTGACACACGATACAGCAAAGCGTAAAAGAGAGTTTAATTTGATAATATTCTCTTTTTTTTTTTTTTTTAATTATGACTTAATAATTTTCATTATTTACCTGTAACATTAGTATTGTTAGAAATTTAATTTAATTTCTAAAATGGTGAAAAAAATCTACAAAATATTTACAGAAAGCCAAGAAATTTTAGTTTTATTGACGGGAGTTCTGATTAAAAAACAAACCTAAAATAATATATTAAACTAAGGCTATTTGAAGAAGGAAATTGTAATGTACGCTGTTTTATCGAAAGTACCATATACTTTACCGGCAAAACTGTTTTAACTTTAACTTCAAACCACCCCTCAGGAGTTATCATAATTTTTAACCGTAATTTAATAAATAATTTACAATGGTTGAAGATTTAATAGCGTTGATTTTCTGGAAAATAACAACAAAGTTGTATTGAGTAAATATGCATTGTAGCATACGTGTTGAATATTTGCTTCTATTTTGTGAAATGGTTAAATACGTACCTTATTCTGCACAATTCAAATCCTACTAATTATGGCATTTGTCCCAACACTACTTTCAATACACCAAATACATTATTTATGTAAGAAAATAACAATTTAAAACAAGGGAATCCTGCTTTGGTTATGTTACTACAAGTGATGACGTCAATAAACTATTACCTCTGCATGAACTCCTGAATCTGTGAGCCCTTCATCTTGATGTTGTAATCTCTCTCTCTTTTTTTTTTTTTTTTTGTTTATTAGATCAGGTAAGGTAAGGTGTATATGACCTTCACACAAATAACTTTCATACGCCAACGAATTCGTAACCTATTTATATTTTGCTTTAACCAAACCTGCTGAATATTATTGCCCACTCAAACAACGTAATATCTAGGAGGCATGCCACACGAAATAACTGCATCTTTTTATAGCTGCAACTAGTAACAATATCCCGTGATTATGTTGTCATCGGTTTTTCTCTAATACCCCCAGTTATAGGAACAAATTTTAAAACGAATCCAAGAACTTGATAATGATTATTTCAAAAAATAAGAATTTTGAGTGGCCTTATTATAAACTGTCTATTCTCAATAACAAATTTGTTCTAAATCGTTTGAGTCGTTTTGAGATGTAGAGCATACTAACAACAGAAAGACAAGCTCAAATTCCATTGTTTGACCCATTATACAACTTATTATAATTATATATGAGAATGAAAAAATAAATTTCTTACAATGACGTCCTAATCATTTATTTTATTGAAACAACAAACTGTTATTTTCCTAATTTAAAATAATCAATCTATAAGGGAAGCGAGCAAAAGGAAAATAAGATTTAATTCGACGCCAAAATAATAATGCCTCTTATACACCACTCGTCTCTAATTAAAACACTAAATCCTCTCCGCGTGGCGTTGACAACGTAAAAGATTTTTACATTTACAAGATGTACAAAGAGGAGTAGACAAACCGCAATAATGCTTATAGTATTTATTTTTATTACCAAGCTTAACTCAATTAAGTGTCTTTATTACATTCAGATCCTTTTATATTTCTACAAATTCAATCATAGTTGAATTAAACTTTCTAATTAAAAATTCAAAAAGAAGGAAATTGCAATCCTTAAGGCGAAACATAAAACATTTAATTATCAAATTTCTCATTGGCGTTGATAATTAATCAAAATTATACTGCAAGCTTTAAATACATGATAAACTAACACTGATATTATTCTCAAGAGACGTAAAAGATTATAATACAAATAAATCTTTCTTTAACCTAAATTTTGCAACAACTTACTACTTTATGATCCAAATAAAGCTTTCTTTAACCTAAATTTTGCAACAACTTACTACTTTATGATACAAATAAAGCTTTCTTTAACCTAAATTTTGCAACAATTTACTACTTTATGATACAAATAAATCTTTCTTTAACCTAAATTTTGCAACAATTTACTACTTTATGATACAAATAAATCTTTCTTTAACTTAAATTTTGCAACAACTTACTACTTTATGATACAAATAAAGCTTTCTTTAACCTAAATTTTGCAACAATTTACTACTTTATGATACAAATAAATCTTTCTTTAACCTAAATTTTGCAACAATTTACTACTTTATGATACAAATAAATCTTTCTTTAACTTAAATTTTGCAACAACTTACTACTTTATGATACAAATAAATCTTTCTTTAACTTAAATTTTGCAACAACTTACTACTTTATGATACAAATAAAGCTTTCTTTAACCTAAATTTTGCAACAATTTACTACTTTATGATACAAATAAAGCTTTCTTTAACTTAAATTTTGCAACAACTTACTACTTTATGATACAAATAAATCTTTCTTTAACCTAAATTTTGCAACAATTTACTACTTTATGATACAAATAAAGCTTTCTTTAACTTAAATTTTGCAACAATTTACTACTTTATGATACAAATAAATCTTTCTTTAACTTAAATTTTGCAACAACTTACTACTTTATGATACAAATAAAGCTTTCTTTAACCTAAATTTTGCAACAATTTACTACTTTATGATACAAATAAATCTTTCTTTAACTTAAATTTTGCAACAACTTACTACTTTATGATACAAATAAATCTTTCTTTAACTTAAATTTTGCAACAACTTACTACTTTATGATACAAATAAATCTTTCTTTAACTTAAATTTTGCAACAACTTACTACTTTATGATACAAATAAATCTTTCTTTAACTTAAATTTTGCAACAACTTACTACTTTATGATACAAATAAAGCTTTCTTAAACTTAAATTTTGCAACAATTTACTACTTTATGATACAAATAAAGCTTTCTTTAACCTAAATTTTGCAACAACTTACTACTTTATGATACAAATAAAGCTTTCTTTAACCTAAATTTTGCAACAATTTACTACTTTATGATACAAATAAAGCTTTCTTTAACCTAAATTTTGCAACAACTTACTACTTTATGATCCAAATAAAGCTTTCTTTAACCTAAATTTTGCAACAATTTACTACTTTATGATACAAATAAAGCTTTCTTTAACCTAAATTTTGCAACAATTTACTACTTTATGATACAAATAAAGCTTTCTTTAACCTAAATTTTGCAACAACTTACTACTTTATGATACAAATAAAGCTTTCTTTAACCTAAATTTTGCAACAATTTACTACTTTATGATACAAATAAAGCTTTCTTTAACCTAAATTTTGCAACAATTTACTACTTTATGATACAAATAAATCTCTCTTTAACCTAAATTTTGCAACAACTTACTACTTTATGATACAAATAAAGCTTTCTTTAACCTAAATTTTGCAACAATTTACTACTTTATGATACAAATAAATCTTTCTTTAACCTAAATTTTGCAACAATTTACTACTTTATGATACAAATAAATCTTTCTTTAACTTAAATTTTGCAACAACTTACTACTTTATGATACAAATAAAGCTTTCTTTAACCTAAATTTTGCAACAACTTACTACTTTATGATACAAATAAAGCTTTCTTTAACCTAAATTTTGCAACAACTTACTACTTTATGATACAAATAAAGCTTTCTTTAACTTAAATTTTGCAACAATTTACTACTTTATGATACAAATAAATCTTTCTTTAACCTAAATTTTGCAACAACTTACTACTTTATGATACAAATAAAGCTTTCTTTAACTTAAATTTTGCAACAATTTACTACTTTATGATACAAATAAATCTTTCTTTAACTTAAATTTTGCAACAATTTACTACTTTATGATACAAATAAATCTTTCTTTAACTTAAATTTTGCAACAACTTACTACTTTATGATACAAATAAATCTTTCTTTAACTTAAATTTTGCAACAACTTACTACTTTATGATACAAATAAATCTTTCTTTAACTTAAATTTTGCAACAACTTACTACTTTATGATACAAATAAAGCTTTCTTAAACTTAAATTTTGCAACAATTTACTACTTTATGATACAAATAAAGCTTTCTTTAACCTAAATTTTGCAACAACTTACTACTTTATGATACAAATAAAGCTTTCTTTAACCTAAATTTTGCAACAATTTACTACTTTATGATACAAATAAAGCTTTCTTTAACCTAAATTTTGCAACAACTTACTACTTTATGATCCAAATAAAGCTTTCTTTAACCTAAATTTTGCAACAATTTACTACTTTATGATACAAATAAAGCTTTCTTTAACCTAAATTTTGCAACAATTTACTACTTTATGATACAAATAAAGCTTTCTTTAACCTAAATTTTGCAACAACTTACTACTTTATGATACAAATAAAGCTTTCTTTAACCTAAATTTTGCAACAATTTACTACTTTATGATACAAATAAAGCTTTCTTTAACCTAAATTTTGCAACAATTTACTACTTTATGATACAAATAAATCTCTCTTTAACCTAAATTTTGCAACAACTTACTACTTTATGATACGAATAAAGCTTTCTTTAACCTAAATTTTGCAACAATTTACTACTTTATGATACAAATAAATCTTTCTTTAACCTAAATTTTGCAACAATTTACTACTTTATGATACAAATAAATCTTTCTTTAACTTAAATTTTGCAACAACTTACTACTTTATGATACAAATAAAGCTTTCTTTAACCTAAATTTTGCAACAACTTACTACTTTATGATACAAATAAAGCTTTCTTTAACCTAAATTTTGCAACAACTTACTACTTTATGATACAAATAAAGCTTTCTTTAACTTAAATTTTGCAACAATTTACTACTTTATGATACAAATAAATCTTTCTTTAACCTAAATTTTGCAACAACTTACTACTTTATGATACAAATAAAGCTTTCTTTAACCTAAATTTTGCAACAATTTACTACTTTATGATACAAATAAATCTTTCTTTAACCTAAATTTTGCAACAATTTACTACTTTATGATACAAATAAATCTTTCTTTAACCTAAATTTTGCAACAATTTACTACTTTATGATACAAATAAATCTTTCTTTAATTTAAATTTTGCAACAATTTACTACTTTATGATACAAATAAATCTTTCTTTAACCTAAATTTTGCAACAATTTACTACTTTATAATACAAATAAAGCTTTCTTTAACCTAAATTTTGCAACAATTTACTACTTTATGATACAAATAAAGCTTTCTTTAACCTAAATTTTGCAACAATTTACTACTTTATGATACAAATAAATCTTTCTTTAACTTAAACTTTGCAACAATTTACTACTTTATGATACAAATAAATCTTTCTTTAACTTAAATATTGCAACAATTTACTACTTTATGATACAAATAAATCTTTCTTTAACTTAAATTTTGCAACAATTTACTACTTTATGATACAAATAAATCTTTCTTTAACTTAAATTTTGCAACAACTTACTACTTTATGATACAAATAAATCTTTCTTTAGCTTAAATTTTGCAACAATTTACTACTTTATGATACAAATAAATCTTTCTTTAACTTAAATTTTGCAACAATTTACTACTTTATGATACAAATAAATCTTTCTTTAACTTAAATATTGCAACAATTTACTACTTTATGATACAAATAAATCTTTCTTTAACTTAAATTTTGCAACAATTTACTACTTTATGATACAAATAAATCTTTCTTTAACTTAAATTTTGCAACAACTTACTACTTTATGATACAAATAAATCTTTCTTTAGCTTAAATTTTGCAACAATTTACTACTTTATGATACAAATAAATCTTTCTTTAACTTAAATTTTGCAACAATTTACTACTTTATGATACAAATAAATCTTTCTTTAACTTAAATTTTGCAACAACTTACTACTTTATGATACAAATAAATCTCTCTTTAACTTAAATTTTGCAACAATTTACTACTTTATGATACAAATAAATCTTTCTTTAACCTAAATTTTGCAACAATTTACTACTTTATGATACAAATAAATCTTTCTTTAACTTAAATATTGCAACAATTTACTACTTTATGATACAAATAAATCTTTCTTTAACCTAAATTTTGCAACAATTTACTACTTTATGATACAAATAAATCTCTCTTTAACTTAAATTTTGCAACAATTTACTACTTTATGATACAAATAAATCTTTCTTTAACCTAAATTTTGCAACAATTTACTACTTTATGATACAAATAAATCTTTCTTTAACCTAAATTTTGCAACAATTTACTACTTTATGATACAAATAAATCTTTCTTTAACTTAAATTTTGCAACAACTTACTACTTTATGATACAAATAAATCTTTCTTTAGCTTAAATTTTGCAACAATTTACTACTTTATGATACAAATAAATCTTTCTTTAACTTAAATTTTGCAACAACTTACTACTTTATGATACAAATAAATCTCTCTTTAACTTAAATTTTGCAACAACTTACTACTTTATGATACAAATAAATCTTTCTTTAACTTAAATTTTGCAACAATTTACTACTTTATGATACAAATAAATCTTTCTTTAACTTAAATTTTGCAACAACTTACTACTTTATGATACAAATAAATCTTTCTTTAACTTAAATTTTGCAACAATTTACTACTTTATGATACAAATAAATCTTTCTTTAACTTAAATTTTGCAACAACTTACTACTTTATGATACAAATAAATCTTTCTTTAGCTTAAATTTTGCAACAATTTACTACTTTATGATACAAATAAATCTTTCTTTAACTTAAATTTTGCAACAACTTACTACTTTATGATACAAATAAATCTTTCTTTAGCTTAAATTTTGCAACAATTTACTACTTTATGATACAAATAAATCTTTCTTTAACTTAAATTTTGCAACAACTTACTACTTTATGATACAAATAAATCTTTCTTTAACTTAAATTTTGCAACAATTTACTACTTTATGATACAAATAAATCTTTCTTTAACTTAAATTTTGCAACAACTTACTACTTTATGATACAAATAAATCTTTCTTTAACTTAAATTTTGCAACAATTTACTACTTTATGATACAAATAAATCTTTCTTTAACTTAAATTTTGCAACAACTTACTACTTTATGATACAAATAAATCTTTCTTTAGCTTAAATTTTGCAACAATTTACTACTTTATGATACAAATAAATCTTTCTTTAACTTAAATTTTGCAACAACTTACTACTTTATGATACAAATAAATCTTTCTTTAGCTTAAATTTTGCAACAATTTACTACTTTATGATACAAATAAATCTTTCTTTAACTTAAATTTTGCAACAATTTACTACTTTATGATACAAATAAATCTTTCTTTAACTTAAATTTTGCAACAACTTACTACTTTATGATACAAATAAATCTCTCTTTAACTTAAATTTTGCAACAATTTACTACTTTATGATACAAATAAATCTTTCTTCAACCTAAATTTTGCAACAATTTACTACTTTATGATACAAATAAATCTTTCTTTAACTTAAATATTGCAACAATTTACTACTTTATGATACAAATAAATCTTTCTTTAACCTAAATTTTGCAACAATTTACTACTTTATGATACAAATAAATCTCTCTTTAACTTAAATTTTGCAACAATTTACTACTTTATGATACAAATAAATCTTTCTTTAACCTAAATTTTGCAACAATTTACTACTTTATGATACAAATAAATCTTTCTTTAACCTAAATTTTGCAACAATTTACTACTTTATGATACAAATAAATCTTTCTTTAACTTAAATTTTGCAACAACTTACTACTTTATGATACAAATAAATCTTTCTTTAGCTTAAATTTTGCAACAATTTACTACTTTATGATACAAATAAATCTTTCTTTAACTTAAATTTTGCAACAACTTACTACTTTATGATACAAATAAATCTCTCTTTAACTTAAATTTTGCAACAATTTACTACTTTATGATACAAATAAATCTTTCTTTAACCTAAATTTTGCAACAATTTACCACTTTATGATACAAATAAATCTTTCTTTAACTTAAATATTGCAACAATTTACTACTTTATGATACAAATAAATTTTTCTTTAACCTAAATTTTGCAACAACTTACTACTTTATGATCCAAATAAATCTTTCTTTAACTTAAATTTTACAACAATTTACTACTTTATGATCCAAATAAATCTTTCTTTAACCTAAATTTTACAACAATTTACTACTTTATGATACAAATAAAACTCTCTTTAACTTAAATTTTGCAACAATTTACTACTATATGATCCAAATAAAGCTTTCTTAAACTTAAATTTTGCAACAATTTACTACTTTATGATACAAATAAAACTCTCTTTAACTTAAATTTTGCAACAATTTACTACTTTATGATCCAAATAAAGCTTTCTTTAACTTAAATTTCGCAACAATTTACTACTTTATGAGCCAAATAAAGCTTTCTTTAACTTAAATTTTGCAACAACTTACTACTTTATGATCCAAATAAAGCTTTCTTTAACTTAAATTTTGTAACAATTTACTACTTTATGATCCAATTAAAGCTTTCTTTAACTTATATTTTGCAACAATTTACTACTTTATGATACAAATAAAACTCTCTTTAACTTAAATTTTGCAACAATTTACTACTTTATGATACAAATAAAACTCTCATTAATTTAATTTTTGCAACAATTTACTACTTTATGATCCAAATAAAGCTTTCATTAACTTATATTTTACAACAATTTACCACTTTATGATACAAATAAAGCTTTCTTTTACATAAATTTTGCAACAATTTACTACTTTATGATCCAATTAAAGCTTTCTTTAACTTAAATTTTGCAACAATTTACTACTTTATTATACAAATAAAGCTTTCTTTTACATACATTTTCCAACAATTTACTACTTTATGATCAATTTAATTACTAATATTTGTAGTTTATTTTTCGTTTTACTTTGTCATATATACTTAGTATTGAAAAAGTTATGTGAAAACACAAAAAAAATCAATGTCGAGCTGTTTGCGGATATATCCGTTTTGAAGTCCCCTGACTACAAAAAAAGTGTTTTGAAATTATGTCTGTCTTCTGTGCAGTGCTGGACCGGCCCAAACGTATTGGCCGATTTTATTTGCTGAATAAGAAACAAACATAAAACTTAGATTTTTTTTTAAATCGGCTGTAACGATTTTTGATGAAAAATGTAGTCTCTGACCAAAGCGAAATTTATTGGTTGTCAACTCTCAAAAAATGCCGGTTGGTAAGTTATAGTTAAAACATTTAAAAATAGACAATGGGAGTGTTTAAAATAAGTTGTTTTTTAAACCGCCACACCGATTTCGTTCAAATTTTATTAAAACGTGAAGATAAATAAAACAGCTGAGGTACGTGTTAGACGCTAACTATTTTAGTCCTTAATTTACATATATATTTTCAAAGATGGCGTCTGTAGTTTAATATCACTTTTTGATTGAAAAAAATATCTAACTACTAATTTGGGTTCCTTATTCTTTGTTCAAGAGAAGAGGTCCTAAGGAATATAAATTGAGAACAAGACCACTTTAGATGTGGGTAAGTTTGAATATTTATGGAAACACGCATAATACGAGTAGTTATATTGTCTTGTGTTGGGATTAGACATTGGTTTTAAGGTAGATAATTTATAAGGTGTGAACTGACAGTGTCAAATATTGTTACAGTCTTGTCAGAAGTAAACAGACATTGCATAGTGTTAGCACGACTCTCTTAGATGACGTGAGCTCTTCCTTCTAGATACATGCAAATTCCGTGAGGACATGCTCCCACTACAAAGCAGATATTTTCGAGTTCCTTTATCCGAACTTGATGTAACTTCTGCTAGTTTAAAGATAGATAAATTACAACTGTGTTGATTTTTTAAATTTGTAATATTTTCTATTTTTTTTAAATTGAAAAATTTTAATTTTTAACATTGGTTGCAATAAAAATGAAACATTTATTTTGATTATAGTTACTGTTCTATTAAAATTGCCGTATAATTGTGCAATCATTATTATTCCTGTAATCTGTTAACGCGTTTAACAATCATATGAATCACTAGAGCACTCTGGTGAATACACTATGCAAGAAAATTCCCTAAAACAACACAAAGACTGAATATTTATTCTACCTTATGTAAATTTCAACAGCACTGCTATCATCTTCAGAGTTACAATACACACTAACCTTAATAACCACAATTACTACTGCAGGGAAGCGTTCCCCCCGACCGTCACCTGATCCCCTCGACCAATCACAGTTGGGCTCGTCACACATCATGTCAATGTGTATATATAATTTAATTTCATGACATTAAATTTCTTACTACTTTTATTAATTATAGTTTAACTAACACTATAAATGTATTTGAGGTTAGCTGAGTTTATTGTTCAGTGAGCGGGCGACGTGACAATAATAAACCTGAATCAGCTGATTTATTCACACATTTAATCAATGTTAATTTGCGTCCAATAAATGTTTTTGATATGATGAGTAGTAATCAGATGTTTTAAAATCTGTTCTTGGGTCGTAAATGAAAACAGTTATAAGAAAAAGATATTTAATTTTTTTTTTGTTTTTTTTTTTTTTTTAGTAATGAACTAGGACGTTCCAACTAATTTTAGAATAAAAAAACCAGACCAATAAATACTTAATCTGACTTGTTCTATAAACTGGAATTTTCAATCAAATTTTACGAAGTTCAATATTCAATGGCGATGAGAAATAATATTGCAACTGATATTATTTCACTAACTGACAGTTAGGTATTTTTCTCATATTTTACGTTACACTTTTCTTCTTGCTGTATAAATATAACACAACGTAACCTAACAGAAAAGTCCCGGCTTTGTATGTGAATATCAAATACGAACTTATGTTAAACAATACATTGGTTTTAATTAAAACTGACGCGCGGTACTTCCAGAATATATTTGCAATAATTAAATCAACAATAGAGTTGTTGAATTCAGTAGGAAATGTTCATAGTTTAGTGTTTGTTTTAATTTTCCTTTTTTTTTTTTAAACATTCGCAAACAATTTATGAAGAGAAATTACTGTTGTGATAAAAAGAAATTAAATAATATCAGACTTCAGATGTTGCCTCTCATAAGAGTAAAACAAGTTTATGAGCATCATCATGGTACTTACCGAGACCCATCGTTAAATATAATTCCCAAAATTTGTCTATTGGGCAACGTATGAAGTGTTAAAACATATACTCCAGTAGAGTAATAACAGTCGTTGTTAGGTTTTCAGTACCTCGTACTTTCTTGACGTCGTCTTGGACCGAATTGCGTTGTATTCAAAAGGCCTTGAAACTGTAAAAATGTGAAGAAGCTTCAACTCCCTACACTCATGTCGGTGACTCTGCCCTGCCGGATCTCGTGACTATAAGAACTTCAAATTTTCTACGAAGGTCAGAGGTCAGATTATTCACTATAGAGAGTGCCTAAAGGAAATGTCTACCTCAGTGTAACACAGCAAACAGCTTCACCTTTTGCAATCTTATTTCAGTTTCGAGTGGGGAGCACATAAAACCGTTGCATGTAACACAATAACAGTAGCTACACTTTATCCCATCCTTTACTTGGCAGAGCTGACGACTCTGCGAGTCAACTCCTTCCACTAAACTTGATATCCGTCGCGAGGTTTATCCCTGACTGGACTCAGTCATATTTTTAACTTCGCGCTCCGAGCGGATATATAACGAAATACTCATTTTACATCTCTTTGGAAAGAGCTTATAAGCTTGATACATCGTTAGCAATTAGGATAGTTTTAGTTAGGAATATAATTTAAGTTCTTTTTAAGAATCCAGTATGACATCAATTGTTACAGACCTGGAAAAAATGATGGAATTGCTTCCAAGCATGGCAGACGTCACGATGCTAAAATGATATGTAAACCCTTGGGTGGGATGAAACGTGATCAGTAGACCAGGATTGATCAAGGGAAGGATTTCGTGTATTAAGAAACGTGTAATTATTTCAGTCAGATAATTAAACTATAAAGTAAAATCAGATCTGTGAGTCACAACAACTAGAGTTATTCTAGATTAATAATAATAAGAAGAATATTGTAGTATTGTAATAAGATAGGAGATGGTTATTTTAGTTGATAATTGTTAATAAAGGCTAATTGAGTATTGAACCATTTGATTATATTGAAAATAAAGAAACCAGGCAGTTTAAAGGTACCAATCCTAAAACATTCTTGGTTGTAAAGTAGGCAATTTCATCTTTTTTCCAGGTCTGTCACAATAATTGTTGTCATACTGGCTTCTTAAAAAGAACTTAGACTATAGTCCTAACTAAAACAATCCTGATTCCTAACAACATGGATAACCTGCACTGAATCCTCGTCGAAACCGATAGAGCTACTAACAAGAAGGGAGGCAATTTTATCTCATGCTTTTGGAAGTTCGAGTTCATTGTCAATAAAAGGTTTTTTTTTCTGACACCCAAAAAGTTACAAGAGACTGGAAATTGAGACAACATATGCACAGGGTGGGGAAATTCACTAGGGATCCTCTCTCCAGGAAATGTAGCCTCCAAGAGGATACTGTAGTTAACTTGATCTTAGAATGTAAATTAGTCGGAAAGGATATTGGTAATCTCTGAAGACGAAAATCATGAAGCTTCCTGAGGATGTCTAGAGGCGTCATATCACCTAGTTCTACTTGATAACGCAATAACTCCTTGTGACTAACGTGCAAAAGGTAAAGATCACCAAATTTAAAAACAGGAAAATCTTGTTGCTTTTAAGGTGAAGCGGACACAGCGTTTCACTGTTTTATCTCTGTGAGAGTACGCACCTTTAAGTCTAATTACACCGATAAACCTTACCTGGCAACACAATCCGTAACTAATCATTCAAAAGCGATTATCTCCGTAGGGTTAAAGCGTTGGGACGATTCCCTCAAGATCTCTAGTGTATTTAATGATGATAAATTATCTGAAGGTAACGTTTTGACAGATTTATTCCATAGTTAGTACGTATGGCATTAACTGACCATTTGAATTAATTGGAAGTTAACTGAACCTAATTAAAAATTAATCGATTTATCGTTTCAGTTATCAATCAAAACTATTAAGAACTTGTTTTTATATATCATATCTAGCACTAAATAAATAAAAACAAAAACCTCCATAAGAAACACTTTATATATGCAATACAACTACAAGACGAAGATGCAATGACAAAACTATCATTCTCAGTTGTTATATACACACAAACCCTACTTGTAAAAAAACATTTGAGGTGTTAGTACAGTTTCTGTGTATTTAATAACTGAGGATGATGTACGTCCTCTAGTGTTTGTATTGCATAAATAAAGTGGTTTTTGTTGTGGATTGTGTTTTCATTGATTTGGTGATTGAAATCTCCACAAGTGAATTTCTTTATAGTTGTCTATTCCTTGTTCCACATTCACCTGTCAGTATGAGTCTTATGTGAGATTCACTAAACTACTACCTATTCCAAACTATTCGGGTGAGTTGCATCAACTACCGCGCTGTCAGCCTGAAGTTTGTAGATTAATTTCAATCTTTCCACTGGCCATAATATAAACAATTTAAATTTAACTTTTAAACCTATGATATTTTGATTGCAATGATTTATAGATTTGTTCAGTTCAAATCGTAATTTTACCATCGTATTTTTATTTAAATTATTTTATTGCTCAACTATTTACTTGGTTCACTCTAAAAACTCAGCGTTGCTTATAAAGTTTAAAAAAAAAAATTTTTAACACAAAAACAAAATCTAAAAAAAAACTATAACTATAACATCCTGTAAATTGTATTTTCGACTGTAGATTTAAAATTAACACGTTCTTTGAAAAATGCAGTAATCTCAGTCTTTGTATAATCTAATTACGACTTGACCCTAATCTTGGACCCAAGACTGATTTATGATGATGTCACTAAGTGTGTTTGTAAACAAAATCGAAGATATGATATCTTGTAAACAAAACATGACTCGCATCCGGTGTCTTCAAACTATCAGACGACGAAATTTCTCAGTTTAGCGGGAGAATCGGGCTTTGACGGAAGTGTTTCTTGTGCGTAACGTATTCTTTTAAATAAGTTAATTAATTTTTAGTGTATAGTTGAAGTGTATATAGTTGTTACGGCATCAAGAATTTCAGGAAAACTTATCAAAAGTGGTGAACGTAAAACGGTTCTTAATGTTTTTAAATATTTTTCCCAATAATTAGAGCTCAAAGAAAAGAAAAATTGGAGTTTCCAGAAAACAGTCTTAAAAAAGAACTGCTGGCAGAAGTGCAAAAAATGAAGCACTCTTATTCACTTAATGTAGTTGATGAGATGGCGAAAAGACATAACCTCACATTACTTAGATTACCTCTTTACCACTGCGAGTTGAACCCCATTGAATTAGTTTAGAGTCAAGTCAAGAGTCATGTAGCCGTACATAACACCAATAATGACCTGAAATTAATGGAACCACTAATTACAAACGCTTTTAAGACAGTTATTAAAGCCCAATTGACTAACTATTGTGCTCACGTATTGAAAGTAGAAGACAAAATTTTGGAGTAGAACAGTTTACAAGATCACGTCGAACCCTTCCTATTTCAGTTGACAGGATCCTCATCAGACACATCCAATGATACGGGAGAACTTACTACAGGGTCACAAAGCTGCAAGACTCCTGTAGTGGTTGTGTTACAGTAAATATTCAGGTATTTTAAATATATAATTTGAGCTAAACTTCAAGTACTGTGTTTAAGCAGTTAATTATCACTGATATTGGATTTGATAATATACATACGGTATTTATTATTATCTCTAGGTATATATTATTTTAGTATTAACATTTTCTTTAGGTATTCTATAAATTGTTGTTATACACTAAAAAAATAACATTTGTATCAAAACATCACATATAAAATATATTTTGTACCTGTATTAAAATTGAATTATTGTATAATGAACTAAATAGTCAATAATAACTAACTCGATTAAGAATAAATAATCAAGAATAAAATGCGTATAAGCAGCTTTGTCTAAACAGCTGGCCAGAAGAGGGTCAACGTTTTTACGGAGGCTAATAGCACAGTGACTGCCCTATGATTTCCGTATTCTTGGGTCCTCCGAACTGAAAAGTGAATTTGGAACCAAGAATAGAATAGGGAATTATAATTTAGTTTCGTTCAAATTCAGAGCATAAAATAATATATTTTATTATTTGCAGCATCCCGAAGATTATACGGTTTAGGGGATGTAATTTTAAGAGAGTTTGAGTTTGGGGGGAAACGTGGGTATAGATGGGGAGGTTAACCTGACACGTACCCTCGACTACTGAAATACTACAGCAAGGCCAGCCAGCTTCATGAGCGATTAAAACTATGTTATTAAATATAATACATAATAAACTAAATTAACTGTGAATAATATTAGGGGAATGTCTCTATTTAAAACTAGTTGTCTAGGAAACAGTATTAAGCCAAAATGGCCGATAACTACTTATCACATATTTCATTTTATACGGAATTTGGAGACGCACCGCCGAAAACCCTGGGCCGTCTGACCCATCCCAAAAGGGGCTTATTAGCTATTATTTGGTGGGTGAAGAATTTGGGGTGTACCTGAAATATCGGTTATCCTGTAGACTAGAAAACATGCACTTCCTTTAATACAACCGATCTCGCTTGCAACTGGTTTTCTAACCTTGATCAGTGATGAGGATTGGCATCGCCGAGGGAGGGAGTACACTGACTTAATGCAAAACAATTCCCCTGCAATTTACCATTCAGGCAACCCGCTAAGTAAGGTTGTAAGAATGGGAGTATCACCGGGATAAAAGGGAGGTAGTGAAAGTAGTTCACCACATATTAATCAAATTTATTGATTACTTTAAACTAAAAGTTATAAATAATCATGACGGTCAATTGGATCAGTTTTAGGAAATTCCTTCCGACAGTCTTAGAATAATGATAAAAATATACATTGCCCTACAATCCATACATATTACCTTGCCAAGGTCGGTGTGTTACCCCCTCCACCATAAAGTATGTTTACTCTTTTTAAAATAGTATACAACATCAAACGAAACCACAGGCCGAAGAGAATAAAGAAACAGCTTAGCTGAGTAACAAATTTTTACAGGTTACCAACTTAAATATTCTTAATTTCCACCGATATTTATACTAGCTGTGCAGTTAGAACCATGTTTCTTTTCGGAAAATATATTTACTTTCAATTAGAACCATATCGCAATGCTAAATTTTTTATTATTGGACATAGAGAAATAACAACTAGTGCATATTATACATCAGAACTTTGTGAGTAAAACTACATGAAAACATCGATTTTAACGAAAATCTCAGTTAGAACCTTGTCAAACCAAGGGTGCAAATTGTAGGAGAATTTATTGAAAACATCACAAAATAACGCTCGATAAATATTTATTGTAAAGCAAGTGTTACGCTTTAACAAATCATTTTGTGAGAAGGGTTTGTCGTATGTAGGAAAGTTTCTTGAAGTAAAAAGATTATCGATAAGATTTAAACCTTTGGGATTGGAGTTGTAAAAATATCTCTTTTGAATCTGATACGGGAACTTGTTTTGAAAGTTAGTATGGGCTTACACTTGACAGAGAGTTATCAATGTTTTCAAAGCTTAGCGGATTTATTATTAAATCATGAATTTACAGAATAAAAACAAGTTCATGGATCCATCATTGTACTTATCCAGCCACGTAAAATGTAATTCCAAAAAGTTTCTTTTCTGAGTCTTGTAGGAAATGTTAAATTGTATTGGGATATCAAAGAGCCTCATCCAGTAGTGTTTCTGAACCTCTTATTATGTACATTACTCTCTTGAAGTCACCTAGACACTACTAATTTAGTGTACAGTATTATCAGTTGAATAACACACGTTATAAGAACAAAAAACTGTTCAAAAAGTCCCCTATTTTGACATTAAACCATTCAATTTTTCTGAGTTTCAGTGAGGGTTCTTTATAAACACACTATAGTCCTCTATAATAATATATCAAGTTCCTCTCTTAATGTTTGAGGCCGAAACAGTACTACTGTAACAGACGACAAGAACAATGAACGGACGGTATGTCGAGGGTACTGTTTCGGTTTTCTAAGATCAGGAAGATCAGTCAAAACACCCATGATAAAATATTTTGTGATTACCTTATCTTATACTTCGTATACTTGATAAGTAAAAACAGTTGTTTCGCTAACTTAAAAAGACGCGAATTTAATGTTAATTGTACGTCAGATTTTTAACGATGTCGAGTTTAAAATCAGGGTGTGCATATCCACCAAGCTGTTAACCATGAAGTAAATTTGCATTTATAAAGATAACTTTAACTTTAATATGAGAAATTATATTGATTTGAAGAGAATAGAATTTGTTACGACAGGTAAATCAAAATTTAGTAATAAAAACACCCGGATTACATGACAATCCTGAAGGACCTGTAGCTGTATCTACATCTTTTTTATGTAGTTTAGGGTTATATCATTCTCTTGCATCTTTCGTATCAGGTCTCTTTTGACCAACTCTTGTTCTCTTCCGACTCTGACTCTATTAGAACATTCGGAAGTTTTTATTTTATATTCTTTCTTTCTCTTTATAAAGCTATGATTATTAAGAGGTTTTTTTTAGCCTAACAAAACAAGGAAAAAATAGGAGTAATAAAATATATGTAACTATTTCAAACGATAATATATTAAAATCGTTAAGATGACAATCCTTCGCTTGTTTTATCCTTCTCCCTTCCTCTCCCTATGAATGCGACCAACATCCCTTCACCATAATTTAGCATTCAGAAACAGAATTCGTTACCAAACGCAACCCCCAGCTTTCCAACTGTGTCGGGTCAACACCGTAACTTTTAAACCACAACAGGTATTTAATTAGAAACTTCAAGTGGAAACATAAAGAGAATACATATATACTAATTAGACCAACCGGGTGCTTCTAGGATATAAGTGCGAATGTAAAAACCTCAGAAACTTAATAAAATGGATAATTGAAACAAACACTAGACTATAAATGTTTCTACTGAATACATAGGGTGAGGTGGGGTAATTCTGGCAGGCAAACGTAAAAGTCAACTTTAAGCTATTGTAAAAAAAAAAACGAAAAAACAAAAAAAGTTTTAAAAACAGTTTATAAATATTTGGATATCTCTCTATCGCCTCTCTTAAAAAAAATCTCACACCTCCTATGGGGGGGTTGTGAGATTTCTTCTTTTTTTTTAAACCGCAAAATGCCAGAATTACCCCGACCTTGGGGTAATTCTAGCGCCTCTTTACAGCTCCCATAGTGTAAGCATTACAATGGATATGGGGCAATCATGGCATAGAGCTTTCTTTCACCTTTTCAATGATGTTTTTAAAATAATTTTATCCTTTTTTTTAACAGAGTAATGGGGAAAAACATTTGTGAGACGGAAATCTTGAAAATCAACCTTTACTTCTTTACTATACAAACATATAAAAAACCTTATAAAACATCTCTAAAATGTTATATTACTGTATGTTGCTGCTTAATATTATGTTTTAAGTCTATTTGAGTTGAAAACCTGTAAACAACATTATTTTTTTTTAAAATCAATAATATGAAGTGCCATAATTTGGCATGTAGTTACAAGAAAATTTCTAGGCTCCTAAAAAAGCCTAATACGGCAAAGTTCAACAAAATTCTTTAGGACTAAGTCTAAGTTTAATCAAAATCAGAGTCATCATCAAATGGGGTTGGGAAAAGTTCATTCTTGTATTTGTCCACGTATTTGTACATTTTCTCTGCAACATTACTCTCTGGTATATCAAAAGGTTCATGGCCAACTATTTTAAGGAGGTAACCTCAAAACGTGTTTTGTCACATTTGAAAAAAAAAAAAAAAAAAAAAAAGTGTTTCAAATTATGTAATTTGGTGTAAAATGTGTAATGGCAAATCACATTCATCACAGTAGTGTTGAAATATATATAATTAGTGGGCGCCAGAATTTCCCCATTTTTTGTGCCAGAATTACCCCGAGAAATACAAAAAGGGGTAATTATAGCACCCCTTTTTTAATACAGATACTGCTATTTCTAAGTATTACTAATTTTTTTGTAGCTACTTTAAACCATGCCCTATTATATTGATCAATAAAAGAATCATTTTTTATAACTAAAATGTTATTATTAATTTTTTTTTTTTTTTTACTCCCAGTGTTAAGAGCACAAAAGACTACAAGAAATCATAAACATATATTTTTTAAAATATACGTTAATGTTTTTATAGAGCTTTGCTATAATTACCCCGTGCCAGAATTACACCACCTCACTATAACTGTATTCCTAACTTCATAATTGAAAATATATTCTAGAAGTGCTTGTTTTAAAAATCATCGCATTTTTAAACCTAATATTCACATCCAAAGCGGTGGACTTTTTTTAGATTTATTTCTATTGTATTTTCTACTGTAAACATTAAAATTAAACGAAAAAATATGAGAAATAAATTAATATACTCAACAGTAATTAAGAGCAACGTAGATACAATCTCAATTTTTTTAAAGTAAATTTTAATTATGTATAGCCTATTCATTTTGCTGTATTTGTGTGTGTGCTATTTTGGCGACCTCAACCTTAGTATAGTTTGTCAGTTATAAAAAATTAACAGTTTCTCACTGACGCCATTATCAACATTTGCCTTCAATATCTACTTAGCCACTAAGCGAAAAAAAAGGTGAGTTTATTAATCGCAAAAAAGTGTAACCTCAATTTTTTTATTAAACTTCACGTTTCATGACGTCAGAAAACTTTTATTTCCAACATGCCGTCCGTCCGTCTGTACATAAACACGATAGCGCCTACAAATATTAGGACAAGAGAATAAAATATAGTGTTCTCATATAGAACCCTATTGAAAATCAGAAAAATCAAAATGGCGGCCATTTTAAACCGTTTTTTGTTCATATCTCGTGTATTATTCAATAAATTAAATACATGTTTCATTTCTGTATGTAACGGTACCAACCTCTATACGATTACAAATATAGAAACAATAATTAATTGTCAAAAAAAGTAATTTCTCCCAAAAATAAATGTATAGTTATTTAAAATACATAATAGTAAATACTAAATGTTTATTTAATGCATATTACAATTTTTATAAATAGAAATATATGTTTTTGCATTTTTTTCTTTAATATGTGTTACATTTTCAATATTAGTAAGGGATGTTTTACTTTTTCAACATTATTCTCTGTATTACTGCTGCTTAGATAAAATGTTAAATTTACAAAAATAAATTGTGTAAATGCAAATATTACCGTTTTAATATTTATTCATACACAGCTTATCACAATTAAATAATAAATTATGTTTTATACTATTATTATTATATTGTGCTTCTTTGTTTCATTAAAATCGAAAAGTACATAATTTTCGTTAAGGATATACGATAGTGTTGTTTATTCACACTTATTAGTCGTCACACTGTCATTCATTTTGTAGCAAACATTGTTGATTTTGGACTCTATTAAAGTAAATTATACATTGTTTGTTCTCATTTTTCTTGTAATGAAGTGTAGAATAAAAGTATATTACAAATTTTATTTCAAAATATCAAAAATTAAATAAATGAAAATTTGATCAAATGAAGTACAGTAACTTATGCGGATAGCTCATGTCAGTTCCCCAGCCCTATTACTCTGCGCGCCTGTGTGTGATGGCGCGTGAGTTAGAGTGAAGCAACCCTTCGTTCGCCGTATTCCCCGTTTGATAATTGTAGTCTATAAATAATAATTAACTGGCCAAATTAAATGGCGGACATTTTACTGTTCATATGTTGGAAGTAATTCAACGACACACAAAATTAGATACAAATTTGCAGATTTGAATTCTGCATGTAATGCTACCAACTTCAGCTCTCTGCGATGACAATTAGTGAAGTTATTATAAAAAATGTAATATCGAACACAAATCTGCCAAGAAAATGTGATATTCGTTTAGTTAGAAAATCCAACAGGGTCGAGAAAACGAAATGAGCAAAGCGAGTGAAGGGGTCTTTGAATATGTACAGCTTCGTAGCCTACTGGAGCCGAGACTTTGAGTTGTCGCCTTTATTTGGGTTCTACGAGGCTATGAAACCCCTTCCACAAGGTACTGACACGAGCGAAGTGAGTCAAATAATATGTATATCTCCTGTTAGTCCCTAACCAACGTAAAAAATGAGCGATTCACACAATTAAGAGGTGCAGAAAATCTGTGTAACTGTTTTAAACATACGTGTCCTACTGAATAAGACCTCTTGATCCTACCAATACAATTTAACATTTCCTACAAAAACTTAAGAAACGAACTTTGAAACTTAAATTTAGAAATACCACTTGTATGACATGTATGCTGGGACTGAATAAGGACCAAGATTGAGCCAATCTAATTGTGTTTGTGTGAATTATCAAAGTTAGTATTACACCAGAGAGCTCATTGTAGATTGCAACCAATTTGGTTTTTGGTAATAACTCAAAAAAAGGTGTGACACCAGAGAATACAGATTTTAAAGCTGCATCAAATAAGCTATTATAAATATATCATGTGTAAATTTAAACAGGAATAATTATTACAAAAATAAATAAACATCACCTTCAAAACATACAGACAAATAAATATTTCCATAACCTGTGCAATCAATCACTCTCACAAAACAGTTTTTGTTAAAGCTGTAAACTGTTATTTTTGCAGCTGTCTATCAATCAATGTTGACACATTGTTAGGTTCGGTAACTAATACACATGATTATTTATTGTAGAACTGAAGAAAATTTTGTAATTTGTTTTATTATAATTATACAGAATGTCCCAGGAAGAGGTCGCTATTTTTGTATTAATATGCCGGACTTATGGAACACTCAACAAACTTGACATTTTACAGTTATGTTACATAGATATGTAAAAAAAAGTACCTTCGAGTTTCAATGTTGTATGGTCAATCAAAACAAAATGACGGAATAACAAAAATGAGGCTAATTGAAGAGGAATTACTGTTGATACCTCGGAAATTTTTCAAAAGCGCTTATGATTCTTTTTTGTTTCGTTGCTATCAGTGCACAGATTAGATATTGATGGACATCAATTCGAATAAAAGTCAAATTTGGATCATACATTTTTTCTTTATTAAGTTTTACACGTAGGCTATTCATGTTATCTCCAAATCTTATAGTCTAATGGTTATGCAAATAAATTTCAAATTTTCGTATCATTCAAAAAACGTAGCCTACCATTATTTTGTTATTCCGCCATTTTGTTTTGATTGACTGTAAACAAAATTAAACTCGCTGCAATTTTTTTTACGTATGTAACATTAATTTAAAGTTTCAACCTTGTAGAGTGTTCCAATGTCCGGTAGGCTATATTAATTTAAAAATATCGACATCATGTTCAACTAGTAAAAACGTTGAATGTAGTGTAATGGCAATGCTAAAAGTGTATTTAATTGTCCATATTGTGAAGGTATTGTACTTTGGGGTATGGCTATAACGCCTCACTGCTGCTATCTGTATGAAGCATTAGTCTAGCCTTTTTAGTATAGTTGAACAAAACTTGTGTATCTATAAAAAAGAATAAGATGATGACTTGGTTATTAAAACATTGTATTGTTATAGTCAGTTGGGACAAGTATGTAACGTTTCTTTTGTTGAACTATCAAACTTTGATTTGAGTACTCAAAAGATGATATTAAGAAATGTGCTACATTCCGGTTGACGAGGAGTTGTGCCACATGATGTACCTTCCTCTGAACAAAGTATTCGGGTACAGAAAGCGCATTAGTGGAGGACATTGCGGGATCTGAAACCCATCCAGGAAGATGATGTCTACTGCGATGGAGAAACCGGAAGCTGCGGAAGTAACATTCCAGCCATGGACTATAACCATTGCTACATCTTCTGCTCTTAACTTGATTAAAAATTGAGGAAAATTTATAATATTTTTCACTGAAGTTAACACACAACCATACTTTGCAAAACAAGGAATCCAACTGCAGGAAGTGATCAAATTCTGTGACCATGTGACCAATTGAGGGGGAAATTAAAAAACTTTTACTCTTGCATGGTGAATTCAAAGGACATTGATTTTTTATAAAATAATATTTTTTTAAATATATATCTAAAACAACTTAAGCATTTTTCTAGTGGATTCAATTACACAATTACTAGAATATAATTTTCTTTTGAATAGGCCTATATTACCTCTTGAACATTTAGAATGCTTGCTTGGGACTGTGACCAAAGTGGTTAATTGTTAATTATAATTAGTTTTTTTTTCTTAATTAAAATTAAAATTACTTTTAAATTATATGGGAAATAATGAAACATTGCATTTATTTATAAAGTAGGCTACACTGATTTGAACTTTTTAAACTTATTAGATTTTTGAGAAGGATTTCAGGACTTAAATTAGCCTTTTTGTGAGAACGACCCTTACACAACGTGTTGGTCCTGCCATAGGTTGAATAGTTTGCCCGCCAACAAGATGAAGCTCTTTTTTTTGTCTCATATCACCATTGAGGATTAAACCAAGAACCTAGTATACACCTAACCGAAGCATGATAGGCGGCTACATCATTGTACTTCCCCAGCCCAACAATGTAAAACAAGCAAATAATCTAAATGTAACACCCAAAAATTGGGCTTTGTAGGAAATGTTAAATTCTATTTGTAGATCAAAGGTTAGAGTAAGTTTGTTTAAAACCGTTGTTACGAAGGTTTTCTGAACCTCGTAATCGTATATATATCTATATATTCTTTACGTCGGTTAAGCCATGCTAGGCCTGAATATTCCGCTAGTTTACTCGTATTTCGGCCCTACGAGCATCGAACATGTAAATATGTGAAGGACCCTTCACTCGCTCCTATCGGTAACGCGGCCCTGCGGGTCTCGTAACTATACAAGTATCATATTGACTTAGGAGATTTGGAAATTATATTTTTCACAATAGCGTTGCTATTTCTCGTCGTACGACAAACGGACGCAACGTCGAAAACAATTTTTTCAGTAAATTTAACAATTAAATCAATTTTTCTTTCCACGACTACACGAGTTAATGATAAACTACTGTAGCCTACCATTTTGTTAACAGATGTATTTGACAAACATCTGATCGACTGATCATTTTATTTACCACTGAAATTCCACCCGATTATTTACGCTCCAATTAAACATGGATTAGCTTTGATCACAAGTTTACTGATATGATTTCGATAAATTCCACTTGAGATGAACACATCCCAGTTAACAGCTGATTAGACGTTTAATAATGATTAGTATATTTATAACCCTGACCTACCTAGAAAATACGATGTTCGTATCCGGTAGGTCCGAAACACCGACAAGAGCATAGTGAGTGGAGTCTTCTCTACATATGATCAGCGTCAGCCTCGATAGCAAACTGACAGGAGCGAAGCCGTTTAGACATTTTCAAGATGGTTTACGTTCCCTTTTTGACATTTTTGGTGACGATTAATTTTAGCTCGTGTTTATTTGACCTTGGAGGTTGGTGAATGAGAAAGTTTGTGCAATATTTGTTTATAAAATTTATTTATTGTGTTTGAATTAGTTTTTACGAATACGTCTACATTTCCAGTACATTTATACCGATCACAAAAAACCATTCTATAAAATCCACAAGAGCTTGTAGACCCTACAAGACCTTTAAATAAATCAATACGAAAATTCGTTGTCCTTGTCTAGCTTGGAATAAATGAAAAGGTCGCAGTCAATCAATTTGAAAGCAAATATGAATAATAGAGAGCCACGCTCGCTTACTAATTCTCAAGGCAGAAATGTAGATTGGAAATCACTATTTCACCTTTTACTTTCCCGTATGAAATAAGTGAAATTAGTAAGCTACTTAGGAAGGAAGTTGAATAGTTTTAAAGATAACAGAAATAAGAAGTTGTTTGTACTTACCCAGTCTGTCTCACAATGTAATACAAGGAATTCTCACAATGTAACACCCAATAGTGATTTTCTTGGTCCTTGTAGAGAACGTTAAATTGTATTGGTACATCAAAAGGGCAAATTTGTTTAAAACAGTTTTTACACATTTTCAGTTATAATTGTGTATATCACTACTTTGAAGTCCCTTGGGCCTTAACGTGACTCCTAGATGTCTACATTAAAACAGTCTCCAATCGCTTCGCTCGTGTCAGTGTTTCTCAAAGCTCTCCTCCGCTGACTACGCTCGTGTCGATGACTAGGCCCTACCGGATCTCATAGCAACACAAACACCGCAGAGAGGGTTCGAAATTACATTTTTGACAATAACTTCACTATTTCACATGGAAAGGAAGTGGAAATTACACCATGACATGCAGCATTAAAATCTATAAATTGTATCTCTATTAGTGTGTTAAAACTTGAATAACATTAGAGAATGAATGAAAAACTGTGTTGTGGGGTTGGCTCGACATATTGGCCACCCCAGTCAATAGCAATCACTTCCTGGAAATGTGAACGGATCAGGTACCAGTCGGGCGGGTATAGGTTAGGTTAAGTTAGGTTACGTTAGGTTAGGAAGTATGGTCGTCGCAATCATAAAGCCCATCGACAATATGACATATCATCGAATTGGATACTTAAATAGACTTCAACAGTGCCAGGTTATGAGTTCAGAATAGTTATCATTGGTATTGTGCTTTCTGTTAATTTTGAAGGATACCAGGTTAGCCAAGGACTAGCCAAGACCCGAGAATACTACCCGCGAATAACAAGTCATACTATTCTGACAGACGACGAACCTCGTCACTTGAGTGTCGCTCTTCGGCTGACCGAACAAACACCTCCAATTCCAAGAAGGATTGCTCGTTAAGCAGGATTTTTGAACAGATGACCCTAGTTCCGCAAAGTGTCGAGCCAACCCCCACGGTATACTAGTGTCGAGCCAACCCCACGTAATCACGAAAAACTGTTTAACATGGCAGCCATTTTGAAAAATATACTTCTAGATTTCAAAAGGCTTCGATATATGAGCACACTATAGCCTTCTATACTAAATGTCATAATTTTTGTACTCGTTATTTAACGTACAAACGACAACGCTCATAACGATGGACAGATGATATGTCGAAAATCATTTTGGTGCTTTCTGAGACTGAAACGTAAATACCAATGAAAGGAAGTCGAAAGTTTTTTTTTCAACCACACTTACTTTGTCCTTCCAGTACAGGGTAATAAGATTACGGAATATTATTTGTTATACAACTCAATTGTTTGCTGATTTTAATTAGATAAATTACAGATTAAAGGCCTTCACAGACAGACACGATACAGGGCTCGGTACGATAGGTTATTGCATAACGGTAAATGTAAACGTTCACACAGCAGCGGTATACCGAGGAATACGATATTATCGCAATCGGTAGATCGCGTCGGTAATTCGGTCTCCCGAATCTAGTCGGTAGACCGCTCGGAAATAGAGGCGGGAGTCAGTATTTTACACATTTTTTACAGCATCCAAAGTTTATGAATGTAGTGTAGTTTGATTATTTAGTTTACTTTTTTTTAATATGAATCAGAATTTAGAAGAAGAAGCATTGCTTTTGTCGCTCGTTATGGACGAGGACGAACATGATAAACCTCACTAAGTATATATAAAATTCCTTCTCAAAATGTTCTTAAATTCTTATAAAATAACGTTATATAGTTTTTAATGAAGTGATATTGTTATTTTTTACCGAAACCCGAACGTCCGAGTGCAGCGCGTGTGTGAACGTACAGTTCGGTAAACAGGCGATATTTTCCGGAGTTCTCACTCAACTATCGCCAAATCCAAATAAAAACGAATCAAAATCAATCGTCCTCAAAAATGTATTTTCCTTAAGTGAAAATGAACCGTGGAAAATGTCTATGAAAATAATATAAGTTATTTAAATAAGGGGTTAAGATTGTTTTAGGACATCATAAACACGTCCTCAAAGTAATTAATATTTATTTCTAATTGACCTATTTATATAGGTAAATGTTAAGTGTTTTGTCAGTTTTCCTCAACTAATTGTTATAATTGAATAATTGTTATACTTGTAATTTTTCACATAAGAGTAGGAAAACACAAAATTATAACATTCTCAAAATAGGTTATAACGATTTTGATCAAATTTTGTTCAAATGTAGGCCTAGCGACTAACGACCCAAACAAAACGTATTCATGGCCGTCTCTCCGAAATTGTTGTATGTATCGGTAAAAAAACTTTAAAAAATCTGTTATAGGGATGTTTTGTAATACTTAATTTCTCAAAATAGGTTCTACAGATTTCGTTCAAATTTTAATGAAAAATTGCCAAATAACATAAATGAACCTAGACTGCTGTCAATGTTAATCAAATACGACCAAGTCCATTGTGCAATTTCAATTTTTAATTACCAACTTACCTACCGCTCGAGGTGATTGAGACAATTCGTTTTTATTTGGTTTTGGGAATGAGTAGGCCTAGGTAGAAAGTAATTTACCTTGGGCGTCAAATATTTCACTATTAATACAAAATCTATATATCGCTGAGTTTTTAGAAACTACTGCACCGGTCATTTTTATGGTTGAAATGTATATAAAAAGGTCTAGAAGCGTAATTTGCCGAAATTCTTCAAATTTTGCTAAATATTTAGGCCTACCAAAGGCAGGTATCGCCGTTAAATTTAAATTTTTTCCCCACTTTAAAACGATCAATATTAATTTGTTTATCGTATTGCACCGAAGCAGGAGTTTTTGATAACAGCTGAGAGCAGTAGGCAGGGGAGCTAGGGGGGGGGGGGGGGGTTGAACATGCACTTAAAGTAATACGCAATTTTATTTTTGGTTATTGTTTAGGTCACCTAGTTGAACTTACAAACGCATGTTGTCGCCTTTCCATGTGCTCGACAACTTGTGGGGAGGGAGGAAACATGGCCGCGTACACTATTTCAATAAACGGCCATAGCTCAATAACGGTGGTAGATAGAAGTTTAAAACAAACGGTGTTTTACTGTAAAAAGTACATTCTTAAAAAATGGTCCTTACAAAAAAAATCCCATCTGTCTTAGTTTCGGAGTAAAAAAATATTTTATTAAAATGTAACTTTAAAATCAGTGTTGTTAACTCTTTATATGTGAAGTCCTAATACACTGTAGTTAGTGTTTTCTTATCGATGGTCTAATTTGAAAAAACAGTTGTTTAATAGTTACAAAATGGCTACTACACTTACACTGCAATGATGATGTATTTCCGGTCAGCAGCGAGAAACAGGATGCAACAGGCACGGCTGGGGAGGCGCATGTCATTCATATGACGAAGTTGAACGTTGATTTCTTTAAAAACACTTAGTATTATTCATATGTAGCCTACGTCTCGGAAGTCGGAAGGTCTGCGTTTGTGTCGTAAAGATTGTTGTCAATTAGTTTTTTGCGAACATATATTTATAGATTTCGAAAATTTGTGTGTTCCTGCTCAAAATTTAAGAGGGAGGTTGCCTTGAAGACAATTACTTAAAGTTACGAGTTTTTTTCAAAATTGGCTTAAACGATATTGGTGAAATTTTCCTAAAATATAGCCTACCCTCTAAAGACTCGAACAAAATCTTATTAGTTCGAAAAATATCGGTTAAAAAGTGGGAACTATCGGTGTCGAAAATATTTGGGAATCAAAAAAATGAGAAAGCAATTTAAATAAAAATTTTGCATAATAAAAAAATGTAGGCTACTACTATAGCCTAACAAAAACCAATGTGCAAAATCTAAAATAAAAAACTATTTTTCATAGTAAGCAGGCCTAAATTCGGGAAAAAACAAGAGCGTTGTTTTTAATTTCTGAATTAGACCTACACAAGAAGCGTAATTTTCTTTTACTTTCAGAGTTACACGTTAGTTTATCAAAATCGCTAGCATCCGTTTTGAGAAATTATTTAGTTTGGCAGCTTTCTCCTTAAAAGTTAAGCTTGCCACTTTGAGACAGTTTGTAGGCCTATAATGTTTTATGGACAGTTTACTATTCCATTTCAACTATTTCAAATTTCTGATATTCTAAGGCAAGTTAACCACAAAGTCTCATACTAAAATTTATTTTAAACTATTAAACGTTTCCTTGGCCTAATATATTAAAAAATATAAATATTAGGTCATCAATAAAACATATAATTAGCTACAATTATAACGGTGGCTTAGTCTAATCTGTATTAAAAAAACAAACAATTTTAAAACATGGATTCATATTAATCTTATTTGGGAAGAAGTCAATCGATTGGAAAGGTTTTTGTGATTCAACACATTACCATACAATTGCCAAAATTTGTCTACAATTTAAACAAACTTTTCCTTAAATTTTGAAGCACAACAGCATTATACAAACATACAAAGCTCTTCAAAGTTTCCACAGCCACACATACTCTACTTTAAAATATAGGCCTAGGCCTATTTAAAAGAAACCTTTAATAGGCTCAAACGTCCAAAATAGGCTATTAGTCTATTAAGAAGGTGACTAAAATAGTGAAAAGAAAACTTACACAGTACGTAAGGTCTACCTACATTTCTTTTGAGGAATCAAACTTTCTCATTACATGTAAAGAAATTAGGCCTACCCTTCAACAATGTTAATAATGTAAGCTAACATGTATAAATATTATTTGAAATCTCAAGTTTAGGCTACTGATTTTTAAATTCCATTAAGTTCAAACACCACTCATTTCCACAAATTATCATAAATCCTAGTTTCTTTCAAAGACATCTTATTACAATAACATCAAAAACTATGATAAAAAGAAACTAATTTGTACACAACAAAGAACGTTAAAAAACAACAAAGAACCCTAACCTATAAAAGCTAAGCTTGTATTTTGTCTTACCTTGTTAATACACAAACTGTTTGAAACATGTTTAAATATTAGTTCAACTACACTTTTAACTTTTTACACTACACTGAAAACACCACAACCGAAAGATATTTAGCACAACAAATTCACAATTAATTATATTAGAAGTAATTTCCTCACTGTAACGGTTAAAACAAATTGAAACGGTAGACTCAGTCCTTGTTTATTCTACTAGTACCAGCGCAGCCTACTAGATTTCGTTGTTGATGCAACACAACAGATTTACTGCATCACAAACTTTTCATTTTCTATTGTAACTTCTGTTAGAAAGGAAGTAAGAATATGACAATGTGTAAGTCAAGATGTATATAGTGACAAATAATTACATTTATTAATTATAATAATATAATTTTAATAATTTAAAAAAATTTAATTTCTAAAAAGAACTGTCATAACCTAAAAAACGAAAGATTTTAATAAAATTCTTACATTGTTAATTACGCGAACTATTTAAAACTGTATGTATCAATACTTTCTACACTACCACTGAAAACAACATAATTGAAAAAAAATATATAAACCACAACAAATTCACAATTTTATTCGGCATTATTTTTCAGACTGTTAGACCAGTTTTACAAAAGTGTATTCCAACTACTACTAATTACCAGTACTGCCTCCTAGATTTCGTTACTTTACAATGAATAGTGTATTTGCTTAGCAAGCTTTCTAATCTGAACTCTTTATGTTCTCTTAATATTTACCTATTGTTATCAATCATAAAGTGAAAATAAAATGGTCGCCATTTTTTAATACAATTTATTTTAAATAAGGGCTAAACTTTCTTCGCTTGTGCTATAAATGGGCCCTTAGCATAAGTCGTATCTGATTAAAACGTCGTTCAAGGTTTATTTTTATTTTTTCCCTGTTATTAATTCCTAAACCATAATATGTTTTTACTTGTGATTTTCACACACGTTTGGGTCATAAATCTTCACAATTCACTCAAATTTGAACGAAATTGGTAGAGATTATTTTGAGAAATTAAGTATTTTATACCAGTCTCAAGATCGTGTTTTTGGGTTTTTCCAAAACTTACAAACTGACATTTTTCAGAGCAGAGAACCAATATATTTTGTTTAGGCCCTCAGAGCCTACACTTGAGCAATTTTTGATCAAAATCGTTATAGCCAGTTTTGAGAAAATAGTAACTTTGTATTTTTTTTCCTTTGTGCAGCTACCCCACATTTGAGATATCAAAAATATTAAAACCCGGTTTGTTCAAGAAGAGGGTTGGTTCCCGAAATAGTAGCACCCAGAATGTTTCCTAACCTAACCAACTATATATATAATATATGAACACACACATTATTGTTCTGAAGCCCAATATAAATCAATGTCCTTCCAGATGATATCAAACAGATCTTCATTCTTGTTCCTACGGCGCCACGTGAATTCACATAAGTAGGAATCTAACAAAACTCTACGGTTCCACATTCTTTCTGTTCCTGGTAAAATGCTGTCCTTAATACACGGCAACAACGTTTCAGCTGTTCTGTCAGGTTATGTTCCTTCTGTTCTATCATATCAATAGAAATTTTTCATGAACAGACATTTAAAAACAATCCAAAATATGGTCAATATACGCCCTCATAACAAAGTTTATGTCCGCAGGGCTGTAAAGGGCACATATAACAGACGGACATTTTGGACTCAGGGGATCTCAATCCGACATCGATTATTAACCCATCTTATAACTTGTTCTTTGGTAATCTAAAAATTCAAACAAAAAAAAACATAACCAACAAAATCTTTGTTTCGGATTTTAAAATTCGGTAATTTATTACAACCGTCGAACAATTTAAATATTTAAACTTAACCATAAATGTTTTCACAATACACGCTAAAAGGATAAAAAAAACATTAAATGATTAGGCCTAAATATATTCATTCAAACAAACAAGTATATGAAGCCATCATTGTACTTACCTAACCCCCTACCGTACAAACTAAAACACTTTACTCTAGTGAAAGACACAGATCTGATAGGCCTTGTAGCATTATATATGTTAAACAGCCTCCAGTCGGTTCGATCGTGTAAATAACTATTACCTTATCTTTTTCCATAAGTGTGCTAATTTCCAGGATAATTCAGTGCTTAAAAATTACAATTTTGAAAATAACTAAGAATTGGCTGTTACTGAGTTTGGGTTATAAACCACCTACACTGAGGAATTCACAGGCCGCCCTTTATTGATAACAGGCAATCCTGAGGTAAGCTAGCTGGATCTACACTTTTTCATGTAGTCTTAGTTAGATAATTCTCTTTCATTTTTCCTATCTCTTGACTAAATCTGTTCTCTTCCCATCCTGACGCCATTAGAGTATTCAACAGCTGGGGGTCTTTTTATCTTTGTTTCTATCATTTTTTTATAAGGAGATTAAGACCTAGAGAATTTCCGCCTTTAAACCAGTGAAAATTTTTTAATGGGCAAGTTATATTAGAATTGTATATAGGAATACAAGATTTCTCGAAAACAAAGTTTAACTCTCTAAATTAATTTTGACTTTATCACATTTAGGCTCACCTAATACATAAAAAAAAGTTATTTGATTTGTTTATACCCAAAACATCCATTTTGAGTTCCACAAGTATTTTTTTTTTTTTGGATTAATTTTTTTGTATCGTATGTTTGTCTTCCTAACTAATATAAAAAATGGAATAGTTTTTATCAAATTATTTCACTTAAGCATATTTTGTAACTAACATTTTTTATCTTCATTTTTTAGGAAACTCAAATTTCAGAGGCTATAAGATTAAACCCAAAATTCAGTTCACCTCAAACCAACTTGGCCATTTTTTTTTAAAGTAGTTTCTGTAGAACCAAAACAAAACTTCGTCTCCTAAAAAAACGGGTTTGGAGTTATCAATAAAAACAATAAGCTGCTATCGGGTTCTTTCCCCCTCAACCCAAATTACTCAAAAACTGTAATTTTATTTGACTTGCTGTTTGGTATAGTTTTGTTTAGAAATTTTCATATTTAACCAAAAATTTCATTGAAATCTTCACGACTTATTTTGAGATATTTCTAACATTTACGACAGCAACCACCGTTTCTTTTTCTTTTTAAAACTCAGAACAATTTTTTTCGTGGAGATGACGTCCTGTATGTTTCATTTGGGTCTTAAAGCTTACAATTTATCAAAATCGGTTTGATCAATTTGGAAAAATTGAAATTTTGAGTATTGATCTTATGATAGCTCTCCCCAATATTCAAAGCTTGATTAACTTTATATATGAGTGCATGATAAAATGTATGCATCGTTTTTTGTAACAAATCTCTTCGGTTTGTTTCCGTTTTGTTTAAATACAAACAACCTCTATGTCATCATCGTCCTATAAAAAAAAAAAAAAAAAAAAAAGTGTAAAATAGCACAAAATAAAAACTCCTAGCCCTCGAATACTCTCACAGGCTCATGAGAGATCAAATGTTCCACAAGAAAGACCTGATAGGATAGATGAAAGAGAGGGATCTAACCCAAGACATGAAGAAAGGTGTATTCTTCAGGATTACTAAACCCGTTCACTCTTATATAAATGATAGGCTCTACAACCTCGTTAGCTAATCCCCACTCAGTACAAAATATCCACATTCCTCCATTGTTGAACTACAACTATAACAGAATATATTGTTCACAATCCATCATTTCATGTAACTTGTATAAAACTCTTGAAATAAACCCCAGAGAGTCTCCAGATACATACTTCATCCCATCCATCAGTTGCAAAGTAGTTTTTGTTAAAACTACAATCTGTTACAGTATATCCAGATATAGATTTATCAATGTTGACACCATTCGAGTATAAGGAACAAGATATAAGAATAAAAATAAATAAAGATTAATAAAATGTGATTATATTTTGAAAATAGCAAAACACTAGGTATCATGTTTCTAGATAATGTGCTATATTTTGTTTGTTTTGTTGGCAGTCTGTATTTAATGCAGTGAGACTGTGATATTAAACGTCTAAAAACATCGCTTGAAATGTTTATTAAACATTGTCTAAAATATAGCATAAAACATTCCTTAAAACAGTCTAAAATTATTTCTAAAATTCCCCTGAAACCTCGCTTAATACATTCCCAAAAACATCGCCTAAAAATGTCTTAAATAATCTATTAAATCATAGTCTAAAACATTGCCTAAAACATCGTCTACAACATTCCCTAAAACATTGCCAAAAACATCGCCTATCAAACATTCCCCAAAATACCACGTAACACATTAGCCCAAGACATCGCCTAAAACATTACCTAAAATATCGTCTAAAACATACCAAAACACCACCTAAAACATTTCCTAAAATATCGTCAAAAACATTCCCAAAACACCACCTAAAACATTTCCTAAAATTCGATTAAATCATCTTCTAAGCATCGTCCTATCGTCTAAAACATTACCTAAAATATCGTCTAAAACATTCCCAAAACACCACCTAAAACATTTCCTAAAATTCGATTAAATCATCTTCTAAGCATCGTCCTATCGTCTAAAACATTACCTAAAATATCGTCTAAAACATTCCCCAAAACACCACCTAAAACATTTCCTAAAAGTCGATTAAATCATCTTCTAAGCATCGTCCTATCGTCTAAAACATTACCTAAAATATCGTCTAAAACATTCCCAAAACACCACCTAAAACATTTCCTAAAATTCGATTAAATCATCTTCTAAGCATCGTCCTATCGTCTAAAACATTACCTAAAATATCGTCTAAAACATACCCCAAAACACCACCTAAAACATTTCCTAAAAGTCGAATAAATCATCACCTAAGCATCGTCCTATCGTCTAAAACATTACCTAAAATATCGTCTAAATCATTCCCCAAAACACCACCTAAAACATTTCCTAAAAGTCGATTAAATCATCACCTAAGCATCATCCTATCGTCTAAAACATCACCTAAAATATCGTCTAAAACATTCCCCAAAACACCACCTAAAACATTTCCTAAAAGTTGATTAAATCATCTTCTAAGCATCGTCCTATCGTCTAAAACATTACCTAAAATATCGTCTAAAACATTCCCAAAACACCACCTAAAACATTTCCTAAAATTCGATTAAATCATCTTCTAAGCATCGTCCTATCGTCTAAAACATTACCTAAAATATCGTCTAAAACATTCCCCAAAACACCACCTAAAACATTTCCTAAAAGTCGATTAAATCATCTTCTAAGCATCGTCCTATCGTCTAAAACATTACCTAAAATATCGTCTAAAACATTCCCCAAAACACCACCTAAAACATTTCCTAAAAGTCGATTAAATCATCACCTAAGCATCGTCCTGTCTTCTAAAACATTACCTAAAATATCGTCTAAATCATTCCCCAAAACACCACCTAAAACATTTCCTAAAAGTTGATTAAATCATCACCTAAGCATCGTCCTATCGTCTAAAAATTACCTCAAATATCGTCTAAAACATTCCCGAAAACATCGTCTAACACATTTCTTAAAAATAGATTAAAACACCCCTAAAATATTGCCTAAAATATCGCCTAAAACACTACCTAAAACATTGCCAAAAACATCGTCTAAAGCATTGACCAAAACACCACCTAAAACATTACCTACAATATCGTCTAAAACATTCCCCAAAACACCACCTAAAACATTAGACTACCTAAAATATCGTTTAAAACATTCCCCAAAACACCACCTAAAACATTTCCTAAAAGTCGATTAAATCATCACCTAAGCATCGTCCTGTCTTCTAAAACATTACCTAAAATATCGTCTAAAACATTCCCCAAAACACCACCTAAAACATTTCCTAAAAGTCGATTAAATCATCACCTAAGCATCGTCCTGTCGTCTAAAACATTACCTAAAATAACGTCTAAAACATTCCCCAAAACATCGTCTAACAATGTCGTAATAATCTATTAAATCATCGTCTAAAACATTGCCCAAAATATCGTCTGCAACATTCCCTAAAACATTGCCAAAAACATCGCCTAAAACATAACCCAAAATATCACGTAACGCATTGCCCAAAACATCACCTAAAATATTACCTAAAATATCGTCTAAAACAATGACCAAAACACTACCTAAAACATTACCTAAAATATCGTCTAAAACATTCCCCAAAACACCACCTAAAACATTTCATATAAGTCGATTTAATCATCACCTAAGCATCGTCCTATCATCTAAAACATTCCCTCTAACATCGTCTAAAACATTCCCCAAAACATCGTCTAACACATTTCTTAAAAATAGATTAAAACACCCTTAAAATATTGCCCAAAATATCGCCTAAAACACTACCTAAAACATTGCCTAAAACATCTTTTAAAATATTACCTAAAAAATAGCGTAAGGAAATATCGTAATTTTGTGGTTTTTATCTGTCTGCTAACTAGTAATTTGTATTATTAAAACAAAAAAAAAATAAAAAATAAAGTTCCGATATATGACCAAAATATGCCGATATACATAATTTGTTGAAAATCGGTTTACGCGTTTGACTATAGAACACTGCAAATGCAATATATATCACTTTACTTTCCCAGTTTTGTTATGTGAGAAAGTATTAAAGAATCATGAACTGTTGGGAGTTGTAGTCAATTATCAAGAAATCTATGTTTTAAATTTTTTGTATTGTAACTTCCTCTTTTCGTATTATCTCTTTTCTGTCAAAATTTATCGAGTTTATCTGACCCCTATGCTTATAATACAGGTTCAGAATATAACATTTTTCACTTTGATGCCAAAGTTCCGCCCTCAAGTAAACCCATTGACCCTATTCATATCACCGATACTGTCTCCCACCCCTTTTCTTTAAGCCTTTCACTTACAACCCCCCTCGGGGACATTTAATCTTCACGTAATATTGGTATGTATTCAGTACAATCAAAAGGCTTGCATATAAATTGCTTTTTAATATGCATACAACACAGGTCACCCTTTGAACTGATATTTTCATTTTGAATAATACAACAGGTTGAACGAAGGATTATGATGTGTACAACCTAGGTTTTAAGCGACAGTATAGTTTCTGTAGCAATGTAATTTGGTGTTTTACCTTCAATCTCCTATAAACGTTTAATATACTGGGCGTTTCGAAACATATGTGTTATAAATTAGAGAAGTGATTTATGGCATTAAAATGTAGACAACGTTCCTATAAATCAACAAAATTATGAATTAGTCACTGGTGGGGGTATCCTACACTCTGCGCATGCGTAAAAATACATAAAGTTTTAAAACGTACTCTGTACGAACACCACGTGATCAATGCATTATTTGAAACCGTTAATTGAATTTATTGCCTGTAAGAACAACGTTAAACGTGTAAAGATGGTAGGAAAACTATGTACAACATAAAAGTGTAAAAGTTAGGTTAGGTTAGAAATATTTATTTGAAATTGAAACTAGTCGTTTCCGAATTTTAACTCACCGAAGGTTGGCAGAAGACCGGACGAGCTTCTAAGGTGATTATTTTGTGGTAAACAACACTTGTATTCTAAACCAGTAAGGCTCCACACCAGAGACATTTGAACGTCGGCTCCAAATAAAGCGAAGTTGTGTCGCGAAAATGGTGTATCACTTGTAATAATTAAGTTTTGTAAATCATGATAGGCGTGGAGAATATCTATCCTTACGCTCCCTTTGTGACAACGCAGTGGCGTTCTGCCAATCTCACAATGAACATCAAAACACTGCAATGTGATTCATCAGAAAGATCACCTACATCAAAATAAGGATTGTTAACATCAAATGAACGTGAATGTCGAAGTCTGAGGATCATGTTGGCATCAAAATTTTGAACCTGTTGGTTTACTTTACGATTCATTACCCTTTGATTTCTGTCATTGGTATTTTCTCGTCGCGCCGGAAGTGTTTAATGGTTTCCACGTAGTCTTCCTGCGGCCGACATTTTGTTTTATACTGTCTAATCTGTATACAGTAACTTGGCGTCTGAACCCTTGGCTACCTGCGAGCGGCCGGAACCGTCCCCCCGTCGCTTCCTTCCTCACCCAGCTGTTTCAGTGATGAGTCACCTACTAGCGTTAACACTGCACTGTTTAACATTTTTATGGGAGACACAATTTTAAATTTTTTTCAGCATAGTTAAAATGTTTAGGAAAATATAAGCAAATTGATACTAAACACGACACTATTCCGTTTGTAAAAGCCGCCAGTAGAAAGCTCTTTACACCGCTACTATTTGCATAATCACATACTTATTATTTACATGTTTACGTATTATTTACATACATTTGTGTCGTGTTTGGTATCAATTGCTTATATTTTCCTAAACATTTTAACCATGCTGAAAAAAAAATTAAATTGTGTCTCCCATAAAAATGTTAAACAGTGCAGTGTTAACGCTAGTAGGTGACTCATCACTGAAACAACTGGGTGAGGAAGGGAGCGAGGGGGGACGGTTCAGGTCCAGACGCCAAGTTACTGTATACAGATAATAAGCTCCCACGCAATTCTCACACTTTAACAATAAGCCATATAAACCGTTAACTTCATCGAGGTGTAAGCAATCAATCACAACACAACGTTAATCCCCACAAATAAAATAAGCACTATAAAAGTTAACCTAAAAATAATTTTAAACAGCTGTTATAAATTCTTAAACAAAACAACAGAATAAAACGTATTTGAGAATTTAAACCGTTTAATTTTTCGAAATGTAAGCAATTAATCAAAACAAAACGTGATTCCCCGCAAATATAGTAGCACTATATAAGGTAACCTAAAAGGGTAGTTATATGGATCAAAATAAAGAAATAATTCGTATAAAATTGTGTCCGGAAATGCTTCTTCCATTTGGCCGCCATTTTGAAATAAATAATTGGAATAAGTTGATTTCAAACTACTGTAGGTCTTTACATTGACGATTACCATGCAAAATTTCAACTCAATCGGTTATGTCTAAAGATATAAATTATTTAGTTAAAAACAAAATGGTGGATAGCTGTTAAAAGAAGCGTTTCCGGACATATGTTTATAGGAATTTTTTTCTTTTATTTGACTCATATAACCACCTCTGAATTATCTCCGCGCAATACATAAACACCCTGTATAGTTAGTAAATAAGAACAACTGTCCCAAAAAGTCTGAGTAGAGACTTTACAATCGCATTAACGTAAAGATGCTTCAGAGACTTGAAGAAACCTTAAGGAGGACGAGCCCTTGTGCGATTATTTTACATTCAACCACGTAAAGATGTAACAATAATCTTGCTAAATTATTCATTGGTACAATTTCCGATTGTATTTTTAAATGAAAATTACTAGATAAGTGTGTACTTAAAGGTCTACAACAAACAGATGAATAGTATATGGAATAGAAATGGCGGGGGGGAGACTCTCCCAACACACATGTAAAATAAAGCTGTATAAAATAAATAACAGCAGGGAAACGTACGGCGTGATAACGGGAAAGAATGTAGTGGGGAGAGTTCGGACATGCGCACAGTCTTGTTCTTTTGTTTGTTTCAGATCTATAGTTACTTACTAAAACCGTGTAGAATTTTTTAACAAATTTAGTAACATTATTTGATTGAACAATATTGACATTTGATACAGATTGAATTTAATAAATAAAACCACTAATTTTATATTGTTGTTGCTAAATTTTATCTTAAAGTAAACTTCCTTTCTTTTAGACAGTCTTTCATTGGTTACAAAACTTTTAATTAACGACTTAGGACAACTCTAATTAAACTCACAAAAGCATCACAACTTTAATGAAACTTTTGGTTATTAAATTTCTTCAGTATCACTTAGGATAAGTTTGGTATCAGTCAAAAATTTCAAACTAAGTTTTTGTAACTGATCTTCACATTTAATGACAATAGGAAATGGAAAAAGTGATTGTCCAACCGTCGCTGTTGTAGTTTGTACGTAAAAGCTGCCACAAATATTAAGTTAGGAATACGAAATTTAGTATAGGAGACTATTGTGTGCTCATTGTATATAACCCTGTCAAAATTCAGAAAATTCGAATAAAAATGCCGGCTATTTTTAACAGTCGTTTGTACAATTCGTATGCTATTCAACTTAAATTAGTTCAAATCTTTTAGTTTCAATTCTGCAACCAACGCAACCTCTCTACGATGACAAAGAGCGAATTTATTGACAAATATATCATTTAGAACCCTAACTACCCAAGAAAATGTAGATAAGTGCATAGCGAGTGGAGGCTCCTTCACATATGTACAGCTTCGAGGCCCAGTAAAGGACGAGAGACTGACACAAGCGAAGCGAGTAGAGACTTTATACACATCTAACCTAACCTAACATAACCTAACCTAACCTAACCTAGCCTAACCTAACCTAGCCTAACCTAACCTAACCTAACCTAACCTAGACTAACCTAACCTAGCCTAACCTAACCTAACCTAACCTAACCTAACCTAACCTAACCTAACCTAACCTAACCTAACCTAACCTAACCTAACCCAACCTAACCTACTACCAAAGAAAATGTAGATAAGTGCATAGCTAGTGGAGGCTCCTTCACATATGTACAACTTCGAGGTCCAGTAAAGGACGAGAGACTGACACAAGCGAAGCGAGTGGAGACTTTAATATATACACATCTAACCTAACCTAACATAACCTAACCTAACCTAACCTAACCTAACCTAGCCTAACCTAACCTAACCTAACCTAACCTAACCTAACCTAACCTAACCTAACCTAACCTAACCTACCAAAGAAAATGTAGATAAGTGCATAGCGAGTGGAGGCTCCTTCACATATGTACAACTTCGCGGTCCAGTAAAGGACGAGAGACTGACACAAGCGAAGCGAGTGGAGACTTTAATATATACACATCTAACCTAACCTAACATAACCTAACCTAACCTAACCTAACCTAACCTAACCTAGCTTAACCTAACCTAGCCTAAACTAACCTAACCTAAACTAACCTAACCTAACCTAACCTAACCTAACCTCAAGAAAGTAGTGTAATACAAAGTGATGAAATTCAGCAAACCTATGTTACAACAGCTGTTTTTAACAAATTTACCCTACTGAGTAAAACTCCTTGATCTACCAACACACTTAAACAATTCCTAAAGGCTCAAGAAACCAACTTTTAGATATGACATCTAGAGAATCGACTTATATTACATTGCACGATGGGCTGGTTAAGCACCATGATGACGTCCATCAATTACTAGGGGAAACAGATCATAACTCCTCTAGAGTTCTCATTTTAATTTGAAATATACGGTAACTGTAATCGCTTGGGGAATTTGACCAGATTGAGGATGTTTGCCGCTACGAAATTCATGGTATTAATCTCCTCCTGAATTCCTCTTTAAATATGACGTGAAACGTCACTTTTATGGCTTGTATTACTGTTATATACACGCTCTAATAATAGATGAATTTGGCCGCAGCTTTTATCAGAATCTGCGATGATTTTAGTACTTCAAATCATATTTGTCTATTCTATAAGTCAATAGTAGTTATGGCGTGAAACTATAGGTAGTGTTGGTTCTTGGACTCCCTGACTACATAGCACAATAATTCCTCTCTACAGACTGCTTCACTCCGAAGGTCTTCATGTTCCTCAACTTTCTGAAGCCATCAAGTTTTTAGAGGTTCTCTTCTTCTTGTGTCAAGCGGTGTAGTAAGGATAATCGTTTTGGGAATTCCACAATCTGGCAATCTTGTTATAAAGCCAACCAGTCTATTCAATTAGCTTTAACAAACTACACAATATTGCAGCTTCCATAAAGTTCATTATCCCTTCATATTCCCCCTTGACCTTCCACCAATATAGTACCCCGTTAATATCTTCTTTTCAAAGAGATTTTAAAAGGTTAATAGTGATCCATAAAGAGCCCTAATCTACGCAGAATATGTTACAAATAATTGTTGTGATATAATTTCAATTTGTGTCCTCGGAAGCTCACTTTATTGACATGCTTAGCAATCCCGGGGACCTAGCTGGATCTACCCTTCATGTAGTTATGGGTTTGATCCCTCTCTTTCATCTTTCCTATTTGGTCAACTCTTGTTCTCTTCCGATTCTCACCATATTGGAGGATTTATTTATGTTCTTTTTCTTCCTTTTTTATATTGCGATGATAACCGACAGGTTGATAAAACAACAAGAGAAAAATTTGAGTTTTGTTTTCTTCGACAATAAGAATGATTGAAATAACTTCATGTTGGCAAAATACACATGATTTCTGAGGATAATTCTTTTGTTTACTTCAGTTACAACTTTCTTCTTATTTAATTCAACACCGAGATAAAGAACGACCATGCCATCACAAAAAGGATATCCCTTGACTGACTGATCCCCTGAATATTTTTTGGAGACATATATTTCGCATTTTAATTTACAATCAAGCCTAATTTTTCTCCTTTCAACATTTTAAATACTTTTCTGATAGACTGAGCACTTCGTGCAACTGGACAGATAGCATCTACATAAGCACAGTTTTGGTTGCGTGAATGAATTACAAGTTAATATTAGATGCCTTAAATAACAGATGAAAAGCCCCTTCAGTTATTTCCTTGGACAGAGCCCTCAACCGACATTGAGACAAGATAATTTCCTGTACATAAATAATACATTGCTCAGTCAATGACTACATCGTATGGTTACATTTTGCCAGTTTCCCGTTGCGTTTCCGCATCCGTCCACTTTATCTCCTGATTTTAACAACAACAATTTCTACTTGAAGTTCAGCTTTTGTAGGTCTTCATTTTATTTTACGAAGTGTGTGGTAAATTTGTGATATTTCGTAATCCATTTTTTGAGCGATCGTTTGTACGTAAGCACGATATCGTCCACATAAATTAATATAGGGACATGATGTTTGGTGGGACTATTGTGTACTCATATAGAACTCTATTAAAATTTAATAAACTCGAACTGAAAAGGTTAAAATGGCGGCCATTTCAAACAGTTTTTGTACATGTCGTACATTTAATTCTACGTGTAATAGTATCAACCACACCTCTTTACGATGATAAATATGGTCAAGTTATGGTCAAAAATGCAATTTCAAAACTTTTGATATCAGGCAGTGTCGAGGCTCCAATACGAGGTCCTTCACATATACAGCTACGAGGTCCGCCATGGTCGAAACATTGATAAGAGAGATACGAGTGGAGATGTTATCTAGAAAGCTCTTAGGGATAAGCCGGATTGAAAAAAAAGTACTGATATACACAATTAAGAGGTACAGAATACCTGTGTAACAACTGCTTTAAATGTTTTTACCCTACTGGGTAATTCCAATCCCTTCATCTAAAAAATAATTTATCATTTTGTACAAGACCCAAGAACCAAGTTTTTTGGCGTTACATTTAGAAAATTTGCTTTCATTACATTGTACGATGCGACTGGGTAAGTACCATGATGGCCCCATCAACTGAAAACAAATCCATCCCTTCTTTTGGATACTCATTTTAATTTTAAACATGTGATAACTGGAATAACTTGGATAATTTAACTAGATTTAGGACGTCTACAGTTATGGAAATCCTGTACAAAAACATCTATTCGTGATATGACTAAAAAATCAATTTGTAAAATAAGATGCTGTAAGTAATGTCATGGGCTCTACAAAAAAGGATTCTAACACATTTAGTTTAAACCAGGAGATTCTAAAAACAATCGATAAAAACGCAAGCAAGATATATTTTTTTTTTAATTGAAAACCATTATATATACCAAACAGAAGTTGTTGAAAAAAATATACAAAATAGAATAAGTGCTATTCAGCAATTCACTAATAACTGATATTAGACACAGTGAACTAGAGAATAGTGATTGTTATTATAGTAACTATAGTGAATAACTGATATTAGACACTATGAACTAGAGAATGGTGTTTGTTATTATAGTAACTATAGTGAATAACTGATATTAGACACTGTGGACTAGAGAATGGTGATTGTTATTATAGTAACTATAGTGAATAACTGATATTAGACACTGTGGACTAGAGAATGGTGATTGTTATTATAGTAACTATAGTGAATAACTGATATTAGACACTGTGGACTAGAGAATAGTGATTGTTATTATAGTAACTATAGTGAATAACTGATATTAGACACTATGAACTAGAGAATGGTGATTGTTATTATAGTAACTATAGTGAATAACTGATATTAGACACTGTAAACTAGAGAATAGTGATTGTTATTATAGTAACTATAGTGTATAACTGATATTAGACACTATGAACTAGAGAATGGTGATTGTTATTATAGTAACTATAGTGAATAACTGATATTAGACACTGTGAACTAGAGAATAGTGATTGTTATTATAGTAACTATAGTGAATAACTGATATTAGACACTGTGAACTAGAGAATAGTGATTGTTATTATAGTAACTATAGTGAATAACTGATATTAGACACTGTGGACTAGAGAATGGTGATTGTTATTATAGTAACTATAGTGAATAACTGATATTAGACACTGTGGACTAGAGAATAGTGATTGTTATTATAGTAACTATAGTGAATAACTGATATTAGACACTATGAACTAGAGAATGGTGATTGTTATTATAGTAACTATAGTGAATAACTGATATTAGACACTGTAAACTAGAGAATAGTGATTGTTATTATAGTAACTATAGTGTATAACTGATATTAGACACTATGAACTAGAGAATGGTGATTGTTATTATAGTAACTATAGTGAATAACTGATATTAGACACTATGAACTAGAGAATGGTGATTGTTATTATAGTAACTATAGTGAATAACTGATATTAGACACTGTGAACTAGAGAATGGTGATTGTTATTATAGTAACTATAGTGAATAACTTATATGAGACACTGTGAACTAGAGAATGGTGATTGTTATTATAGTAACTATAGTGAATAACTGATATTAGACACTGTGAACTAGAGAATGGTGATTGTTATTATAGTAACTATAGTGAATAACTGATATTAGACACTGTGAACTAGAGAATAGTGATTGTTATTATAGTAACTATAGTGAATAACTGATATTACACACTATGAACTAGAGAATGATGATTGTTATTATAGTAACTATAGTGAATAACTGATATTAGACACTGTGAACTACAGAATAGTGATTGTTATTATAGTATCTATAGTGAATAACTGATATTAGACACTGTGGACTAGAGAATCTTGATTGTTATTATAGTAACTATAGTGAATAACTGATATTAGACACTATGAACTAGAGAATGGTGATTGTTATTATAGTAACTATAGTGAATAACTGATATTAGACACTGTGAACTAGAGAATGGTGATTGTTATTATAGTAACTATAGTGAATAACTTATATGAGACACTGTGAACTAGAGAATGGTGATTGTTATTATAGTAACTATAGTGAATAACTGATATTAGACACTGTGAACTAGAGAATGGTGATTGTTATTATAGTAACTATAGTGAATAACTGATATTAGACACTGTGAACTAGAGAATGGTGATTGTTATTATAGTAACTATAGTGAATAACTGATATTAGACACTATGAACTAGAGAATAGTGATTGTTATTATAGTAACTATAGTTAATAACTGATATTATACACTATGAACTAGAGAATGGTGATTGTTATTATAGTAACTATAGTGAATAACTGATATTAGACACTGTGAACTAGAGAATGGTGATTTTTATTATAGTAACTATAGTGAATAACTGATATTAGACACTGTGGACTAGAGAATGGTGATTGTTATTATAGTAACTATAGTGAATAACTGATATTAGACACTGTAAACTAGGGAATAGTGATTGTTATTATAGTAACTATAGTGAATAACTGATATTAGACACTATGAACTAGAGAATGGTGATTGTTATTATAGTAACTATAGTGAATAACTGATATTAGACACTGTAAACTAGGGAATAGTGATTGTTATTATAGTAACTATAGTGAATAACTGATATTAGACACTATGAACTAGAGAATGGTGATTGTTATTATAGTAACTATAGTGAATAACTGATATTAGACACTGTAAACTAGAGAATAGTGATTGTTATTATAGTAACTATAGTGTATAACTGATATTAGACACTATGAACTAGAGAATGGTGATTGTTATTATAGTAACTATAGTGAATAACTGATATTAGACACTGTGAACTAGAGAATAGTGATTGTTATTATAGTAACTATAGTGAATAACTGATATTAGACACTGTGAACTAGAGAATAGTGATTGTTATTATAGTAACTATAGTGAATAACTGATATTAGACACTGTGGACTAGAGAATGGTGATTGTTATTATAGTAACTATAGTGAATAACTGATATTAGACACTGTGGACTAGAGAATAGTGATTGTTATTATAGTAACTATAGTGAATAACTGATATTAGACACTATGAACTAGAGAATGGTGATTGTTATTATAGTAACTATAGTGAATAACTGATATTAGACACTGTAAACTAGAGAATAGTGATTGTTATTATAGTAACTATAGTGTATAACTGATATTAGACACTATGAACTAGAGAATGGTGATTGTTATTATAGTAACTATAGTGAATAACTGATATTAGACACTATGAACTAGAGAATGGTGATTGTTATTATAGTAACTATAGTGAATAACTGATATTAGACACTGTGAACTAGAGAATGGTGATTGTTATTATAGTAACTATAGTGAATAACTTATATGAGACACTGTGAACTAGAGAATGGTGATTGTTATTATAGTAACTATAGTGAATAACTGATATTAGACACTGTGAACTAGAGAATGGTGATTGTTATTATAGTAACTATAGTGAATAACTGATATTAGACACTGTGAACTAGAGAATAGTGATTGTTATTATAGTAACTATAGTGAATAACTGATATTACACACTATGAACTAGAGAATGATGATTGTTATTATAGTAACTATAGTGAATAACTGATATTAGACACTGTGAACTACAGAATAGTGATTGTTATTATAGTATCTATAGTGAATAACTGATATTAGACACTGTGGACTAGAGAATGGTGATTGTTATTATAGTAACTATAGTGAATAACTGATATTAGACACTGTAAACTAGGGAATAGTGATTGTTATTATAGTAACTATAGTGAATAACTGATATTAGACACTATGAACTAGAGAATGGTGATTGTTATTATAGTAACTATAGTGAATAACTGATATTAGACACTGTAAACTAGGGAATAGTGATTGTTATTATAGTAACTATAGTGAATAACCTATATGAGACACTGTGAACTAGAGAATAGTGATTGTTATTATAGTAACTATAGTGAATAACTGATATTACACACTATGAACTAGAGAATGGTGATTGTTATTATAGTAACTATAGTGAATAACTGATATTAGACACTGTGAACTAGAGAATAGTGATTGTTATTATAGTAACTATTAATAGTGAATAACTGATATTACACACTATGAACTAGAGAATGGTGATTGTTATTATAGTAACTATAGTGAATAACTGATATTAGACACTGTGAACTAGAGAATATTGATTGTTATTATAGTAACTATAGTGAATAACTGATATTAGACACTGTGGACTAGAGAATAGTGATTGTTATTATAGTAACTATAGTGAATACGGGCGTGGCAATCCCGAGGTTGCTAGCTGGATCTACACTTTTTTCATGTGTCTTTGGTTGATTACAAAACTACTTCATCAGTCTTACCAAGTCTTTCTTGACCAAATCTTGCTTTCTTCAGATTCTGATGCTAACGTATCCAAGGTTAAGGATATTTACTTTAAACTCTTTTCTTTTAATATAAAACCGAGAGGGTTTTGTTTAAACAACAACAAAAGAAGAAGGATAGGTTAGGTTACCGTGTTGTTTAACAAGAAAAACCTATCGATCATCATCACCTTATAAAAAAACCTGATAAGATAACATAAAATAAAGACCTCTAGCCCTGTAATACTCTACCAGGGTCAGAGTTGAAGACAGCAATAGTTGAGCTAGAAAGGCCTAATATGAAATATGTAAAAGAGAGATCTAACCCAGGATAACGTGAAAAACATTGTAGATCCAGCTAGGGTCTCTCGGAAAAGCCCGTACTCTCTATAAATAAGGTTTAAAAATACCGACCAAGAAAAGTTAATTCATCAAAATTATTTCTTAAATAATTAACCTAAACACATACTCACATCACGTCAGGTTGGCACCTTTATTAACCAAACAAAGTTTCTTATAACATAGTCGAAACTTAGTCAGTACATGTCATCAAAGCTGGCAAAGTGAATGCATATTGATCAGAAGTCTATTTTCACTTGTGTAAAGATTTGCATGCAAATTAAATTGCGTGTCAATAAACTTTACATCAAAGAAGATCAAAGTCAAAATTAGTTTACCAGCCTCCCACCTACCACTATGTTTATATCGTATTGACACTTGTGTATGTTGACACCTCACATCAAAGAAATTTTAATAATTTGATTATTTACTACAAAAAACAAGAATGAATGTTTTATAATTGAACAATTTGTTTAAACTAATGTATCTCTGAGGATGACGACATTTGTGTTAAAACTCGCTTGATTATTAAACGTTATTTTGTGAGAATTGTTTATTATTCTCAGACACAACGCTTGCATATCATGGTTTTAAATTAAATATAACACCTTTCCGGTTTACTTGATTATATAAATGGGCTTCCAGACACCTTTTTATGGTCCGTCAGTCTTTATTTATCTTTTACGTTATACACGTTTCGACTTCATGACATCATCAGGTAACATAAACTATTAAATAACATGACACTGCATTCAACAGCTCTTTTAATAGCAGATTTACGGTAGTTATTAGCAAATTATTTACTTAGCATAACGAGTAGAGACTGTTTTAATATATAAAGCTATTGTCAAAAATGTAATTTCAAACTCTGACCTCTCAAGATAGTCGTCTATTAACGAAGGCAACGTCACCGAGTGAGCGTAGCGAATAGAGACTCCTTCACATATGTACATGGCCCCCAAGGCGAGACACTGACATGAGTGAAGGAATATATTAATTTTACACATGGTGACATGACTTCTTAATATATTACCAGCAATCAGAGATTGTATAGGGCCTACAATGCCTAGGCATTATATAAATTGCCTAAAGCTGGCAGGCAAAGTATGAAATCAAACATATTTCATACTTTGACTAGTCATTGTATAGAATGCTCTATACACTTCAGACAGAGTTTGGAATACTAGTTATTTCATGGCTTTTAAGTTAGGTTTGGTCAGGTTAGGTTAGGATAGGTTAGGTTAGGTTAAGTTAGGTTAGTTTAGGTTGGGTTCATTTACATCAGTAATTCTTTTTACATACACATCCTATTTTCTCCATTTCATAATTTTTATAAATAATTGTCTGAACAAATCTGTTCATTTAATACTTTCCTAAGGAAATCGTGTGTATTTTACAAAATGCATAGGCAAACTCAGTAAAGATCTAACAGTTACTTTATTTCATACGTTGCCAAAAATACTTAGGCAATGTATAGAATGCCTAGGTATTCTATATAATGTTTGAATTGTATACATCGTCTGTAACATATAAGAGGCTCATTAATAACTAGCTTAAGTTAAGACAGTAATTGCCTATATACAATTACTAGGTTCAGAAATCCTGTGTAACAACTGTTTAAAACAAACTTACCCTATTGGTAACTTATCCAACGCAATGAAAAATTTCCCACAAGGCCCAAAAAACCCACTTTTGTCCATTACATTTAAATTATCTGCTTTTACAGTATTACAGTGTATGTTGTGCTAGGTAAGTAACCTGATGATGCCCATCAAATTGTTTATATTCCCACTTATTGTTCACTTATTCACTTATTAAAAATTCACTTATTGTTATAAATGCTAAACACTGATGACTTCAAAACAATGTAAGACTTTTAACAATGTTCCAAACAAGAACAGAGATTTATAATCTTCACTAAAACAAAGTTAAAAGCTTCAGTCTTGCCACAAAGGAAAGCTGATTCATCCTACTATACTTTGTAATCTTCTTTTAATGTATTAAAGTTTTACATAATGATCCAAACTTAGTTTTTGTCTTGTTTTGTTTTTTGAAATATTAAATTGCGTACATAACCAGTGTACCAATAAAGTTTTACGTTGTTATATTTGACGAGCTGAGTAATGTATGTAAATGGCCGATTGCTTAAAATGAGCTATTATAGATCTTAGTAAGAAGGACTTGGAAAATCATTTCAACGCCCGTAGTTTATAAATTTCGTAACTAAATTTCCAATCACCCACAGTTACATAGATTTTTACATGACAAATTTAACTACAAGATCATCCCTTTATTCTGGTTTAAATAAGTTGAAAGTTTCTCTGAGCATAGTCTAAACACAAGCATTGCATTGTTTCACTCAGTACATCTCATCAAAGCTGGCAAAGTGAATGCATATTGATCAGAACTCTACAGATTTGCATGCAAATGAAATTGCTTGTCAATAAACTTTGCATCAAAGAAGATCAAAGTCAAAACTAGTTTATATCCATCCCCTCCCAACTTACCACTATGTTTATTTACTTTGACACTTGTGTAAGTTGACACTCCAACTGTCATTGTATATGTTAATCAAAAACGTTTAAATAGTTTGATTATATAGTACGAAAATAATTATTGCTATTGTATATTTGTTGTATGCAAGACCTCCTTTAAAGAAATGTGTTGCAAAATTGTCATAAAAATTAATTTTATTGAATTTTATAATATGAAATATAAAATTTTGCGATTTCTCCAAGACTGAAAGTTAGGCAACTATCATGTTTGAAACTTCACTACTCAAAAACCATTCGTCCAAAATTGGTTATGGGCGTACAGTTTATGTTTAATAAATTTTGTGTTCTATTAGAAAAACTTCAGATTTTTTAAACAAAATTTATCTTTTTGCTGTCTGCATTAGGTTCGTTAACGAGAGAATTCAGTTCATAAGTTTTAAGATGATATATATATATATATATATATATATATATATATATATTTTTTTTTTTAACTATATATATATATTATTTACCCTTGACATTTAAAAATATTGAATTTTACCAATTACAAGAAATATAACAAAACATATACAAATCCAATTTTAGATGAACCTAAATCTTTTTAGTTTAAAAATTAGATTAAATGTACAAATACATTTGTTAACAAATTTATAATTAATATATTATTTTGTTTTTCAATCCCATGTAAAATTAATTAACAAATAAACATGTGCACGTCAAACATTACATTAAACTGATTTTGTTTGATTCTGGATACAATTCTTTTGTTAATAATAATGTTTTCTTATAAATCAGGTTGTATAAAAAAAGGAATAATAAAAATTCTGTTGCTGAACGGTTCCTAAAGGACCTAGGCCTAATTTTCACTTCAAATTATGGTCAACATATTGAATTTCCGTCATCGTATTTGTACTCTTTACATTCAGTATTCTCTCTACTTGACCTCACGATGACAGGTAAACATCGTAACTTTTTGCCCCCCCCCGTAGAAATTTAAACCGAAATCTCTCACTCTCTCAACGTTATTTATGAACAAAAACTAATTCACACACAAAAACATATTTTCCCACCACAAGACTTTCTCTCTGAAAACCACTTTTACTCGTTTCATTCTTAAGCAACTCTGACAGGGAGATTGTAATTATTTATCAAACTTATCTTATTCTGGTACTTTTCTTGGCAAGGCGGAACACTGCCAAGTTCCTAAGCTATACTCGTTTTGCGGTATTGCGGGGCTTGCATGTAAGAGTAAAAAAGTTGTTACAGTGTTAGTTTAGTACATATTAGCAAAATTGTACTATATACATTTTAGCTATTGTCGGCCTCCATCGAGGAATCCAAGAACATGAAGTGTCCACCGATCCCACCCATTGGAGGCTAATTTGGCTAATATGTTGTTAGTCTAAAGGTAGTACTTTTCCCCCTGATTTTACTCAAATCATATATGCCTAGATTCACGAATCGTTGGAAAAATTCTATTAATGAATTTCAAGATGGTAGTCGGTTATCAAATTACAAAATATGAGTTTTCCGGAATAACTTTTACCTTCTATGTCCTGCTACGTTGTGCAGTTTTAAAAATAAGTACACAATGATACCCAAACATCATTTCTAAAGCAAAAAAAGATCGATAATTTAACATTGCTAGAAATTTTAAAACATAACCTTTAAAAAGTAATCAAAAAATCAATTATTTAGCTCTAGTAATAATACACGTATACGTTCACTTTGCCAGCTTTGAAGAGTGGTACTGAATAAAGCAAGGTAAACTCTCATCAACTGTAATGAGTTACACATGTAAAAACGTCAGTAACTAAATGAATGAAAACACAATTTCAAACATACGTTTGATGACAAAGTCATCATCCTCAGATGTTATATGTACACAAACCCTACTGACAGTGAGTCACTGAGGATGATGATTTAGTCATTGAAACGTCGTCTTATATTTGTGTTGCACAATGTGAATTTTTATGGAAAATAGTGTTTTCATTCATTTGGTAAAGATAAAGCATGTGTGTAGACTTTTATCTGAGAAACTTTCAACTCTTTTAATGCACAATAAAAGGGTGTACTTTTGGTCAAATTTATCATGTAAACTCCATTTGACTATGGATTAAATTTGATTGGAAAAGTAGTTACAAAGATTATAAACTAAGCTGTTTAATAGTATATTTCATCGCTATGACCAAAAGTGCAGCTTTTGGATACAAACTCAAGTTTAACAGCGAGGAAGCTGAAAAATGAGCGAGGATCGTAAAGCTTCTTTTAGTCCAAGTGATAAACTATATTTTTCGTTATACCGCAAACAATATAAAAGAACAATTTCAAAAAACTAAAATGTTATACCTATTTACTTTCAAATCGATGGTAACAGCTGTTTTATCGGTTATTTACAATCGAGAGTATCGGTTGTTTTTTATAGATGCTTTACAATCGTTATTTAATTCGTATAAATGAAGTAACAGCTGATGACCTCGACCTCAGCTGATGTTTTTAGGTCCTAGGACTAAAAAGAACAACTTTAGCATCGCAATGCATGTATTAAAAACAGCTATTTTTGAAGCAGTAGGTCTTTTTTATCTAGATCTATGTTTTCTTTTTTTACCACCTGTAAAGCCGCTAGATGAACTGTTATTGAACAGAATCAAATCCAAATTGGATTGAATCCTGTCAATACAGTTCTCTTAAATAATAAGATTTGGCGTTTGAAATTAAATTATACATATATTTATTAATCCTGTGCTTTGTGGATGAAGAATCGCACAGTCGATAACCCGCCCAGGCAACTTGAACTAAAGCGAGCTCCAAATTTATAGAGGACGGTAATACACAACTTCAAACTACTCCCTTAACCATAGAGGAGAGTTCCAGTACGAAGTTACTACTGACTACCCACCCACATACTCATAAACAATTATCAATTCAATCCGACCCCATCTGTTATGGGTTCCAACTCCCATTAACCTAAGGTCCACTTGCTTGCCAAGCACAGCTAGGTGGCCGATTCCTGAACTGGAACTGTTATTATCAGTTAGTCCAACCAACTCACACATCAGGATCCACTAACTCGCTCCTCCAACCCGATCAAAATGAGCATCACCACTTCCAGACGTAACAGAGACGAGCTCGGCATTCTTTCTTTCTCATACCCATAAATTGTTTTCACATCTGAAAAGAATGACAAATCATCAATCGGTTGCCAAGAGAGGAAACTCTGCCTGAGAAAGAGATGTACAGCACAAATCAAAAGTTTAAGAGAAGATGAAAGTGAAGATATTTAATGTAATGGATAATGTAGATGAACTGTATGTAAATGAGTATTCAGATGATAGTGTATGTGTTATGTGATAGTTTGACTGGGGAACACAAGGGACGCCAAGCTTCTCTAAGTAGGTACGACTATCTACAGCCCCCCCCCCTGCGGGGTTCTTGGTTAGGTTAGGTTAGGTCTAGATGTATGATAGCTAATTTTCATACATTAATTAGGTCAAGGTCATCTACAGAATATTTAAAAGTTTATTGGGACATTGGATATGTACTCAGTATAATATTTCTAAAACACAACAAAACAAAAACTTTATGGATAATTATATAAAACTTTAATACATTAAAATAAGATTACAAAGTATAGCAAGATGAATTAGCTTTCCTTTGTAGCAAGACTGAAGCTTTTAACTTTATTTTAATGAAGACTATAAATCCGTGTTCTTGTTTGGAACATTGTTAAAAGTCTTTTAATGTCATCATTTCTACTTCAGTGCTTAGCATTTATAACAACAATGAGTGGGTTTTTATGCTTAGCGAGAATATAAAACTATGTTTTACACGAACGTATGCACGTATATGTACAATAACATATATGTGTTCTGAGAATAATATTAATAATTCCAACAAAATAACGTATAATGATCCAGCCAGTTTAACGAAAATATCGCCGTTCTCAGTGATACATTAGCTAAAACAAAAATAACACAAATTGTTTCATTATAAAAACAAATATACAACTATAGCAATCATTATTTTAGTACTAAATAATCAAACCGTGTCAGTTGAGGTGACAACTTACACAAATGTTAATACAATATAAATAAACATGCTGTAATATTGTGGGGGGGTAGGATGTAAACTAATTTTAACTTTGATCTTCTTTGACGCAAAGTTTATTGACAAGTAATTTCATTTGTATGCAAATCTGTAAACAAGTTAAAATAGAGGTTTTGTCAATGTGCATTCACTTTTCCAGATTTAATGAGAGTTACTGAGAAAAGAAAGGTAAAGTCTGCGTTTAGACAATGTTCTGAGAAAGTTTCAGCTTAGTTAATCGAGAATAAAAGGCTGTATTAGTAGATGCAACTAAATACATTTGTTAATGAACGACTTTTTATTAAATAAAGAATGTAAATATCCAACAATTAAATAGGCACGAATTCGCCTGAGCCATTAACCAGACTAATACCAGTCTAGTTTTGATCGAAATCAGTTTTGTAGTTTTCGAGATACACATAATTTGGAATAAATGACGTACGGTATATTGCAGGTATTTCATTTGTTAGATTAAGGAATTAGACTATTGCTGTATTTAGATAAGTGCATCCTTAGCAAAACAAAATTAAATTTAAATTAATTGTGAAAAAATATTGTAATAAAAAAGATATTGATTGTAACAATAAAATTCATTTGTATTTTAAAAGCAGAAGTGCGTGATTGTATATATATATATATATATATATATATATATATATATATATATATAGTGATCCTGTTATAAATACTTAATTTTTTCATATATTTTATATATATATATATATATATATATATAAAGTGAACATTATTAACCTAAAAACATGTGACAAATTTCAAATTATTAATATATATATATATATATATATATATATATATATATATAAAGTGAACATTAATAACCTAAAAACATGTGACAAATTTCAAATTATTACAATAAATTGGTTATTAAATAATAGGCAATGTACTTTATTTTTTTAAAGCTTAAAAACGTATCGATCATCATCGCCTTAGTTTAAAAAAAAACATAAACTAAACCCACGAATGGTCAAAGAACGTCAATGTCGGTCAAGAAAGAACAAAAGTTGGCAGAAACCTTAGAGGGACGATGAAAGAAATAGATCTCACTACATGAAGAAAGGTCTAGATTCACCTCTGGAATTTCACACCAATACTAACTATAAAAGACCTCTCATGAAGGCATGACCCCTTATCCTCTTTGACAACTTTCCTTGTGAGCACAATGTTGGAGTCCAGTGGTTGCCCATTTGCTGGCAGAAGAGATGTGAGTACGATTTCATTACCTATATTTAACCGCTTGTCGTTGCAAGACTAATCCCACAAACTGATTGCGATTCTACAAACTACACAGCATCTTTGACCAACTCCTGAGTGATACGTAGTCCATCCAAAGCTGTACGGTGTTAACGAAGGAGATGAACTAGAGGGAGAGTCCTAAACCAATCTGGAAGAGACGTAAACAGAGCTAAGTGCTTTAATTGCTGCTTGAATGAGAGAATTAGGATGTCCTCATCTTTAAGGCTTTTCTCTAATCCTCGTTTCACGTAGGTAGAGATTGCCCACATGACGGTCTGGTTAACATAACCTAACCAAACCTAACCTAACCTTTTCTCTAATCCTCGTTTCACTTATGTAGAGATTGCCCACATGTCCGTCTGGTTAACATAACCTAACCTAACCTAACCTAACCTAACCTAAGCTAACCTAACCTAACCTAAACTAACCTAACCTAACCTAACCTTTTCTCTAATCCTCGTTTCACGTAGGTAGAGATTGCTCACATGACCGTCTGGTTAACATAACCTAAAATAACTTTAAGAAGCATTATAAACAGTACAAAAATATAGCACAAACTTTCTCACTCACCCATCTGAAAATAAAAACGTAGTAATCATCACCAAAATAGTCATTTCGGTAGTTTTCGATCTAAAAGTGAAACAAACCATGGGAGTCGTTCTTGGAAAAAAAAAATATATATATATATAACTCTAAAATCACTACTTTTGTGCTAAGAACACGTCCTCACCTTTGATTTAAATCAAGTTTAAATTGGAGGGGGTTAAGGTTAATTTTTGTTTTTGAATTATTCCTGAACAATTATAAATTTTTACTTGCGTTTTTCCCACACGTTTTTGCGTCATTAATCATCATTCCAAAAACTAGTTTTTGTGCTCAGGAGACTTTTAAACGGTATCAGGAGAAATTCTTTTTAATTATTTTAAGTAATCATATAACTTTCCCTTATACTACGTATCTAAAAATGTTAAAATAAGAAATCCGTCAGTAGAGCTGTTATAAATATCCTAATTACACGCTTCGCTCCAACGATACAATTTAGGTGAAACATGAAGAAGAATAACGCAAACCATGATTCAAAATCTAAAGTGAACGAAAATTCCAATTCAGCAGTCATTGCAAAAAAACCAAACTAACCATGACAAAAAATATCTACACCCAAAACAAAAATAATTTACAACATGAGGGAAGTAATAAGCTTCTTTATTGTATTTTTTACGAATGAAACAAATACAGCGAAAATAAAAATATCTTAAATCAATTCAGCGGACTGTCAACTGACTCAGAAGTATGATGTTTACGAAGAAGTATGTCCTGAATATCCCCTCTCCTCTCCTCTGTCCTGCCTGACTCAACACTGAGTATTGATCCTCCACTAGTCGCATACAATTTTCCACCACACTTCATAACAAGTAAATGAAACACGGTTACCATTATTATGAAACCCGAATGTATATTATGACAGGAAAAACAAGTTGACAAGCGCCATCATGGTACTTACCCACCCCCATCATACAGGGGAATCCTCTAAATGTAATTCATAAAAGTTGGTTTCATGGGACTTGTAGGAAATGTTAAATTCTATTGCTAGAACACGTAGGTGAGGTTTGTTAGAACATTTGTTATAAAGGTTTTCTGAACCTCATACTTGTGCATGTCAATTCTTCAATTCCTAAATGTGTCTCTATTAAAAAGTTTACACTCGCTTCGCTCGTATCAGTGTCTCGACCTTGACCGGCCTCGAAGCTGTGCATATGTGAAGAATCCTTTAGCAACGTTCCTTTCGATAACTCGGCCCTTCTGATTTGTAACTATACTAATATCTCATTTCCTAGGGAAGTCAGGATTCGAAATTACATTTTTTTCTTTCGATACATTATTTATAATCATATAGAGTTGGTAATATTACATGCAGAATTGTAATGTGTTTATTTAAATATAATCCAGTATGTTATAGATTTAGTAAAACATGAAATATCAACCAAAACATTAAAAACATTTCACCACTCTGTGACTCAAAAATCCTGAACACATCGCGTTCCTATCACCGTCGTTTTAGCATTCTCAACCAGAGATCGCTAAATTCACAATTTACCTCACAATGCTGGGGGCAACACCGTAACTTTTTTATCCCTCTCTAGACTTGAATCCGAAACCTCTTAATAGTGAAACGAGAGCAGTAACCTAAGCCAACCAGACTTTAATGAATCTAATTCTGTCATTAAGACAAGACACACATAAGTAATATGAATATATTTTTAATACAGATATCTATCGTCTGTATGACCTATGGTCTTCTGTGATCTATAACAATTCACTGACTCCACACAATAACTGACAGCTTAATTAGTTTAGTGCCTCTTTGTTGACTTCAGACTGGATTGATTCTCTCAAGTAAACAGGTCACTGAACATTTCATTAACTCTGCATTTTTCCAATCTTCTTTCACTTCGAGTTCATCCATTTGTACTAATCATTCTGATTACATTAATTCAAGTTTTTGTTATTCTTATAATGAAAACTGTATTTTGTTTTTTTATGAAAATAAATAATTAAAACAAATATATTATGAAACTTAGGATTATTTGGAAGGCAGTTGAAATATTGATATGTTCAGACGCAAATTTTGTTTAGTCTTTTATATAAAGAGTGTTCAGTATTTACCAAACTTTGTGTAGTGATTCTGGACATCAAGATAAAGATAAAAATACCTATAAACTTACATCCAAAAATGCTTAGTTTTCTTTTTTCAAAACGGATTATGATATTCATACCAAATTTTGCAGAATTTTTTTAAACTATTTGTTTGCAGTCTACAATCTCCCCTCCCCTCAGGGTCACGAATCCCGAGGATTGACGGATCTACACCTTTCTTTTGTCTTTGCTGTCAAGTCTCTCTTGACCAACTCTTATTATCTTCTGCCTAAGACACTATTCGAGAGATGAGGGTTTTTCTTCTTGATCTTTTCTTCCTTTTTTATAAAGTGATGCTGATCGAAAGGTTTTTGCCTTTAAATTACAAGGGGAAAAATTCGTAAGAATCATTAGTTTTCATTTAAACTAAATTTTATAATTTTTCAGTTAGACGTTTCAAAATGGGGTTCATTTGAATAGCCTTTCTCGAAAACTGGTTATTCTTTTATTTGATAGATTCTTTTCTTTTATTTGAATTAAAAAGGAAATTATTATGATTTTTTATATTTGTCATTTTTTTTTTAATTTTTTTTTTTAACAAAGTACCTGAAATCCTTGTGTAAAGACAAGTTTTCCATACTAGTGAGTTGACATGTCTGATGTCTACATTTTTTTAGCTGTAATTTTGGTTTGATGGAGAGATTGGTGATTGGCAAAGCAATTTTAAACCCTTACTTAAATACATATTTTTTCTTTCAAATACTATGTACTTTTTAATCATTTTCATTTTATAAATAACAACTACCTAAACACCCTTCGGGGAATGAATGAAAGAGTTTGTGCAATCTTTTTGCACTATTTATTTTATTACGAATTATACATTGTATTTTTTAAGGGCATTACATAAGAATTCTAAAATTATAACTATTAAATACTTACAAACTATTCTAAACACATAATACATTTTTCTCTGTAGTAACACACCCTTAAGACTAGAATAAAATATATATTTTATATATATAATAAAATTCTTTCCAATATTTATTAATATTAATTTACTTTTAAAATATAACCTAATTAAAATATATAAATTACAGCCAATTTGATTAAAATAAAAGCTAAAATGTTGTACAGGTCTCAGCTACACGTCATCTGTTGGTACTTGAGGCACATCCCAAGATTGTCTTCAGGATTTTCTTCTCGTGTTCCTGGACCGAACTGTACCCTGATGTTGAATGGTCTAATAGTACCTAGGATTAAAAACAAAGGCATTTATCCTTAATTTAATTGTAATAAACTTAAAATAATGGTACTTTTTTAAATTCTGATTAGGTTAGGTTATGTTGCGATCAATATTTTTACTTATAATGTCAGTAAAATGTGGCCTGATAGGGACAAAGGTAAACAAACGTTGTAAAGAAAAATGTTCTTTTCTATTTTGTGAAAGTTGTAATACACATATTTATACATTTCATAAATGTCGATTGCATTTGGAAGGGAAGAGGACACGAAGATCCACACAGTCTTCTTTACATTTCGACCCCCCCCCTCATGAGCTCCCTCTTAGTGAGTACTGGTGTGGACCCTAGATGGATCTACTCTTGGGTTAAATCCACTCTCTCATCTGCCCTAACAGGTCTCCCTTGACCAACTCTTGTTCTCATCTAACTCTAGCACTATTAGAGTATTCGAGAGCTAGGAGTCTTCATTTTAGATTCTTTTCGTTATTATTTTTATAAAGCGATGATGATGGAGAGGTTGTTTGCCTTTATACAACAGGGGGAAAAGACAGTGCAATTCTTATAGATCTATTTTGAATGTTTCCCAATTACTATTTATCCTATATTCTACCCAAGCTTCGTATGAAGCTCTTGAGAGCTATAACTCTACATTCTTCAACTTCAACAGATGCCTTACTGAATTCACTGAATCCCTTCCTTGCAAATATTCCACACACCCACAAAAGATGTTCTGGCGACTCCTTCCCATTAACTGAGAACCGAAAGGAATCCTGTACCATGAACCACGTTCATTAAGCTAATATCTCACAGAGCAGTGACCAATCAACAGACAAATCGTCTATTTTACATCCTATCTACCCAGTGATAAGTAATTATTACTTTCTGTTTTTAAACTCAAATAAACATCTTTGACTGTTTAAGTACAGTAATTTCCTTAACGCGGAATAACTCTATGTCCAGGTATCAACAACATTCATTCGATAGCTTTTGGACGACCTACAGAAGGGTTCTGGACCATGGAGGAATCTTTGAATTAGCAATGCGACCAGCAGTCTAGTTTCAACTACGCTTGCATAACCAGGCATCCCTTTTAGGATGAAATGGTTTACCCTAGATAAAATAGTCACTAATAGGCTGGATTCAAAAATGAATGACGTCAATGCAGAAAGTATGGATTTTAGCACTTCTATTTAGGATCTATCTAACACAGAGGTTTACAGTTTGGTTTGGAGTGTTGGTGGGATGAAGCCAAGTACAATAGATTATCTGCACCAAGGTTTATAGACTCAAACCTTCATTCCAGGATTCTTCCCTTCGGAGGCATAGCAGTCCTGAGGAATCCCAGCTGTATCTACATCGTTTTCTTTGTAGTCGTGGGATAAATTCGTATCCTTTCTCTTGACCAACTATTGTTCCCTTCCGTAATTCGTCTTGGAGTCGTCCATATACCTTCATGAACACTCTTTTAAAATTCTCATTGGCGGTTTAACGACCAAATAGAACAAACAAAATTAAATTTCACTCATTACGTCGACACCAATATGTTTACATAAAAAAATGTAATTACCTTCATTCTTCCATTATGTTTGGACCAAACTTTATGCGAGCTTTTTGAAACTAATATAATTTTTAATACAACTCATTTCCCAGTGGGGGTGGATGTTTATATATCCAGTATACGAAGTATAGGGTAAGTTTGGTAAATGGAAATGTTTTTGACCAATGTTGTTTGACTGATATTCACGTTTCATGGCTTCAGAAAAAAGTGATGTTCGACATGATGTCGTTTCTAAGTTAAAACCATAATGACCATCATATAAAAAACACATTTGGTGTAGAGGACTATAATGTGCTCTTATAGAACCCTCCTAAAATTCAGAAAAAATCGAATTAAAAATGTCAAAATGCCAACTATTTAAACAGATTTTTGTTCAAATATCGTTTGTTATTCAACTTATAACACACTAAAAACGTGGAGATTTCAATTCTGCATGTAATGGTACCAATACCATCTCACTACGATGACAAATAGCGAAGGTTTCGTCAAAAATGTAATTTGGAACCCTTATCTCCCAATAAAATGTGACATTTATATAATCTGATAGAGCCGAGTAAAACCTGGCTAGCAATTGTTTAAAATTTATCCTACTTTATAAAACCCATTGATACAAATGCAATTTAACACTTTCCACAAGACCCAGGAAACAAACTTTTGGGTCAAACATTTAGAAATTCTGTTTGTATTAAATTTTATGATGAGGCCGAGTAAGTACCTTGATGGCGCAATGTTTACAATTTTAATATCTTTAATATTTAAAACACACAAAAATTACCAAAAATCTATCTTAACCTATTGTCAAAATAAATTACTGTTTTGATGTCTGAAGAACTCAAAACTGGAGAAATTTTAAAAAATCAATTCATTTTTTAAACCAACCACAGCCCACAGCTCGAAATAAAAAATTTCAGTATGAACAACTACACACAGACAACAATTACAATGTAAATTTTACTACAATTAATTACTTACTTTCAATCTTGCAAGGTGTAACTCCAGCTGAACAAAATGAATTTCCACAATGTAACAAATCGCACGTGCTTGGACTGCCTTGTGGCTGAAATATAAACATTCAATTGTTAACAACACCAACTGTTTTGTTTAAAACATTACTTATATTCTTTATTCGGACATTTACCATTATTTGTATATTTAAAATTTAAAATACAACGTTTTCAGAGTGTAGATCATCTCGCGTTATCAAGTGAAAAACCTAGAACATGTAACTAGACCTAAGCGATAAAAATAACCAAGACTAATTAAATTCAAAGGCGATGAAGAAAATTCACTAGTGACAGAACTATACAACACAAGAAATTACAAATACCTAGTTGAAACGAGATAATACTGTACAACTAAAGAAAACTGAGTTCAGTGACAACAGTTTTATCTGGTTAAACAACATTTTGTCCCCTCTCAGAAATTTAGCGTACGGCCTTGTGTGTACCACTTGTGGCGAATTTCAGTCTTATTTAAAATAGAGGAATTTTATTTTAAGTTTTTAATTCAGTTTGTATTTATGAAATTCATAATGTCCTATTTCTGCTTTGATTTGCACGGTTCAATTGGTGTTGGATTATTGAAAGCTGTTATTTTTATTCGCGTTTGATAAGTATCAAAATGTAAACCTCTATTTTTTGACTGATTTTTCATTTCACGGCTTCAGTAAACTGAAAAAGTGATGATGTATCGATACAATTTAACATTTCCTATAAAGCCTCAAAGAAACCGAATTTCGGATATTACATTTAGAGGACCTGCTTGTATTACATTGTATGATGGGGCTGGGTAAGTACCATGATGGCACAGATCAATTTCTTTTTATATTTCCTATCAGTACACCAAATTGATTCCGGCACATAGACGTAAACTATATTAATACTCCATTATATCAATTAACATGAAATCATTTTATTTTTTCTCAATAATTCTTTTCAAAGTATCATCCTGCTTAATATTAACAACATCATCTCATGAAGATACTATCCTTACCATAATAAACTCTTCGTTCTCGCAAGGCATAATGACTCGGTCACTACATTCCTGTGGATCACTTGCTGATCCTACTCCTGGATCGTTTAAAGGTCCTGCTCCTGATCCTGCTGAATCTGAAATTATAACATTATTTTATATTATTTTATCCATTGTAACAAATATATCTTCTAAGCTTTGTAGAGTAACGTTTAAGAAAATGTTGGAATAGAAAGATGAGAACAATCTATTTAAATTACACTGACATAATTAATTTTGAAAGGTCGGAATTTTTAATTTTTAAATTTGACAGAATTAATTTCAAGTGTATTCCTTATAATAGTTTCTTCAAATACATACCTAATGAGAGTAGAAGGCCTAATAGACGGAACTTGTGTGGTCAGCACATTGAGTTTTCGTCACAGTAACTCAAACTTTCATGACTAGGATTCGCTGTTAATCACAACTCTTCAGTTTCACTCACGAAGCTAAACCTACAGGAGGATGGAACTCTATACACAAGGCTAAAAGTATTATAATCAGACTAACTCGTGTTTTATTTATACAAATTTTGAAGATACTGTTTCTAGAATTAGATTTGATAATACCAAAACTTAAAGTTCTAAAGAAAAACTTTAATTTCTAATGGGAAAAAATTGTAAGTAAGCTATAAAATCATTAGATTAATTATTTATAATGAATAATGAAATTAATTTTAAAAAAGAAGATTTTTAATAATAAAATCTTTTTTTTTAATTTGACAAAAAGTAAAAAAAAAAAATTAAACCATTACATACCATACCAATATATAGCCTTCTGTAAACTAGTGGCACTTTTGTAGAATCTAAAAAATTATACAGATACCCTCGCCAAAATAAAAAATTAAAGAGAATTAAAAAAATTTACTAAATTAATACGTTTAAATAAAGATTTTTTTGATTTTTTTTTTTTTTTTACAGCTTGAGAATCCTACAATTTATCTAAACAACTTTTGTTTTTAATAATAATAAAATACAATTTTTTCACAAAACTATTTCAAGAAAATACCGCCCTCTCGAAATTTTAAACTCCCCAAATTAATCAATATGGATGACAGTTATAAAGATAACTATTTTATCTTCATTTTATTACCGATATATTATCTGTCATATTTTAGAAGGTGCGGGATCCCGGACGCTGGATATAACTCCTGGTTGGGACTGTACTTAGCCACTAGAGAGAGTAGGCTGGAGTGACTCTAAATTACCCGGATGACTAAAGTTGTACAATTGACTACATGTTAATACCACATGGAATACACTACCAAAAAACTTTTTTATTTAGCCAAATTGTAAACAAAACTTTTGACCTTATTCCAAAACCTATTAAATTTTGATTGTGGTAAATTTGAATTCTCATATTAGCACTATAAAGTTATGCAACAGGTCGAAAAAATCAATGTCGCATTTTTCGCCAAATGTGGAATTTACGTTCCTTAAACTCAAACAAATGCTTTTTCGAAGAAATGGTCTGTTTGTGCTGTTATTTGTGGAACAAAGGCTGATTTTAATTTTTTTTGTATGTGATCATGTTACCATATCTAAAGATATATTTTTATTTCCATAACTCATTATTTAAAGGTAGAAAAAACACAAAATTTCCGACTTTCTCAAAATAATCTCAAACTATGTTGATTACATTTTATTAGGAAAAAAGTATTTCATGACCCAAACAAAAAGTTTTGGTTTTCACCCCTCACTACATATACCAGTGTGAGTTATCAGTTAATAAACAAAAAAAAACGTCCATAATGCTGTCATGAAAGAATTAATTTCACTAAACAGGGTATACAGATGTTGTTGAAATTAATCGAAATGTGAAGACAAAACTAAATTAACTATGAATAATATTAAGGGAATGACTCTCTTTTGTAACTAGTGTTCAAGGGAACAGTATTAGGCCAAAATGGCCGTTATTAGTATACAGTATTAGGTCCACTTCCTAGACTAAGAGGCCAAAATGGCCGTTAACTACTTATCACATATTTAAACTTATACGGAATTTGGAGACGCACCGCCGAAAATCCTGGGCGTCTGACCCATCCCAAAGGGGCTAATTAGTCATTATTTGGTGGGCGAACAATTTGGGGGTACCTGAAATATCGGTTATCCTGTAGACATGCACTTCCTTGAATTCATCCGATCTCACTTGCGGCTGGTTCTTTAACCTTGATGTGTGATAAGAATTGGCATCACCGAGGAAAGGGAGTGCAATGACTTAATGCAAAACAAATCCCCTGCAATTTACCGTTCACGCAACCCGCTAAGTAAGACTGTAAGAATGGAAGTATCACCGGAATAAAAGGGAGGTAGTGAAAGTAGTTCACCACATATTAATCGATTTTATTGATTACTTTAAACTAAAAGTTATAAATATCCATGACAGTCAATTGGATCAGTTTTAGGAAATTCCTTCCGACAGTTTTACAGTAATTATTATAAAAATATACATTGCCTTACAATCCACACATATTACCTTGCCAAGGTCGGTGTGTTACCGGTAAGATAAACTGATTTGATAGAGAACAATTCCCCTGCAATTTACTCTTCAGGCAACCCGGTAGTAACGCTGTTAGAATGGAAGTATCACTGGGGAAAAAGGGAGGTGATGAAAGGAGTTAACACACTTTTAGAGTTCTTCTTAAATTGCCTCTTAACGTTATTTATAAATTGCTCCTAACAATATTCATATATTGCTTTTAAAGTTATTCATAAATTGGTTTTACCGTAATTTATAAATTAGTTTTAATTTTATTCATACATTTTAATTAAATATAAATATTTATAGCTTAACCGAATGCGGCAAAATGAAAATTTTAAATAATGCAGTTAGTGAATAATTTCAAAAATTGTATATAAAATTTTGACCATCATTAACGCCAATTTTGAGAAATTTTGAACTTTTTGGTTTTTTATTAATATAGTTTATTCGGGCTTTTATCATAATTTGTGCATATAAAACTAATACACGACGTTTCGAGAGTATAAATCAACTCGCGTTGTCAATTGATAAAACTAAAACATTAAAAAAGTGAAGAACTCTCAGCCAGAATCTAGGACTATAACCTAATAAATAAACTTAAGCTAATCAAGGTCTAAAGCTAAACCAGAGCATTCAAAAGAAAGACTAAATCTAAATGTGATCAGAAAAAATCACCAGACACTAACAAGACTGCTTTACACAAACGACAAAACAATTATTGTATTTGTCCTATAAAAAGCAGCTCTTCCCAATTTTTCGTTCTCTATACCATTACACCGTTTTATCAACCCTAGTCTAAAGGCCTAAAACTTTACCAAGTTACAGTGCGATAAATGCTACACTAAACCACACTCCAAACATTGGCCTACTGCTTACTCAATATAAATACTTAATTATCAAATTACAATTACTGAACACTTAAACCTGCCAGGGAGCGTTTTATGTTAAGCTTACCTAAGACTATAAACCCGTTTAATTAATTTAAAACTAAACCTAGGACCGATCACTTTGTCAGAGACCTTGGGGACTTCATCCCTCCCACTCCACCCCCAGCTTAAGAGACAATTAATCCATCATTTTATATTAATTAAGCAATTGAATATAGGAAACATTCCATACATTGAGGTTAGTGATCAAAAACAGTGTCGTCGTGAATTTGCCGCCATCTGTAATTCCTCGAACAAAATTAAGTGTTAAGGATTGAACTGTAATTGTAATTGTGTGTGAAAACTATAGAGATGTATTTAAAGGGTTAACGTTAGGTTTGGGTAGGGTAGGTTAGGTTAGGTTAGGTTAGGATAAAGGTAAGGTTAAGTAAGGTTAGATTGCTGTTTAAAGGCAAAATACCTTTAATTAATTATCGCCTTTTACAAGGTTAGGTTAGGTTAGGTTAGGTTAGGTTAGGATAAAGGTAAGGTTAAGTAAGGTTAGATTGCTGTTTAAAGGCAAAATACCTTTAATAAATTATCGCCTTTTACAAGGTTAGGTTAGGTTAGGTTAGGTTAGGTTAGGATAAAGGTAAGGTTAAGTAAGGTTAGATTGCTGTTTAAAGGCAAAATACCTTTAATAAATTATCGCCTTTTACAAGGTTAGGTTAGGTTAGGTTAGGTTAGGTTAGGATAAAGGTAAGGTTAAGTAAGGTTAGATTGTTGTTTAAAGGCAAAATACCTTTAATAAATTATCGCCTTTTACAAGGTTAGGTTAGGTTAGGTTAGGTTAGGATAAAGGTAAGGTTAAGTAAGGTTAGATTGTTGTTTAAAGGCAAAATACCTTTAATAAATTATCGCCTTTTACAAGGATAGGTTAGGTTAGGTTAGGTTAGGTTAGGTTAGGTTAGGATAAAGGTAAGGTTAAGTAAGGTTAGATTGCTGTTTAAAGGCAAAATACCTTTAATTAATTATCGCCTTTTACAAGGTTAGGTTAGGTTAGGTTAGGTTAGGTTAGGATAAAGGTAAGGTTAAGTAAGGTTAGATTGTTGTTTAAAGGCAAAATACCTTTAATAAATTATCGCCTTTTACAAGTTAATGGACGCCATCGTGGTACTTACACAGCCTCATCACACAACGAAATACAAGCAAATCCTCCAAATTAAATGCCCATCTGTTGCTTTATTGGGCCTTGTAGGAAATGTTAAATTGTATTGGTAGATCAGCGTGTCTTACCCTGTAGCTGTTTGTTTGAACAGTTTGATGTTAAACAGGTTTTCTGAACCTCGTAATTGTGTATGTTTATTTCCATTACCAAAATTACCCTATATTCCGAATAAAGGATAATTTAAACACTAATAAAATACAAAATCTAAATGGACAAATGATAAACTCAGCTACTCTCTACGGAATAACACAATAATGTGTCAATTTTCTATATGATATAGTATTACAAATTAAATGAGTTTGGACAGGTAAAAGTGGAGAGGTATTGAGGGGGGAATACGCAAATGTAAGGGAAGTTTCAAGTTTCAATGCAAAGTCTCATCAGCAACATGTGGCAACAGTGTGTTTCCTGTTTGATAGCAAAGTTGTAACTGCGTATACAAATATATACAACAAAAAGTTCATAGAATGATCCCACATTTACAGTTATACATACCATTTACTTTCTCTGTAAACTATTGAAATTTTAAAAATCAATAAAATACAAAACGATGCAAAAACTATGTACTAACTTTTTCACACAACCATTTGTAATCTAAAAGCTAACCAAACAAAACCAAAAACTTAGTACCTAACCTAACCCATCCTACCCTTCCATGAACCAACCTAACCTAACTGTTCAGTTACCAATAACTGAAATGTACCTAACCTAACCTAAACTAACTTTCCATTTACCAATGACTGAAATGAACGTAACCTAACCTAACCTAACCAAATCCAACGTAACCTAACCTAAACTAACTTTTCATTTACCAATGACTGAAATGTATCTAACTTATCATAACCTGGTCTAATCTAACTGTTCGGTTACCAATGACTGAAATGAACGTAACCTAACCTAACCTAACCAAATCCAACGTAACCTTACCTAACTGTTCAGTTACCAATGACTGAAATGTACAATTAACCGCTTTTCAATGTTAATTTATTAATTTTTGCATGTGTGTTTGTATATATATATATATATATTTATAAAGTGTTATTTTATTCTAATATGATGGAACTGTTAATTGAGAAAGGATCACATCCTGCTCAACTTGAGTATGGCCTAACAGCCGAAACGGCCGTCGTCGAACGGTAAAAGCAGAATATTGTAGACGGTAAAAATTCCATTAATCAAAAAATATTTATGAAAATATTAATGTTAGAATTATTAAATATTTTAACAAACTTCAAAATCTCACCTGCTAGAATTCCCCCTCCTCTCATCGCTGGACCGATCTTGAAAGAATTTTCGTCGCAAGGTTCGTAAACAATCGAACACATATCTAGAACAAATAAACAATTTTAAAAAATGTTAAAACATTACAGTGTGTACTTACTACAATTATATTATCAAACAAGAGTTCACTAAATACACCCAGTACTGGTTTTCCCACTAGGACATGGTTTTGGGCAGTAAGCGACAGATTTTTTTTTATAGAAGTATTTACGCCCTAACCTAACCTAACCTTACTTAACATAACCTAACTTTAAATACGGTGCTGAATTCAACTTTTTTTTTAAAAAAAAACCTATACAGGGTTCTCTCCACCTAAACCTAAAAACAAATTAAAGTAACATCAGGGGTCTTATATATATATATATATATATATATATATATATATATATATATAATTTCACTCGTTCCCTCCAGGCCTCGAAGTACATATATGAAGGAGCCTCCACTCACTACGATCCTGTCGATGACGTGGCCATTGTAGCTACGACTATCATGTTCAAGTGGGAGGTCAGGCTTACAAATTACATTTTTGACAATAATTTCGCTATTTGTCATCGTAGAGATTGGGGTTGGTACCATTACATTCAGAATTTAAACTGCAAAATTTTAACTGTTTTAGATTGAATAACACACGAGATATGAACTAAAAACTGTTTAAAATGGCCGCCATTTATACATTTTTAATTATATTTATCTCAATAAATAAATTTCACGTTCCTATATTTATTTTTATGGCCGTTTTAAAAAAAAATGTATATATATATATATATATATATATATATATATATAACTCCAGAAATTGATAAGATATTGAATTCAGATTTGGTAAAAGCATTTTGTATGTTACGTTTTACAAGGGTATCAAACAGAAAGACTTTATAATTTTCAAAATGGTTGCCATTTAAAACTTTTAACGTCGAATATCATGAAAACTGTTTAAAATACAATTAAACTGCCGCCATTTTGAAAATTACAAAAATAAAGTCTTTGTGTCTGGTACACTTGTAAAACGTAACATACACAATGCTTATACCTAATCTGAACTCAATATTTTATCTATATTTAAGAACAAAATGGCGGATAGACAGGTAATGTAGGTTAGGTTAGGTTAAATAACTGTGTGTTATTTGTCATATTTTGTTAGTTTTGATGTATATAATTAAAAAATGAATAACCCGTTCACCTTTTTCGGGACACCCTGTATATATAAAACATGTCTAAAAATATATAAACATAATTTTATCACTACTAATTATATATTATATATATAAACTATGAAGTATATAATGACAAATTATTTTATTGTCATAAAATGTTAGGAACTCAATTTTATTTTAAATATGCTTCCAAAATGTTCAAATCCCAGTAATTAATTGACATTAAAACAATGAAATTTCTGTCCAAGTGAACACTCTTCAGTTTAAACCCTACGAAAGCCCAATGAATACATCGTTAGCAAAGTAGATCTGTGGCTTGAATAATCCCATTTAGACTGTCTAATTCTGAGTCTTTAATTAAAGTTCTGTGTTTACTTGTTGGATAAAGAAATTATGTAAAGTGGTTCTGCGATTAGTGCTTTTGACCAGCTAACGTCCAACTTTTAAATCTTTTTTTTTTTTTTTTGATCATTTAGAAAACGTATTATTGCATTAAAACCTCCGGCTAGCATAGATTCTAGAGTTCTCGCCGTGCGGCAGAGATAGCTTGAAAGTTATGGTGTTACTACAATATCGTGGGCACATAGTTTCTATAGTTCTCGCCGTGCGCCAGGGATAGCCTAAAAAGTTACGGTGTTACTCCAACATCGTGGGGAAAGTAGTAGCTAATATTAATATCGAATTCTATTCTCAAACGCTACATCGATTGGAATCAAAACTAATCGTTACCAAATTAATCATATCAGTTTGTCAATAACAAAAAAAAAATTTTTAATAATGACCTAAACTTGCTTCGCTTGTGTCATAAACACGTCCCCAGCGTAAGCCTTATTTGATTTACATCGAACTTTCAATGACGGCCATATGAACGTTCATTTATGTTTTCCACAAATTATTTCTAAACCGCAATATTTGGTATTTTTCACACGAGTCATTAATGTTCATATTTCAAAAAAAAATCTGTAGAGCCAATTATGGAAAATTAAGTATTTCATAACTGCCAAATGACCGATGTTTTTTACCGTTAACTCACGAACCAACATTTTTTTTTTAAATATGTCGACAAATACGTTTAGTTTGTGTCGTTAGAATCTACACTAAACAAATTGTCTGAACCGTTTTTGAGAAAAATAGTAATTCTGTCTTTTCTTCTACCTCCAAATTTTGAATGATCAAGAACGGGAAAAAATTACGCGACATGGCCAAACATTACTGTAAAAAAATATAAATAAAACAAAAGATTCCAGAAGCCAATGAGGTTGTCACTTGACGTCAAAGTATACAACTTCGTTCGTCTTTCAAAACGAGAAAAAATAAACCCCTGATTTACACAAGAGTGATAAGACCTGCAATATAAGAATATGATACCATCATATATGTCTCACCAGATAGCATGAAAGGAAGGAAAATATTCAGAGCAATCAAAGAAAATATACCTTCTAATGTTCACCAAATTTAGTGACCGAAATTCAATAGCATGGCTAAAGTAGTGATAAGGATGACAAACAATAGATCCACCGAAAAGATCTTTATTTAAAATCTAGAATGAAAAAGGAGAAGAAAATGACCTAGAAAAGATGTAAAGTGGCATCGTTGAAGATCTACAGAGAATGGGTGTAAGAAATTGGAAAGGACGAGCTGAAGATCAGAGAGAATGATCAGCTGTCGAGAGTGGAGGGGTTTACTCCAACTTTTGTAGGTTAGGTTAGGTTAGATATAATAACTAATACACTACGTTTCAAGAGTGTAAATCAACTTTCGTTATAAAGTGATAAATCTAAAAGTGAAAAAACGAACACAGACACTTAGTTTGTTGTTTGAAATAAAAACTAAAACTATAACCTAAGACAAGAACCCGGCTTAAAGCAGTCAAATTGGATAAAAAACCGCCGTTTAAGCTCTAAGAAATTCACTTGATAATGAGAGTTGATTTATTCTCTAGAAACGTCATGTAATAATTTTGTATATACACAAATGATGGGAATGTCCGATTAAACCATATTAATTACTTACTTTCTTCCTGCCTGACACAGATGTTGTAGTCCTGATCAGCCAAATGGCGGCCATTGACAGCAAAATTCATGGTTTGGATTATCCCTTAACAAATATTATAATTATTACTATAAACTAAAATTTATAATTATTATAAATGTAATTTTAAAACATATTACAATTTTCACCATTATTAGCAATTTTATATAGGAATATTATTTATATTTACTTATATCAGTTTTTAATTTTGTTTATATTTTACTTGCGCGCGTTTCGGAAACTATGTTCCATCTTCAGAATGGCATCCTGTGGGAAGTCCTTATAATATTATGTTAATATTAAAATCACAAAAACCACTGACCACAATATTATACTCGCGACTTCTATTGAATGATTTGAATTTTTAAAATCGTTTATTTTCTAATTTTGATGTCTGTCTTATGTGCAATGATCTACAGCCTAAAAGCGTCAAAAACTTTCAACCTAATTCGTCATGTGCGCATATTTTGGCTACGGGGATTTTTTTAATGTTTTTTGGTAACTCACATTTGGAGATGCTGCCAAAAGGAAAAAACACAAAACCACGATTTTCTCAAAATGGTCTTTAACGATTTTGACCTAATTTTTATCAAATGTAGCCTCTAAAGGTGAAAAATAAAACTTATGGCTCGCCATTTCTTAAAAAATACAAGTTTGTGAGAAATAAATTATAATCGACAATGTGGTTCTTCATAAAATGCTTAATTTCTCACAAACGCCTTTACCGATTGAGTTCAAATTTTAGTGATAAGTGAAGAATAATTAAATACATAATAATGGAAAAGCAATACAAGATTTAAACAAAATTACTTAAAAACTGAATACAAAATTTTAAATATATTTTATAAATTTTATTCTTGATTAAAGCTAGACTTGTCAAAAGCTGCATTCCATTACACTAAATGACAAATTATTTTATGTAAAGGTTAACATGTCAAATGTTAATTAATATCACTGAAGCATACAAATGTACATTTGTTTTCAAAAACCCAGAGGGCACTTTTAGAGTGGGTGATGGGACACTGCAGTGCCTCTAGTAAAATTATTAATTTCAATAATTTGAGATATCTCAAAAATGTATCTCGTTGGGTGTTTTAAAAAGTTTACATTTTTTTTTTCCAAATTTAACAAAAAATAATCTTTATGAACTTTTTTATGTTTAAAGCCAAAGTCATAATCGTCATATAAAAATAAAAGAAAGAATACATAAAATGAAGACTCTTAGCTCTCGAATACTCTATTGGTGTCAGAAAAGAACAATAATTGGTCAAGAGAAATCTAATAAGAAAGATGAAAGAGAGGGATCTAAACCAAGACTAAATGAAAAAGTGTAGAACTAGCTAGTTCTCTCGGGATTGCCAAGCTCGTACACACTGTAGGTGAGCCCTTAAGGTTTTTATAAAACATAAAACTGATTTCATTAAAATTCTTTAAACTTAATTGTTGTGAGAATTAAAATGACATTCTGACAGGTGATTTTAATTAAATTAGTACTTACTTAAACAATAATTTGTTTACTAAATTAAAAGAATTTTTTTTTAAATAAACGCATTATTTATAACACGAAGACGTTTCGATCCTTAAGTCGTCATCTACAGGTGTTACTTTCTTAGTACTAAACTACAACAGACAAGGCCTATGATTAAACTGTATTTAATAGTTAAAGCTTTGAACTTGTGTGTTGTAGTTTCTGTGCCAATGTTTGTGTACATAACTGAAGATGATGACTTAGGTATCGAAACTTCTTCTTGTTATAAATAAAGTATTTATGTAGAATATTATGTTTTCTTTCGTTTTATGAAAGAAGTAATCCCTAAACCACAAATAAAACACAATTAAACTTAGAAAGTATAATAAACCCTTACGTACATCTCTGGTCAACTGATTTATTATCCTTTTGAGGATGACAGCTATGTTACCGAAATGTACATAAGGATTTATTAAACTTTCTACAAACATTGTTACTGTTTATTTTCTGGTTTGAAGATTACTTCTTTCATATTGTTACTAACCACAAGACACATTGGATGTTGTATTTTCTTTTATTTGTTGATTGACATTTCCACAAGTGTTGGTCATTTGCTCAAGTTGTTTCGACTTTTTTCAGACATTATCAGAAACTGATAAAATTATAATCATGTGAAGATGATTTCGTCATACACAAAGTAATTAATAGAAAACAATGTTGCAAAGAAGCTTCAACATTGAAACACTCTTTACAAGTGTTTTGGGGTGTTTTACCCTCTAGTGTACTTTCAACCTGATGATGACTGAAAACTAGGCGGAACATCTGTTAAGTGAACTTCAGCAAATAAATTCTTCAGGCTAGTAAGCTGCGTATTTAAAAAAGGAAAAGTCTTCTTTTTCCCTATGCATCAAAGTAATTTTAATTTCACTAGTTTAAAATTATAATAATTCAGAGAATGATTTAAGTTGTTCTACTGTGATTGTTTTAATTAAATATTTGTATTAAATTTTGTTAATTATAATTACCTGTTGGTGCTTGAAAAAACTGAGAACAGCCAGCCGGAGCTCTCTGGGCAAACTCAATTTGAGAAATCTAAAAAAATATAATAAATAACTGTTAATTAAATATTAAGGTTTAATTATTAATGTTGTAAAATGTTATTATTATATCATAGTCTATACAGAGTGATAATTTTATTGTGTTCACTATTATATCTTTAACTATTGATTTTATAAAAACTTTAAATGAGGGACTTTCGGTTTTTTATTGAATTCAAAACCCGTTTTGTAAAGCTTAAAAATAGCCGCCATTTTCCAATATGGCAGCTAACTTTAAATTTCCTATTTAACTCACTCTTTCTGCAGAGGGTAAATCGGATTCCGGGCGTCACGCTCGACTTTTCTGTTTTTTGGAGAAAATGCTCACTAAGCTGCTGAAAGACTAATTTGTAAAGATAAGCTATAGGCCTATGCTATAGATAACAACTTATTTGTATACACAAAAATTAGGTCTAAATTTTCTCTTTAGCCTACCCTTTAAAATTTAATATTTTCTTATAAAGACTATATAAAATTTCAAGCACCAAAAAAAATGTACATTAGAAGTAGAAATAAGATTGAAAATGAAAATTTGGATTATATTGAGGTATTAGTGTGGCTGAACAAGCATAACCTACAATATGTTCTCAAAACAAGCAAGAAGTTCGTGCATAACGTTTTTTATTAGATATCATTTAAAGCTTCTTTCGATTTTTAATGTTTAATGAAAATTAATTTGATTTAATTAAATTACTGTGAATTAAAGTCCTTTTTTGTATTAAATTGTAACATTATGTAGAAAGAGGAGAAATTGTAAACTCGCTCTTTTCTATCCTTTCTCATACTGCACGAACCAATTTGTCACTAACCAAAGATGAACAATTTCATAAAAAGATCTTACTACAGCTTAAGTCTTACAAACTTCTTATAAATAGCAGACTCTACCTTGACTTCCCACATGCGGTTGAGATTATCCTGGGTCATGTTCATGGTAATTATAACAGGATCCTTTGTGTTATCCACATCAAAGTAAACTGAAACAAAAGTTGAGTGTGAAAAACAAATTATCTTTATTTAGAACAAGGCAATGTTCAAAGAGAAACTATCAAAACAGGAATACAATTATTAATAAATTAAATGACATACATCAATATAATTACACAATTGCAAACTTTTTAAATAAAAAGAACTATTTTTATATAGTAATTGTGTTGCCATAAAATACATTCCATATTCATTATTATAGTTCAGTTAACCTACAATTAAATTGATCGTACAATCAAAATGTGAAATACCACATAAAAACGTGTGTTCTTTGTTATAGGTAACGAATGAGCTATTACAACCCCAAAATAAAAATAAAATGTTCCCTCTCCTTCCCACAAAAACGAAATAAAGTGTCAACAATAAGGGGTTGTAAAATTGTAATTTTTGTTTGCTTATTCTTTCCTCACTAAGACCCATTTTTTCGTTTTAGTTTAGCAGTGAAAATCTTCGTATAAAATAGAGACTCCTTTCTCTTGAATATTCAAAAGCGTCAAGCTCGGAATAGATCAAGAATTGGTTAAGAGATACCTGATGAGAAAGATGAAGAAGAGGTGTCTAAACCAAGCCTTGATTTAAGAAAAGTGTACATTCAGCTTGAATTGTCACGTTCGTATTCACTATAAGCCATTAATATGGCTTTCATACATTTGGCATTGTGTATAAAAAACTAATAGTCGCCGTTTAAAGAGTATAAATCAACTCCCATTATCAAGCGTGAAACTAGAAGATAAAAGAGAAAATCACCAACATAGCCTAGGCTCATTTTGGAAATTAAAACTAAATCTATAATCTAAGAAGAACTCAAGCCTGAAAGTAGACCTGAGCAGTCAAAGCTAATAGGGAATAGCAAGGATTCCCCGAACATTAAAACTTTTTTTAATTATTCCAGAACTATGAAGCGCTCTGCTGGACACTACACTAAGGTCCAACTTGGCCATATCTAAGCCCAGCAATGTGCATGACTGAATCTAAGCTAAAACTAAATACAAAATTGTTTAGATAAAACCACCACACACAGGCCTACACTACACAAAGGACGGTAAGCAACTGATTGGTTGGCGCGAGAGACAACTGTTTATTGCGCTCAACAACCTTTTCCCCCTCTATCAAGAGTTTAGTCTTCGATCGCGTCATGATACCCATTTTTGGAATAAGATTCAAAATGTTAGCCTTATTTAAAGTAAAATAATTTTTATCTCCTATTTCTAATTCAGTTTTCACTACCGGAAGTCATAATCTTCTTATTTCTTTATTGGTTTTGGTGATAAGGATTGTCAGACAGCATTATATGAAACTTAAATTAGTTTTTGTTTGATGGATTAAAGGCTCTTCCAAGTATTATTGAGTTTCTATCAACCAACAATACTTTACGCTCTCACAGTAGGTGTTCTTCTAAAGTTTATAAAATACCTTTAGATTATTTTACTCACAATGTTGGCCGCTGTTTTGTCCACACAAAGTCAGTGCCTTGCTTTGTCCTCCGCTCATGATAAAAACATCGCTGTCACAAACCCCTGTTCTTCGGTTCGGCTGACCCTGAAAACAAAATATCGCGTCTTATTAGGTAAAACAAAATATTTTTGTTTGTAAAAAAACAAATTATTTTAATTTTTCAAAAAGGATGTTAGCAATGTATTTTTATTACAACTAGCCGTTACCCATTGCTTCACACGCGAATATTTCATATTCAACATTGATTGTTTCAATTAATATAAACATATTATGAGAATCGAAATTAGCTCAAGACAATTATTATAGTTTATGAGAATCTTTTATTGTTATACACATATATATTAAAATGTATAATGGCACATCAACACTTTTACCAAAATCAAGTTAAACACTTTTCATAATGTTACATATTGTCTAGACTAGCTCTAATCTAGCTTGGTGTTGAATTATTATATTGGTTGCTATGGTAACTAAATTTGTATGTAAAATAGAATAATTAAGTTTAAAATACTTCACTAAATGTTTCACACTGGCATAGGACTAACCTAACCTCTCTTTGTATTTAATTATTAAAGCTGAAGTACCCAATCAGCTGATTTAAGTGTCAATTATTATGTTGGTTGCTATGGTAACTAAATTTGTATGTAAAAATAAAATTAAGTTTAAAACTAAATGTTTCACACTGGCATAGGACTAACCTAACCTCTCTTTGTATTTAAATATTAAAAGCTGATGGACCTAATCAGCTGATTTAAGTGTCTATTATTATATTGGTTTCTATGGTAACTAAATTTGTATGTAAAAATGAAATTAAGTTTGAAACATTTTTACTAAATGTTTCACACTGGCATAGGACTAACCTAACCTCTCTTTGTATTTAAATATTAAAGCTGATGGACCTAATCAGCTGTTTTAAGTATCTATTGTTATATTCGTTGCTATGGTAACTAAATTTGTATGTAAAAATTAAATTAAGTTTAAAACTAAATATTTCACACTGGCATAGGAATAACCTAACCTCTCTTTGTATTTAAATATTATAGCTGATGGACCTAATCAGCTGTTTTAAGTGTCTATTATTATATTGGTTACTATGGTAACTAAATTTGTATGTAAAAATAAAATTAAGTTTAAAACTAAATATTTCACACTGGCATAGGAATAACCTAACCTCTCTTTGTATTTAATTATTAAAGCTGAAGTACCCAATCAGCTGATTTAAGTGTCAATTATTATGTTGGTTGTTATGATAACTAAATTTGTATGTAAAAATAAAATTAAGTTTAAAACTAAATGTTTCACACTGGCATAGGACTAACATAACCTCTCGTTGTATTTAAATATTAAAGCTGATGGATCTAATCAGCTGTTTTAAGTGTTTATTATTATATTGGTTTTATTGGTTTCCATGGTAACTAAATTTGTATGTAAAAATAAAATTAAGTTTAAAACTAAATGTTTCACACTGGCATAGGACTAACCTAACCTCTCTTTGTATTTAAATATTAAAAGCTGATGGACCTAATCAGCTGATTTAAGTGTCTATTATTATATTGGTTTCTATGGTAACTAAATTTGTATGTAAAAATGAAATTAAGTTTGAAACATTTTTACTAAATGTTTCACACTGGCATAGGACTAACCTAACCTCTCTTTGTATTTAAATATTAAAGCTGATGGACCTAATCAGCTGTTTTAAGTATCTATTGTTATATTCGTTGCTATGGTAACTAAATTTGTATGTAAAAATTAAATTAAGTTTAAAACTAAATATTTCACACTGGCATAGGAATAACCTAACCTCTCTTTGTATTTAAATATTATAGCTGATGGACCTAATCAGCTGTTTTAAGTGTCTATTATTATATTGGTTACTATGGTAACTAAATTTGTATGTAAAAATAAAATTAAGTTTAAAACTAAATATTTCACACTGGCATAGGAATAACCTAACCTCTCTTTGTATTTAATTATTAAAGCTGAAGTACCCAATCAGCTGATTTAAGTGTCAATTATTATGTTGGTTGTTATGATAACTAAATTTGTATGTAAAAATAAAATTAAGTTTAAAACTAAATGTTTCACACTGGCATAGGAATAACCTAACCTCTCTTTGTATTTAAATATTAAAGCTGATGGACCTAATCAGCTGGTTTAAGTGTCTATTATTATATTGGTTTCTATGGTAACTAAATTTGTATGTAAAAATGAAATTAAGTTTGAAACATTTTACTAAATGTTTCACACTGGCATAAACTTTCGAAATGGTGACAGCCTATCAGTAGGATTCTTGACATGGCAAAGAAATAGAGCTCTGAAATAGTTGTATATGAATTAGATTAGAATTTTAACAGTAATTAATTGGAGGTGAAAATAGGAATCTGTGTAAAATGATTTCACCCATTATGTCATGCAGAAAGGACTGTCTAAATTATTCAATATTTTTAAGTGAAGTAAGAATATTCTCTCTAAGAATATTTTAATTTAAATCCTAAAAATATGTAGAAATAAAGATAGCCCTCTAATACATAAAAGATCATAATATTCAATACATTATTATAGATTTGTTGTAAGTACTTGGATACAAAAAAAAAAGTTGAATATCTTAATTTATTAATTATATTTCATGGATCTCGTATAAAGTAAATTATGCGACAGGTCAAAAATATAATTCCTATGTAATTTAAATTATTTGGGTAATTTTTAATACTCACTTCTCGACTGACAAACAAATCTAAAAGTATAAGCCAAAATTAACAATTATTTTAAAACGGTAATTATTTTTAGCGTAAAAGTTGCGTTATATTTACCAAATTAAAGTGAACAAAGTCAAGACGGAGCTGGGTGACGTCATCTGCAATCTTGTTGACTCTGACCTCACAAGAGCTGACACTCCGACTCAAACTGGGGAAATCAGGGCTGACAAAGTAAGTGATATTGTTGGCGATCTCTGATCCACATGTTGCTGTAACTGTACAAGATAATTGTTTATTACACACCACATTCAATTTGAAAGTATTGACAAATAACAATATTTTGTTTTACCTTACCCCTTCTTATAGGGTGAGTTTTAAAAACACGAAATGACATTCTTTGTGTTTTGACTGATCTTCAGGTTTTATGTCCTTAGGGAAAATGAAAAAATAATTTTCTTCAGTCCATCCCTTGTCGTTGTCGTTCTTAACCAAACCTTACCTAACCTAACCTAACCTAACCATCCCTTGTCGTTGTCGTTCCTAACCTAACCTTACCTAACCTAACCATCCCTTGTCGTTATCGTTCTTAACCTAACCTAACCTAACCAACCCTTGTCATTGTCGTTCTTAACCTAACCTTACCTAACCTAACCTAACCATCCCTTGTCGTTGTCGTTCCTAACCTAACCTTACCTAACCTAACCATCCCTTGTCGTTGTCGTTCTAAACCTAACCTAACCTAATCTAGCCTAACCATCCCTTGTTATGTCGTTCTTAACCTAACCTAACCTAACCTAGCCTAACGATCCCTTGTCATTGTCGTTCTTAACCTAACCTTACCTAACCTAGCCTAACCATCCCTTGTCGTTGTCGTTCTCAATAACGTCCGTACGTAAGAACGATGGCAGCTACAATAATTTGGGAACTTCACCTGGTATTGCTCCTGCCTAACAAGAAAACATCATATTCAATATTTATATAAAGCCTAACCTAACCTAACCACACCACCGTCCTTGTATTGCTCCTGCCTAACGAGATAAAATCACATTCAACTAGCTTAGTAGGGCACGAAGTTACAGTTTGATTATCTTTAAGCCTGAGAGACTCCCCTCATATTCTCTCATTCTTCTTCTGAGCTCAAAATGCTGATCACTTGAATACCTCGGTCTCTAGGTTGTGCCACAAGTCCTGTAAGTTATTCTGTCCCTCCTTGTTAGGTAAAACGTCTACATATTCACTCCCATTAATCCCAGGACTTTCAAAAAAGCAGTAAATAATAACACTGTAAGTATACCCCCCCCCCACCCTTACGATCGAGATTCCTTAACTGACAAAGCTTCCAAAGCCGTCTGTCTCTAGATACATTCTTATATTCGTACCTGTTTACAAATCTCGAACATAAATCTGTGATTTCTAAATGAAAAAACACTGGGTACATTCCCATTCTCAGAACATGTTCCAAATATATCTACCAAAAACAAAGAGATATAAAATGTAAATCCACTGTAAGCTTGATAAATTATTTTTAATTATGTTATGAATATAAAATGCAATTAACTGCTTGTCATATTCAAACTCCTCTGTATTCTATTATAGAATGGAAATTAGATTTGTAAGTTTTTAAATAAACTTTGAAAGAAAGTCCAAACAAATTACCCTTCGTCGAGTTAACATGATTAGGGCTTGACCTACTTTGACGCTTTAAAACTTGTTATCAATGAGATGCCGAGTTTATTCTTCAGTTTAAGTTTGTTTTTTAAGTAATTTTATACGCGGGAATTGTTTATCCACGGTTTTTGTATTTAATTTAGTTTTATAAACATTGTGTAAACTTATAAACACATTGGTACCCAAAACTAAATAGTGAAGCATAAAATATATTCTAGATATCGCTCCTAAAAATGCCAGTTTCTGATTTATCCAAAGAAAAAAAGGGGAAAAGAAGCATGGCAACTGTTTACGTTTAAAGTTCTCAAAACTGGTCATAGCAGTGGATTCTCTAGAAGCTATCCTGTCAGGTGAAAAACACGCAACAGGATTGAATCTGAAACTGGAAATTCTTTTCCAGTAATTCCGTTTTGACATAATTTATGAAGATGACTGTTATATGAACAAAATTAGTACCTATCAGAGTATCTGTGATACATTTAAGAAAGCCCTCAAAGGAAAGATCAGAAAAGAAATGCAACTGAAATTTTCCAAGGTCATGACAGTTCCTGTTTTGCTTTCTGGTTCGTATTGGGCACCATGAAAGAGTATCAAAGAGTTGGAAGTTTAAAAAAGTGATTTTTTGGATTAGGGAAAGTCTGCACAAAGAGAAACAGAAACTAAAGAGAATACAAGGGAAACTTGTTAGAGAATACAAGAAAGGATTATCTAATAATCCAGCTGGTAGGAGAAGTTTAGCAAAGCCGAGACAAGACGGTAAAGCCAGGTCACGCCTACAAGAAAAAAAACGGATGACGACTGGCCATAGTGGAATTTTCTTTTACATCTTGTCTGACATATTTGTGTCTTAAGCTTTTAGATTTGAGAAAGTTTTGTAGAAATCTCTTTAAACGATTTTGAGATATTCGACGTTCCAGGATAAATTCAATGACAGCTCTACACACAGACAACTAAAAATCACTTTTATCTCATCATTGGGCATCAAAATAGAGATTTTTATGAAAAATTCCACATTGATTTGTATTGTTATACACTATATTCGGAAGGAAATCCATATTTTCATTAAAAAGTTATGAAAACTGTCATAGTTTTAGAATAAAAACAAATATACCAAAAACCCTAAAGCTAGAACATGTCCTACCGGCTGGCACAGTTCTCAAGAGAGATCTAAAACCTCAGTAATAATAACCGAGGCGTAATTAAAATCCAATCTTAAAAATTTGTCATTAAAAACTAAGATAATTAAGTTTTCTATAGTTGCAATCCTGCACCACTCCGGGTGGTGAGATAGACTCAGGTTGACGAAAATGTAATTAATGGTGAGCTATTGTTCCTGCAGGATATGCGACTGCAAGTCATTTCTGTTCTGGAGGTTTCGGCCAACAATAACTTAATTAGTTGATTTGAATTGAACAATGCCGACTTTTCGTATTGATTTCCTTTCGTAGATTTCAGGGAATTTCTAATAAAACAAAACTAGCTTTGCGAGCTACATAACATAACCTCAACTCGGCGTTCTAGAAGAGTACGAAGTTAGTTTTAGTACCTCTGAAATTTGTCAAAATGTAGGAAAAACAGAAAATCGTATTTATTGTATTTATATGATTACTCAGGGATTACTTAATAGGATTAGGAGGGATTTCTCATGGATTCTTCCTTAATTTTTTTATTTATTTCATACTCTTTTTTAAGAAATTGCAATTCAAAAATTCCAGTATGTGTTTTATTATTTTTTTAACACAAGTTTTTCGATATCAACTCTTAAAGAATTTTTATATTGGGTTTTATAGTGCAGAATTAGACTAAGCAAGGAAGAAATTGCTGAAAACAGCGTAAAAATCTATTTTCGTCATACTGCTTCTAAAACAGCTATTTTCAATACATGCATTGAGATGCTAAAGTTGTTCTTTTTAGTCCTAGGACCTAAAACATCAGCTGAGGTCGAGGTCATCAGCTGTTACTTCGTTTATACGAATTAATTAGCGATTGTAAAGCATCTATAAAAACAACCGATACACTCGATTGTATATAACCGTTAAAACAGCTGTTACCATCGATTTGAAGGTAAGACCTATTTAAGTTATAACATTTAAGTTTTTGTGAAATTGTTTTCTTATATTATTTGGAGTATAACGAAAACATAGTTCATCACTTGGACCAAAAGAAGCTTTTCGATCCTCGCTCATTTTTCTGACGAGGCCGTTAAACTTGAGCTTGTATTGAAAAGCTTCACTTTTGGTCCTAGTGGTGAAATATACTATTAGGGTGTAGACAAGATAAATCAGGACATTATAAATTATTGCTATTGCAATTTTATTAAATTTAATTTTTATTTTTTCTTATGGCTTCTAAAAACGTTTGTGCAGCCTGTATTTTATGTATTTTTGTATATCCTGAAAAAATATTGTGAATAGATATTTTTTTTTTTTTTTAAGTTTGTGCACAGCTTTTTGTTTAAATGGGTATGTGAAAAAGTTTGTGCATTAATTGTTGTTTTTATCTGAGGTAGTTTCTGCTCTAGATTTTATTTCATTATTATTTATTTATTAGAAAGTGAACCAAATTAACAACAAAAAATTGAGCACTTTAAAAATGTTGAGTGTGTTTCAAGACAGTGAGAAAATTTGTCTTGTCTCACTAATAAAGTCAGAAATAACAATTCATTATGTTTTGAAGACATTCTTCCCATCTAGCGGAAATTGTGTAAACTATTAAAAGTAATCCTATTACGACTTACAGAACTTGCCTTTAAATATTAAAAACTTTTTCTTTTTTTTTTAATTTCGCAGTATAGGTGGAAAATCTTCAAAAGACAAAGGGAGAAATCCGCTCTTCCCAATAGTCTGGGGGTATTGGATATTTTTTTAAATATCTTAAAACAACATTGTTCTCTAAGATGCTGCTACGAACGGGTTACGATAGAACTATTCAACAGTGTAAAATGTTTTGATTTAATCCAGATTCATTTTCACTTTGTTGATTGTAATTAATTAGGTACTACAAAAACAATATTGTTATTTATTTATAAACAAAAATAGACTATCGAGATGCGAGATCAACTTCCTTTTAGTTTAAAATTTTGTAGACCCAGGACCAAAAGAAGTTTGAATTGATGGAAAAATTAATGAAAATAACATACAGTATTCATATCAAATCCATGTATTTAAAAATAAAGAAATTTCATTTTTTAAATTTTTAAGTTTAAGTAAACAAACAAATGTTGTACAAGTAATGTACTACTCATTTTTTCACGCGTCCATACAAAAAACCAAAGTTTACACAAATAAATATATTTTTCACTAATCCCAAAAATTTTACACAATTAAAAAAGTGAAAATAAACTAAAGACGCCTAAAATAAAAAGTTAAAATTCCTAAATCTTTTTCTTTTATTAAGTGAATATTTCTTTACTCACGGTACGGCGATTTTAGTGGTGCAGTGAAATCAAATTGAAAGGAACTTAAAAGTGAAAAGAGGTGAGGAACGAAAAAGTGTAACAGAAATAAGATATTGTTGTGTAATGATAATTCATGTGTCAAACTAAGCAATAACTTCTCAGTTAAATTGATTATTAAATATGTGTAATGTGTTGCTGCTATGTGCCAAAATAAACTAAGCAATAACTTTCTTAGTTATTAATCATTATTAAAATGTGTAATGTGTACCTGCTATGTGCCAAAATAAACTAAGCAATAACTTTCTCAGTTAAATTGATTATTAAATATGTGTAATGTGTTGCTGCTATGTGCCAAAATAAACTAAGCAATAAATTTCTCAGTTAAATTGATTATTAAATGTGTGTAATGTGTTGCTGCTATGTGCCAAAATAAACTAAGCAATAACTTCTCAGTTAAATTGATTATTAATATGTGTAATGTGTTGCTGCTATGTGCCAAAATAAACTAAGCAATAACTTCTCAGTTAAATTGATTATTAATGTGTGTAATGTGTTGCTGCTATGTGCCAAAATAAACTAAGCAATAACTTTCTCAGTTAAATTGATTATTAAATATGTGTAATGTGTTGCTGCTATGTGCCAAAATAAACTAAGCAATAACTTTCTCAGTTAAATTTATTATTAATATGTGTAATGTGTTGCTGCTATGTGCCAAAATAAACTAAGCAATAACTTTCTTAGTTAAATTGATTATTAATGTGTGTAATGTGTTGCTGCTATGTGCCAAAATAAACTAAGCAATAACTTTCTCAGTTAAATTGATTATTAAATATGTCTAATGTGTTGCTGCTATGTGCCAAAATAAACTAAGCAATAACTTTCTCAGTTAAATTGATTATTAAATATGTGTAATGTGTTGCTGCTATGTGCCAAAATAAACTAAGCAATAACTTTCTCAGTTAAATTGATTATTAAATATGTGTAATGTGTTGTTGCTATGTGCCAAAATAAACTAAGCAATAACTTTCTCAGTTAAATTGATTATTAAATATGTGTAATGTGTTGTTGCTATGTGCCAAAATAAACTAAGCAATAAAGTTCTCAGTTAAATTGATTATTAATATGTGTAATGTGTTGCTGCTATGTGCCAAAATAAACTAAGTAATAACTTTCTTAGTTATAAATCATTATTGAAATGTGTAATGTGTACCTGCTATGTGCCAAAATAAACTAAGCAATAACTTCTCAGTTAAATTGGTTATTAAATATGTGTAATGTGTTGTTGCTATGTGCCAAAATAAACTAAGCAATAACTTTCTTAGTTAAATTGATTATTAATTATGTGTAATGTGTTGCTTCTATGTGCAAAAATAAACTAAACAATAACTTTCTTAGTTAAGTTGATTATTAATGCCTATGTGTAATGTGTTGTTGCTATGTGCCAAAATAAATTAACCAATAACTTCTCAGTTAAATTGATTAATAAATATGTGTAATGTGTTGCTGCTATGTGCCAAAATAAACTAAGCAATAACTTTCTCAGTTTAAAAATCATTATTAATATAATATATAATGTGTTGCTGCTATGTGCCAAAATAAACTAAGCAATAACTTTCTCAGTTAAATTGATTATTAATGTGTGTAATGTGTTGCTGCTATGTGCCAAAATAAACTAAGCAATAACTTCTCAGTTAAATTGATTATTAATGTGTGTAATGTGTTGCTGCTATGTGCCAAAATAAACTAAGCAATAACTTTCTCAGTTAAATTGATTATTAAATATGTGTAATGTGTTGCTGCTATGTGCCAAAATAAACTAAGCAATAACTTTCTCAGTTAAATTTATTATTAATATGTGTAATGTGTTGCTGCTATGTGCCAAAATAAACTAAGCAATAACTTTCTTAGTTAAATTGATTATTAATGTGTGTAATGTGTTGCTGCTATGTGCCAAAATAAACTAAGCAATAACTTTCTCAGTTAAATTGATTATTAAATATGTCTAATGTGTTGCTGCTATGTGCCAAAATAAACTAAGCAATAACTTTCTCAGTTAAATTGATTATTAAATATGTGTAATGTGTTGCTGCTATGTGCCAAAATAAACTAAGCAATAACTTTCTCAGTTAAATTGATTATTAAATATGTGTAATGTGTTGTTGCTATGTGCCAAAATAAACTAAGCAATAACTTTCTCAGTTAAATTGATTATTAAATATGTGTAATGTGTTGTTGCTATGTGCCAAAATAAACTAAGCAATAAAGTTCTCAGTTAAATTGATTATTAATATGTGTAATGTGTTGCTGCTATGTGCCAAAATAAACTAAGTAATAACTTTCTTAGTTATAAATCATTATTGAAATGTGTAATGTGTACCTGCTATGTGCCAAAATAAACTAAGCAATAACTTCTCAGTTAAATTGGTTATTAAATATGTGTAATGTGTTGTTGCTATGTGCCAAAATAAACTAAGCAATAACTTTCTTAGTTAAATTGATTATTAATTATGTGTAATGTGTTGCTTCTATGTGCAAAAATAAACTAAACAATAACTTTCTTAGTTAAGTTGATTATTAATGCCTATGTGTAATGTGTTGTTGCTATGTGCCAAAATAAATTAACCAATAACTTTCTCAGTTAAATTGATTATTAAATATGTGTAATGTGTTGCTGCTATGTGCCAAAATAAACTAAGCAATAACTTTCTCAGTTAAATTGATTATTAAATATGTGTAATGTGTTGTTGCTATGTGCCAAAATAAACTAAGCAATAACTTTCTCAGTTAAATTGATTATTAAATATGTGTAATGTGTTGTTGCTATGTGCCAAAATAAACTAAGCAATAAAGTTCTCAGTTAAATTGATTATTAATATGTGTAATGTGTTGCTGCTATGTGCCAAAATAAACTAAGTAATAACTTTCTTAGTTATAAATCATTATTGAAATGTGTAATGTGTACCTGCTATGTGCCAAAATAAACTAAGCAATAACTTCTCAGTTAAATTGGTTATTAAATATGTGTAATGTGTTGTTGCTATGTGCCAAAATAAACTAAGCAATAACTTTCTTAGTTAAATTGATTATTAATTATGTGTAATGTGTTGCTTCTATGTGCAAAAATAAACTAAACAATAACTTTCTTAGTTAAGTTGATTATTAATGCCTATGTGTAATGTGTTGTTGCTATGTGCCAAAATAAATTAACCAATAACTTCTCAGTTAAATTGATTAATAAATATGTGTAATGTGTTGCTGCTATGTGCCAAAATAAACTAAGCAATAACTTTCTCAGTTTAAAAATCATTATTAATATAATATATAATGTGTTGCTGCTATGTGCCAAAATAAACTAAGCAATAACTTTCTCAGTTAAATTGATTATTAATGTGTGTAATGTGTTGCTGCTATGTGCCAAAATAAACTAAGCAATAACTTTCTCAGTTTAAAAATCATTATTAATATATATATAATGTGTTGCTGCTATGTGCCAAAATAAACTAAGCAATAACTTTCTTAATTATAAATCATTATTAAAATGTGTAATGTGTACCTGCTATGTGCCAAAATAAACTAAGCAATAACTTTTTCAGTTAAAATCATCTGTATTGTATATAATGTTTTACTGGCAAGTACTCATGTCAACTTTACCAACAAACACTATGTGTATCAGCCAGTTATGATTAATGGACAGATCGTTCCACATGCAAACGAGGCAAAATATCTGGGGATGACTCTGGATGCTAAACTTCGTTGGAAGTCACACGTGAAAAAGAAACGTGAACAACTTGGAATGAAGTACAGACAAATGTACTGGCTTATTGGAGGGAACTCTGAATTGTCCGTACATAATAAACTGCTTCTGTATAAGCAAATCCTAAAGCCCATCTGGATCTACGGCATTCAATTGTGGGGATGCACCAAAAAAAGTAACATCCAAGTAATACAGACATTTCAAAACAAAGTGCTTCGTTGTATTGTCAGAGCACCATGGTATATCCGAAATGCAGACATTCATCGGGATTTGAAAGTGCCTTTAGTCGCCGAAGAGGTACAAAAGTATGCTGGAAAGCATGCAACCAGACTCCGTGATCATCAAAATTTAGAGGTGGCACATTTGATCAGCAACGTCCCACAAGTGCGGAGGCTGAAGAGAAAGAAACCTGTTGACTTGGTGCAGGATTAATACACATGATCAAGTGTAGTTGCATTGTGAAGGACGACTCTGGACGTCTTTTCACCACACAGCCAGTTTGATATGAGAAAAATATTGCTAGATAGTTCTAACTAGTTGCAATTGTATATAAATAAATAAAAAAATAAAAAAAAAAAACTGGCAAGTACCAAAAGAAACAAATCTTTACGCGGACTGGAGCAAAACAAAAAAAATTGTTATTGTGGGAAAAATCTCACTGACATCGCCGAAGTCGGAGAGCGACATAACTATAATTTCTAGTTGTAGTAACTATCTATAGGTGTGGTTAAACGTCTGTATCTATGAGAAAGGTTTCCCTTCTTTTGCGAAGGTTCACTTCTAGAGTGAGTAGGGGCTTACGCATCTCTTTTATGTTTTTGTTTTGTATTGTTTTTTAACGTCAACATTTAAAACATAATCTGTAACAAATCACAGGAAAGAAAATCGTCTCTGTCCATCGGTTGTGCCCCCTGTATGCTAACCTAACCTAAGCCTACGTTTAGCCTATACTGTTTGGACTTATATTTCCAAAAAGACATGTTTAAATTGTTTAACCTATATTTTAGAAATTACACTTTTACGTCAGCCGTAGATAGTTTTTCCTTTTGAAGAAGCATGTCAGAATTGTTAAGGAAATAAAATATGAACATTTTGTTTATACGAGTAAAATATTCGTTTCATGACTCAACACTCGACCAAAAGACATCGAAAATTCCCCAGTTTAAAACTGGACCACCAGTTATTCAACATTCCAAAACCGTATATTTAAAACGGGACCAAACTCCCACATAATAATATGGAATGTCGGTTTAGGCACTTCACAACCCGTGCAAATAAAGAAAGCCAGATGATGACTGCGAAGATGGAATAGACCTTGTGGGTTAGCGGGTCACCGCTAGAACCTAACTGTTCCTCCGGTGCGAATTTAGAGTCAACAAAGACCGGTTACTCTCGCGTGCCCATTTCGCGGCATTGTTACGCAAATAAAAGTAATCTCAGGTTATGTCTTTACGGCTTGCATGTAATAAAATACGTTTTACATTGTTTGGCTCCTGTTAGATTTTAGTTTTTGTTAGGATTATGAATATCGATGTTCTTATTCATAACTTTATATAACATTTTCCTCTATTTACAAGTTCTCTTCTAAGAATGGAACGTCTTCCGTGTTAGGTTTTACACAATATTGTAAATTGGTAAATGTTAGTAGCCTATTTTAAACGTATTGGATATCGTTCGGTAGGCCTACTACTTTTAGGAGTAGGATGTTGCACTGAACAATTAGAGTTCTTTACACGGAGCTCATGTGTACGCCTTGGTGTATTTCCCATCTAATCAACACATGTTCCTCAATCTAAACCTTGTCAATTTCCTTGTAAATTTGATGAAGTTATAATTTTAATAAGGATAAAATGGCAGCGTTTTACAGACTAAACCGGGTGAACAGATTTTAATACAATTTAGCTAGGTTTATTTTGCCATATCTGCGGGTTTATTATATATACAGAGTGTCTGAAATTTATTCGACCATACCTCAGCAACTGATTGGGTAGGACAAAATATAGCCTACAAGAAATGTCATATAACAAATAATCTAAGCTTTTCATCTATCCGCCATTTTGTTTTTTTTTACAAATATTTTATAAGTAGTCTATTGAATTCATAGTATGAAAACTTAGTAAAAACAATGTTTTTATTTCGTATATTTTCAAAATGGCTGCCGTTTCAATTTTTAACGTTGAATATCTCGAAAACCGTTAATTTTAATAAAAACTTACAAGAGACAAAAATGTTTCCCCTTTTAATGACAAACAAAATTATTTTTATATTTTTATTGTAGCTAGAAGGATAATCGAGTTATCAAAGAAAAACGAAAACATAATTTCTTGGTAATTGTTTTAATTTAAAAAGAACATATAATTAATAATTAATGACACCTACCCCTCAATTGTTCTAATAACAGAAATGAAGAGTTGATCAAGAGAGACCTGATAAGGAAAACTAAAGAGAGGGATCTAACCTAAGAAAAGGTTAGGTGTATATCCAGCTAGGCTCTTCTGGGATTGCCAATCCTGCAGTTACTAGAAGTGCGTATCTGAAGAAACTTTTGGTACAATTATAAGCTTGGTTTGAAAATTAGACAAATTCGTTAACAAGAAAGATCTGTTCGAATTGTAAATTCCAAAATGGTCGTGTTTGAAATATCAAAAGTATGGTAAATGGAGAATAACTTTTCATATTTAGGTACTACCATTTTTTGTGGAGCTTTAAAATGTGGATTTAATGGAACCTATTTTATCAAATTCAGAATGCAACAAATTTTACTATTCAATATGATTGTTGTTACAAAATATAGTTGAAAATTTTCAAAATGGCGGTCGAAATTTAGGACCTCCATGAACTCTCCGTCAAGATACTAAGGCCTATTCCAAGAGCTTAAAACTAAAACCCCATCAAACTATTAGGCTAAACCCCCATTTTTTATAATATCTCCATATAAAATGAATGTCAATAAATTCCATTTCATTGTGGAAATTTTATTTCAAAAATAAATTGATTTTATGAAAACAAACATTAATCAAATATAATTAGGCTTATTATACTTACAGACGCAACAAACACCAAATCCAAGAGCACATTGTCCGAAAGCTTGTCCGTTTTGAATCCTGCATTCATATGGGTTGAGACAAATTCCTGCAACATGGACATTTTGTTACATTGTAGCCCTACATGTATAGTATAACCTAAAAATAATCAAGTTAAATTTAAAATAAATTAAACTTTTACAACTATAACCTAGAAATAATCATGTTAAATTTAAAATAGGATAAACGTTTACAACTATAACCTAAAAATTATCATGTTAAATTTAAAATAAGTTAAACTTGTACAAGTATAACCTAAAAATATTCATGTTAAATAAAAATTATTTTTAACTATTACAAATACAACCTAAAAATAAGCATGTTAAATTTAAAATAAGTTAAACCTGTACAAATATAACCTAAAAATATTCATGTTAAATTAAAAATTATTTTTAACTATTACAAGTACAACCTAAAAATAAGCATGTTAAATTTAAAATAGGATAAACTTTTACAAGAGTAACCTAAAAATATCATGTTAAATTTAAAATAAGTTAAACTATTACAAATATCGTTGTTAGAAATTGAAAAAAAAACTTGTTTATAATTATTTAAAATTTACTTTTTCACTCAATAAGTTGAGAAAAAGTATTGTATTGATGAAAAATTGTTTTATTATTATCTATGATTAGGTACTTAAAATACTTTGACTTTGTATATTAATACTCCAACAATGTAAGAGTACCTGTGTTTGATGACATCACTAAACCGAACTAAAATTTTACTCAGTTTTAGCTCGTAAAAGTTTAATAAAATTAAATTGGAATTCCTTAAAAAATTCAATTGAAGTTATTAGTAAAAACTCATAAAAGGCTCATAACTCTTTACCATTGAAGTATAAATTTCTCAAAATATCGACTTTAAATCAATTTAAGAGAATTTCCGAGAACAAGAGTTGGTCAAGAGAGACCTGATTTAAGATGAAAGAGAAGTATCTAACCCAAGACTACATTTAAAAAGCTGTAGATCCAGCTAGGCCACTCGGGATTGCCTGGGGGAATAAAAGAGTCCTGGATATTTATAAATAGATTTTAAATTATTTGTAGCTCACAAATTTTTACTAATACCGTACATTACAAAAATTTATATTACACCTTATATTACACAGTACATTTTCTGTTGTAAAAATAGCAACAGATTTAATGGGAATGTAAATTTTTATTACCGCAGTAGTTTATGAGCTATAAATTTGTTTAGAACTAATGTAGGTTCTTAAAGCAAAGAATTATTATCTGGAAATAGTCTGTGTACCATATCAACGGAGAATACATGAATAGGTGTGTAATTTATTGTACTTACAACAATTGAATATCTGTAAATTGTTCCGGAATTTATCTAAGTATTATAGACAACAATTTACGATCTTTAAATTCTTTTCTGATGTTTGTACTTCTATTGACACCGTGGTTTACAAACTTTAAATTAATCTATAATTTCTAATTGTTCTGTAATTTATCTATGTATTATAGACAATAATTAAAAGATTTTAAAATTCGTCTGTAATGTTTGTACTTCTATTGACACAATGGTTTACAAACTTTAAATTAATCTATAATTTCTAATTGTTCTGTAATTTATGTATGTATAATAGACAATAATTAAAAGATTTTAAAATTCGTCTGTAATGTTTGTACTTTTATTGACACAATGGTTTACAAACTTTAAATTAATCTATAATTTCTAATTGTTCTGTAATTTATGTATGTATTATAGACAATAATTTACGATTTTTAAATTATTCTCTGATGTTTGTACTTCTATTGACACCATGGTTTACAAACTTTAAATTAATCTATAATTTCTAATTGTTCTGTAATTTATGTACGTATTATAGACAATAATTAAAAGATTTTAAAATTCGCCTGTAATGTTTGTACTTCTATTGACACAATGGTTTACAAACTTTAAATTAATCTATAATTTCTTATTGTTCTGTAATTTATGTATGTATTATAGACAATAATTAAAAGATTTTACAATTCGTCTGTAATGTTTGTACTGTAATTGATCTATAATATAAGTCAAAAAAAGTTTTCGAATTTTAAAATAGTCTAACTACATTATTTATTTATTGCAAATGATTATTGGTCTTCAATCAACCCAAAAGGTCACGAGTGTAAAAATAGATCTATAATTTATGTATTTATATTAAGTCAATGGTTATGAACTTTAAACTAGTCTTTAATTCATATACTAGTATGTCAAAGTTTATGATCTTTACATTGGTCTTAAATTTAAGTATTTATTTCATTGTAAAAGATTACTATCTTTAAATTGGTCTGTAAAAGATTTCTCTCCAATTTATGTATTTATATGAATAGAAAAGTTATTTAATATGCTATTGTATTTTTTTTTTTTTTAATAGATTCAAATATACATTTACAAATGTACATGTTTTATAACTCAATGAATTAAAAGGATTGTACATTTTTTAAATACATTATGTATTAATTGAAATTATATCTTTATTTTGTAAAATCGGCTATTGTTGAACTTATTATTAAATAAAGCCTGCGATCTATTCATTATTAAAAGATTGCGATGGTAACAAACTCTCAGATTTACAAGCTAACTTGTATGCTGAACACTTACCGCTCCTACGATTATCATTAGCTCGACATTCATCACTGACAGGGATCGGAAAGAAGTTGAGAACTGTCAACAAATAAACACAAACATTAATTAAGAGCACGACACACTTTAAAGGCTTTAATCTGGTTTGTTTGAACTCTTGCCTTTTGCTGTCCTGTCGAGGAAGTCAGAAGCGTTGGAAAGGAGGCGGTTGTTTGGCAACGAGTCCCAGAGGTTGGAGATGGACGCCGGCCAAGAGAGGACCAAAGCAGGCCACAACCAGAGAAGAACGAGGTCAGCATGGTTGTACAGCTTCATTGTGACTGGTGAGTGACCGACGTAAGGATCGCAGACTCGCAAATCGCGTTTCCCCACTTCCTCTCGCCTCATCAACATTGTCAGACCGGAAACCTTGTTTAGATGTCTAATTAATTTGTTAATTTCAAATAGACTATTTGTCGTCTGCAAATGGTATGCCTGGTTTTAACATAATGTTGTACAAATATAATTACCAAATGTCCTGATGAAATTTATTTCAGGGAAAAAAATTACACGCCCAAATTTGATTTTACTGATTTTAAAATAACATATGTTTAATCTATATTATAAAAATATTGAGAGTTGTTTTTCTTTTTTTAAACAATAATTTTATTATTACTGTCTACAAATCGTTAGAATAAAAAAGACATATTATATTCTGTTAATCCAACACTGGTTCCAAAAATATAAATTTTCAATTCTAAATCGTTTATGGAGTTCTTTTTAATTATAGTAATAGCAAAGCGAGAGCACCGATGGAGGCCAAGTCAAGTCCCCTCGCACGCACGCACCCTCACACTCTGCGCGCAAGGGATTTGGACCGTCCTTCCTTCCAACCCTATGAGTCTTCTAGTGTACTTCAGTCTATCGAACATTATTTTTGTTATACTTAATTTTATTTAAAAATTAATTATGTATACAGATTCTACATAACATTTCATGAAAAATGATACCAAACATAGTATGAATATTTGCTCTAGTAGACCTTGGATCACAATACAATGATAGTTAACAAAATACTGGCTAATATCGGAGAGATTGTTGATATACTTTAACCTTAATTTTTGTTTACTAATTTTAATTTATACATTTTGTCTTTCAAAATAGCGTAACACGTCCTTATAACCTCCTCTGTAGTCTGAAACATTTATTTTATGTATTTTATGTAGTCTGGTTTTAGTAATGTATTATTATAAATTATGTTAATATTATTTGTAAATTATACTTGTAAATATAATTTGAATGTATATATTATTTAAATAATATTTGACTATTTTGAATAATAAATTATAATGCGATTACATTACAAGTTTGAGTTTTTATAAACCTGAAAAGCTTGTGGATTGATACATTATTGGATTACGTGGAATGTGAAAAATGATACCAAACAACGTACAATTTTCTAGAAAATATACGTTGTTTGGTATCATTTTTCTTGTTATAATCTATAGAGTTCAAAAAATACTAAACAAATCAAAAGAAAATTACAAATAAACAAAATTATATTTTGATTGGTCAAGTATAATAGTAGGGGACGCGGCCGATCCTGATCTCCTGCGCTTGTGTGTGTGCGGTTTACGTGGCTACCTGGCCTCCATCAGCACTCCCTTAGTACTATAGAATCTGATGTAAATTTCTGGTTTAATATAAACAATATAATAATGTTTTTTTTTTTAAACTGTGTCTAATTTAATTTCTAAATAGTTTGCTCCAAAATAGATAAATGGAAAAGTGAGAAATTTAAATCATAATGGGTACATTTTTTATATTGTAGGGCAAGGGAAAATGATCAGGTAATTAAAGTGATTTTTACAAAACTATATAAAATGATGGAGTCTCTAAAAAAATCATTTATAAGCGCTTAACAACTGATCTTTGTTTTCATTTTAGTCACAAGTATGCAACATAGTTTAGAAAACTAAAATAGATGAGATAGTAATTCGTAGAAAACGAAAAACGTGTTTACAAATACTTGAGCTCAAAATAGTGTTTTTCTTCAATTTCAAGTGGAAACATTTTCAGGTAATATAGATTATTTATATTTTTTAAATGGTAATTTCGATGGTAATTCGTTTATCTTCAAATTTCGAATGTGCAACATTGCAGTGGGCTGCATAGATCAATTTCATCTTGATATTATGCAGAATAAATTAAAAATACTTGTCCTAGACACTTTTTTATGATAAAATAGATACAGTTTAGTTATGTTATCTGGATTTACACTGAAGCACTCTTATTTCTTCTCTCCCTTCAGGGCCTCACTTTAGTGAGTACAAGTTTGGAAATCCTGAGGCACTCCTAGCTAGATCTACTTCTTCATGTAGTCTAGGGTTAGATCTTTCTCTTTCATCTTTCCTATTTGTTCTCTTTTGTTCTCCTCCAACCATTTGCGTTATTAGAGTATTCGAGGGCTATATGTTATTTTAGAGGTTTTCACCTCTAAACGACAAGGAAAAATCAATTTTTTTCCTAACAGAGGTCTATATGATTATGACCTTTAAATATGTACTTTGTAGTTATTGTGGTGCCAAGAACATGAGTCTGATCAGTTCAGACAACCAAGCAGCAATAAAGTTCTAACCCCAAGAGTATTATTGGAGTTTAAACACATGGTGTAGAGTTGAATGTATTGTATTGTGACCTTTATAGATCTATAGTGGCCCCCTTTCACTCAGTTACATAATGCTTTCCAATAGCCACCATAAAATGAATGATTTTAAAGCGATTTAGAGAAGATAGAGCTACCACTTTAAATTGGTATTTTCACAAAGTTCTTGCTCTTTTAACAACTATGGCCTCACAGTCTATTAGTAGGTGAAGATGTTTTTTCTCACCCTCCATACAGTACCTGCAGGCCGTTATGGTTCCCAAGATGTCCTCTAAGTGTGCTATTCCCTGTAAATAACCCCAATAGAAGTCTTAGCCTATCTTGCATATATTAATGCATGCTCTGGATGTCATAGTTCCCGAGAATCTCCTTAGGTTGCCTCAGTCCTTTTGTTTCTTTCCAGATTTTTGATCAAATTGTCTTCTTCACCTTTTCTGAGTCTCATCTTGAACTAGTTTTCTCCAACTCCACAGAATAGTTCTGGTTCTACAAATAGGGTGGATGCCCTCTTATTTGCAAGATTATCCACATGTTCATTCACTTCTATTGCCATGTGCTCAGATAACCAAAGAAAAGCTACTTTATTACTCCTGCATAGCTCATTAAGTTTTTGTAGTCATTCCCAAACCATCTGTGAACTAATGATTGGATATCTCAGTGCTACACTGTAGAGTTAGTCCTTGAGTAGAAATACAAAACTTATGTTGATTCTTCTTTGTGAGGGAAATTCTGTCAGTGTATGTATTAAACCTGGGTGAGGAATTCTTTTTTTTAAATTTAAAGGTGAACCTATCTCAGTCATCAATGCTTTAACAAAAAACTAGGTGTTTCTAGAGGTTAAAACATCCGCTACCATCTAAGAAAACTTGCACCTGAAGACGTGAAGTGTAGTTTATTCTTCATGAAACATCATACTAATGGGGAAAAAAATTTCCCCGGACTCAGTGTTATATTGTTATGATTGTGTTAATGTTTATTTCTGATGTAAAAAGAAAGCTGTAGATATTTTCAAACTTTCTTAAAAATTAAATACACTGAGTGGAACTTGTTATTTTCTCAACAATTAAGGTGAGTGAAGTTCAATATTAAAAATCAAAGGGCATCTCAATATGATCAACATTTTCCCACATTGCTTACCCAGTATATAAGGTATGTTTGATAAATACAAAAAAAATTCACTGATCTTCATGTTTCATGGCTCAAAAACTGAAAAATTATTTTTGAAATGGCGTCTTTCTGTTGAAGTTGTTGAATGTATAGACTGGCTACAAAAATTAAGATAGCAACATGAAATTTGGTTTAGAGAATTATTGTGTGCTTATATAGAATCTTTATGAAATTTAGAAAATAAAAACATCAAAATGGCGACCATTTTGAACAGTTTTTATGTCTTGCGAGTTATTAAACTTATAACCACTAAACTTGATGAAATTTTTCCAGAATTCAATTCTTCACGTAAGGCATACCTCACATCTCAACGAAAACAAATAACAAGTTATTGTCAAATGTAATTTTGAAACCTGACCTCTCAACAAAATGTAATATTCATATAATTAGCAACATGAGTGTAGAGATTGTTGGCTTTTTTATATATCTTTGAGCTCTTCTAGGACAGAGACACTAACATAAACAAAGCGAGTGAAGACTGTTTTAATATGTACAACTCAAGATGTGATATACAAAGTCCAAAAAAACCTGTGTGACAACTATTTATATAAACTTAACCTATACTATGTATAATAGGTTAAACCCCTTGATCTACTAATACAAATTAACAATTCCTACAAGGCCCAAAAGAGTAACGTTTGGGCATTATATATAGAGGATCTGTGTGTAATTATATTTTGTGAAAGGGCTCGGTAAGTTCCATGATGGCACCCATCAACTTGTTTTGACTTATTATTACTATAATTACACCCAAATAAATTACAATAATTCAATATAAATATATTGATACTCAGCTACCGATTGTAGAAAAGAACAGTAAATGTATAGTGTGTTCAAATAGAAATTCGGTTGATTAGCATGATGTGGTTATGATTTTTAGAATCTTTTAGCACTTACTAACAAGAATTTCTTTTATATATTGCACACAGTATATCCCACGAAGAGGTATACACTTTTGATTATCAGTAATTATTGACGAGGTCCTACGCTGATAGGCCGAACCACTGAAAGTAGGGTGGAGGGGAGAATATGGCATTTTAGCTTTTAAGATTTCGTATTTTGTTAGTTCAGATCCCTCTGATGATGGTAATGTGGTTACCGAAATATACATCAGGGAATTACAATAACATAAGGCAAATAAATATTTCATTTTATTTGTGTTTGTGTTATTGTACCAAACTTGTGGTAGGGGATTCAGTGATTTATAGTGTTCACATTCACCACAGTGCTCATTGAACATCTATCAGTAATTATGTTTAATTTCCAGTCAACTTCTTTGGAATTTTGCATACAACCAAACTATGGTAGTAAAAGTTTTCCATTAAAATATTATCTTCTTTGGCTGAATGAAAAAAAAATGGCGGCCCTTTAAATATAACGTCTATTTTTCATAACTTGAAATTTTTATCATTCATTACAAAACATCTGAACTTAATGAATTATTTAAACAAAAATAAATTACATAAGCAAACAACTAATAATATTATATTTCTAGGAATTAATGAAGAAAATAACATAAGATAGAATAAAAACTCTTAGAATAGAACTCACAAAAATTACGTTTACTTAAACACATTTCAACGACAAAATCACCATCTTCAGTGATACATGAACTACAATAACTAAACTATAACTCAATTAAGTAAATATATTTTTTGTATGATCTTGTGTTAGAGTTTTATTCTATCTAATATTATCTCACAACTCAAGTTCAATATTTATTTTAAAATAAGAAAACTTCACACAGCGACACACTGGTAACATTGTTTAATAAATGCTAAGTATGCCTTCGTAATGAAATGTCTTTGAATTCGTATAATTTCTTTTTCAATGACCCTCTTCAACTCTTCATCAGTGTTAAGACTATGGGAGTACACATGTTGTTTTAATAACCCACAAGAAAAAACACAGTAAACTCTGGCAACCTTGGTGGCCAGTTAAAAATTCATTTTCTGGTCAAATCCAGGACCCTGAAGGTGATTATTTAGTAGCAGTTTAACAGGGTTTGTAAAATAAGGTGATGCTCCATCCTGCTGAAAATAGGATCTCTCGTTTTTGGAAAATCAAAAATGAGGCATTACGTGTTGATTTAACACATCTAGATATCTGTTTCCAGTTATTGTGTTGTCTTATATGTTACAGGATAATACACAATCATAAGTTAAAATTGTCAGACAGTAACGCTTTTGATTTAAACTGCTTCTGTTTATATATTAGGGTTGTCGGTATTGTAGTAATTACAGTTGTGCCTACTTATCATACCATTTTGGCAGAAAGTAGATTCATCTGTTATGCCAGTTGGGATCAACTTCATGATACTCAATATCCAAACAAACTCAATTCTCCTATCCGGGTCATCTTCATTTATATTATGAACCAGGTATAATTTTTTTATTTTATTTATTTACTTTATTCATTTTAGCAATTTTCTGGACAGTCGATTTTGCCGCACCAGTATCTCACGAAAGTTTTTCAATGAATTAGGTTTACCTGGAGATTCCATTAATGAAGCACTCACTATTTCGTCTTTTCCTTCATAAGTTTAGCTATATTTTGCACTGCCTGTTTCCAACAACTAACACTTCCACTTAGAAATTGATTTTTTGGTTGGTGAATCAACACCTGAAATATCATATGGACCCTGCAAGATTCTGAAACGTGATGGCCCATGCATAACATTTAACTTTTTGTTCAGTTATAAATAAAATATGAATTGTTTATACAAAAAAGTAAGCCAATATCATGACGAATTATTAATTTTATTTATTAAATTTGTGGAAAGTGGCTAAAAGTCTTAAATTACCTATCAAAAGAATTTCCCCAATTAGTGATAAATCTGGAAAATGGGTAAAGCAAGATGAAGAAATTGCTGAATTGTTCGCAAAACATTTGCAGAGTATTTCAACCTTTCGACATTCATTCTAAAGTCAAATTAACTCAAATATATATAGAAAATACGACTTGCGAATAGTAACAAATTATGAAGTTTTTCAAGAGATTGACAATAATATTGTTTTAAGAAAACCCAATATTGTCTATTTCAACTGTTGTATTAAAAGAAATATTTTTGAAATGGAGCACTGCCCTTACTCGCATTCAACACTTTCGACTTCACTATGTACTTCTCAGATTATTATGCTATACATGCCGGAAAAACCTGCTGAAGAATTAACATCTTATAGGCCAATATTTCTAATTCCAGTTATATCTAAGCTGTGGGAGAAGGTATTCCTCAAGCGTATAAAGCCTCTTCTTACTATCCCGATCACTAGTATGGCTTTCGTAACAAACACCTAACTATTGACTAAGTACACAGTATTACACTAGAACTTTAAAAAAGCTTTGGAAGATAAAGCATACTGTTTTGTTGTGTTTCTAGATGTTCAGCAAGCCTTTGACAAGGTTTGGAGTAAGGGTCTAACACTCAAATTAAACAAGGTTTAACTTGGAAACTACTGTGGTTTGATCAAGTTCTATCTTACAAATCGTAAATTCATAGTGTTATATAATTATGTTCAGTCAAACTTTTACACTAGACAGTGTCCTTGGACTTTCCTTGCATTTGTTTTATTTATTGGATACCTGTAGATAACAAAACAAAGCTGACAACACATCCATTATATAAATCAGTAAATCACTAAATGAAGCAACACAAAACTTACAGAAAATCTTAGTGGACAAACGAGTGAAATATAAAGTGATCCATATTACATTTTTGTTACATAATATTAACCAAAGCTACATTATTCATGTATACAAATAGTAAAAAAATCTCAACATAATTCGGTCAAATATCTTGTTATACATATGGATTCTCGACTTGTATAAACATAAGTGTGTTTAAAAAATCAGAACAAAATAGTCTAACATTACTTCAATAATTGTACTGATTAATTGGCCAAAAATCACAGTTAGATTTTTACCATAAACTGCTACTATATCTATCAAACCACCCTGTACTTGTAGTAGCCAAATATGAGGATAGAGTATATGAAAAATTCAAACCATCTGTCTACTGATACAACGCAGACAGAATAGCATCATTCGAGCCGTAACTTATGCAAGATGGTATCAACAAAATGATGACTTCTACTCAGATTAAACCTCTTAAGGATGTCAAGAAAGAATTAACTGATCTTTATGAGAAGAGACTTCACAATCATACCAACTTTGAGGTGATACTACTTCTAGATACAGAGATGACTGAAAAGACAAAAACCTCTAGACCTGGTTCTATGAAATATTACATAATTTAGTGTGTTTTCTTTTATATTAGATTTATGTTCTGTAAGTTTTAACTGTCAATTTTTTGTTAAACTTATTACTTATATGGAAAAATTTTGTTCTTGAATCAGTTAATTATTAATTTTATATTTGTAAATTTTTCATTGTTCTCTTTTATTTCTTTTTGTTATTTACTACTGTATTATTATTATACGTTTGACATCTGTGTAATTGTATGTTTTGATAAGTCAGTTTTATAAATAAACATATGGTTCATTTTAGATTTAAACAATAAATGCCTTTATGTGTTTGTTTTGTCCAGATAGAAATCATTTAACCATTTTGAAACCAAATATATAACTTAATTCTTAAAGAAATCAGGATCTAAATAACATTGTGAAAATGTTATTGGTAAGGTTTATTCCGACATTTTTCATCATTTATGTAGCCGCTACAAAATGGACACGTTTCAAGAGTATGAATCAACTTTTGTTATCATGTGATATCATGTGGATATTTCTTCACCTACTTCAATTTTCCTATGTGAACTCTTTTTCCCAAATCTGATGCTATTAGAGTATTTATTGACTATGTATCTCTATTTTATGCTCTCTCCTTATTTTTTTTAGGTAATGATGAAGACAAGGTTTTTCACTTTTAAACAAGGAAAAAATGCCAGTTGAACAAATACCACCCGTTAGAAATGTAAAAACACCAACTTTATAAGTGTTTGGGAATTTTAGGGGTTAGGTCCTAGATGTAGGAGTTAACTTCAAACATCTTAATACGAAGGTGGTCATGAAACATATTGAATCAAAACTTAGAAAGGTTTTACTGTTTTCGAGTTATCAGAAGATTTATGTTTCGACTTGAAAGTTATAATAAGAAGGCGTTAGGGGCAACACTGTTTGTAGAGAAAAAAAAAATTACAGTGTTAAACAATATGTCACATGACCGTCTTCTCGTTACAACTTTTAAGTCTACTCATAAATCAAATAACTTTTTCTGTTTTGATTCAACCACTGTTTTTAACAAAACTTTTATTAGATTCAGTTAATTACCAACATATTTAGATCAAGTTACACAAAGTTACCTGCATTGTTTCCATTTGATAGTCTCTAATATGTACAAGAAACACTAAAACATTTTCTCCTGGAGTCCCCTTCTACTCAACTCCTGTGAGAATAAAGCAACACACCTCCAGTCACTGAACCCACAAAATAAAAATTTAACACTTGAAAAGAAAGAAATTGCTGATCCAGGCTGTACAAGTGTATAAAATGCATACCATGCTACCAATAACCAATTGGTAGTAATTATATTGGTTACCTGAACTAAGAAATAAATAAACATTTGTGTGCTGTCAATCATAACACTGGAAGCCATCACAGCATGGAGCGTGTCCATTTAACTTACGAAAACAGCAATTGCTAAATCCAATACACATTTAGGAATAAATATTTGTGATCTAATAATTGTCTTTGTTTTGGTAGTTGGTACCACTCTAAATTATAGATTATATAAGCGATGTACATTTATTTATTTTTCAAAGATACGAATGTTTTACTTCTGTAAAAAATATTCTCGTTTCAATTATGCCATACTGTTTGCTTATGTATCATTATTTTTTTAATTATTGATACACTTTATTCCGATATTTGTCATCATATAAAAAGTAATATATCATGTTTTGAGAGTATATGAAAAAAAATAAATACAACATTTAAAGAATGGATCAATTCTCTCTGAAAAGGCCCATTGTTGGACTAAAATTAAAACTCTAAAAAAAGAAACCAGAGCTGTTAAAAATAGGTTAAATTTGAAAGGTAAAAATAACTACAACTGTATGCAAATGTAATTAGGGGAAAAACTACAAGTTAATAATACTACACACTAAAACACAAAGTTTGAACCGAGATCATGTTCTTGATCGACTAAACAAAAAAAAAATTGTGCCAAAAGGTTCTTAATGGAGTGGACAACTTTTTGTCTCCTCTTTCAAGATTTTATTATGTGACCTTGTAGTCACTCCTTGTGGCTAATTTACCCAAAGAAGATTTAGCCTTACTTAAAGTAAAGGATTTTTTCTTTTCAGTTGACTTTTTAATAATGGTCTTATTTCTACATTGGTTTGGATAGGATTGTACCTTCAGCTTTATATAAGAGATGATTGTTGTCCACCCTATTAAAACAGTTATGGTCATTGAACAGCTTTTCATTTCAGTTGACCAGTTTATAATCACAGTTTAACTTGGCGTTTATTACTACTTGTGCAGTTCTGCCAACTTGTTGTCTTCCTGGTCATTTAAACAGGAGGTCCTCTTATAAAGAGTTATTTACAGGTAGAAAAGAAGAAAAAAACAAAACAAAATCATCTTGAGACTTAAAAAAAGACAAAAACAAAGAAAACAAAAAATATAGTCTTAGATTAGTAGTTTCACTTTTCAAAATAGTCCTAGTCAACAATGTCAATGCGCTAGTCTTCATAGTCCTAGCCAATGGGCTCTTGTCATATTCTAGGTTTTTTTTTACTTGACGAGAGTTGATACATACTTTCGAAAAGCTGTGTATTATTTTTTATATTCACAAATTACTGAATAAACTATATCAATAATATGAAGAACTCATCATTATCCAATAACTTTAAAACAAAAATTATATCTATGTTGTGTAAACTTTATTGGTGAATATTGTTTGTGTTAATAGTTAAAATGGACATGGATCCTAGTTTATTTTTATATACGCTTCCCAACCATTTTATTTAGCCACATTATTGGAAGAAAAAATGAAACAATATTGTAGGGTTAAGTTCTAGGAATTTATCACGAATGACTGAGCTGTGTCAATGAATTTGATAAACTATTGACACACTGCCCCACATACATTACTCTGCACTACTAAGCAACTACTGACGAACATCAGTACTCTTCTCTGTGACGATATGTACTTATTTACATTCTTGTACTTAAAACTATTGTATGCAATAACTTGTCGCAAGGATGAAAAATAAAAAATAAATTTACATATGAGTATATATATATGTACATATGGAACATATACAGTAATTAAAAACCCATGTCATCCGAATTTTTACCAATCTGAACTAGTCTCTGCTCCAATTAGTTCAGACTAGCAGGATACTATTGTACTTACATCAAACTTCTGTTTACAGGAAATGAGTTAACATTATATTATAATAAGAAAAACAAGGAACTACAAAAATATGAAACAAAACTAAGTCTGTAATAAATCCAGTATGTTTATTACATTACCTCATGTATATTTCGATGACAGTCATCATCATCAGAGATTTATAGCTAAATTCCTATATTTATTACAGTATTAGTTTTGTTTCTTGTTTTAGTGGTTCGAGGAATCCTTGTTTTCCTTATTATGAATATCGCCACATTGTTCCTTGGACATTTGATTATATTATGAAACAATTTTATAAATAAATGCAGAAATATTTTTTATTAAATTAATAACAGTGTGATACAAAATAAGAAAATAGATTAGTGGACATCCTTTAATAAATAATAATGATACAAAGTTACAGAGTAATGAAGTCATGGCCCTTGTCTTCCAGAAGTACTTCCATGGTCTTCACGTCTTTGCACCAAACGTTAAGACGTTGAACCATCGAGGAAATCTACAAACACATGTTGTTAATTTATATATATAGATTGGTTAGATTTTGTATGGACATGAGAGAGGCTTACCTTGGAAAATGGTCCTTGGTTTACCTAATAGTACATAAGTAAGAAAACACACAAAAAACACTAAAGTTTTGAAATATTTCGTAAACACTGTTCACTTTCTCAATCAGTAGAGTTAAGAAGAAGACTGAAGACTCAATATATATATATATATATATAGTTTATTGCCATGCTTTTTTTACAAATATAAATTGACTACAGAATACAAAATACAGAAAACAATTCTTTACAAAAATGTATGAAAATGGTTCATTTTCCATTCTTTTTTATTTTTATGGGTGTGATATATTGATTAGTATATAAATTTTGTACGAAACCTTTTCCCAGTATACGAAAACCCAAAACATTACTTCATACATTTTCAAAATGATAGCCAATGAAAATAGTTATTGCCAAATATTTCAAAACTTAATTTTATAAAAAATGTAAAGAAAACAAAATAGTTGCTTTAACAACAAATACGATGATATATTCCATTTTTATTGCAGATTTAAGGATATCTAAATTATTGATAAAACATGATTTAAATTTTTTTAATAATTGAATAAAATGTCTAAACTATGGATATCTAAGCTGTAAGCCGTGTCATTTTTTCGGCATTAATTAACAATGTTTGAAGCATAATATGCTTATGTTTATTAACATATGCTTATGTTATTAAGCATAATATGCTTATGCTTATGCATATATATTATGTGAATGGTCTTTCTTAAAAAATATCCAACTCCAAATACTGAAACAAGGCATTTCACAGCAAGCATATTGAACTCCTCAAGAAAGCCTACAGAAAGATCATTGAAATATGTTTGAAACAATGCAACCAACAGCATAGAAATTCTTATTATTAATGCATGAATAGATGTTAAACTGTATGAATACAAAAAACAAAAACAAAAAAATCCTTAAGATTTAGATGAAGTTTCAACAAATTTATTTCTAGGTTGTCTTTGGCCGAGTTCAAACAAGAGAAGATTATGTTGGCTATTGAGAGCTAAAATGGTTAGCTTAAGAATATTTTTGTTCAACATGTTCAAACAGGAGCTAATGAGCTGAATATTTGACTCTGTAGCTAGTATCTACAATAGCCAGCTGTATCCTTTACAAACAAACCAACGGTGTCTTTCAGACTTAACATTTTGATTCACACGCATCTTCCATGTTTCATTTAATTTCTTAGAAATTATAATAGAAAAATTAATGGTAATGTTTGAAGTCAAAAAATTCAAACAGGGGTAAGAGTTACTACTTCAGCATGACCTCCACTTGAGGTTTTTTTTTTTAAGCAAAACCTCTTAATCATGCCTTATAAAAATGGAGGGGAAAACATAAAATATACACCACCGAGCCCTCAAATAAGCTAACACAGAGTGGCTAGTGATATGACCAATCCTAGGAAACACACATAACCATGTTTATTGAATTTTAGGCAATCAATAGATTATATTGGTGTAAAAGCTAATTTTGAATGGACACATGCAAATTTGTACAAATGAAATACTTAATATTGCAAAAGTTGCTGCAAATAATTCAGAAACATTTATATTTTTAAAATTAACAAATTAAGTTTAAGTTCATACTTTTTTATCAGAATATTTATTTAAATCCTTGAATTTACTGCAGATCACTAAAAACAGATTTTACAATTAATTATTATTTAGTCTAAAGCCCATGTTATTTAACTCAGTTCTTACACTTTTTTTATTTAATACTAAATTACTGGTCTTTGGCCACCCCCAATAATAGCATTTGGATCGGGAAAAAACAAAAGTTGGTTAAGAGAGAGGGAAAGGAAAGATGAAAGGGAAAGCCTAAACCAAAACTATATGTAGAACTAGGCAGGGACCCTAGGGATTGCCAAACCCAGACTACAATGATCCCCTGAGAGCTATCTTATTAACAGTATTAACTATTATGACAGTAATTAATATAAATATATTTCTGAAATCTGATAAAAATCTTCACAATACATTAGATACAAATAAACAACAATATGGAGTCTGATAATTACCATGTTTTAGCTCAGTGCAGCAACTCAAAACATTCGGTTAATAACCTCTTGTGTGAATTAGACCTTAGAATAAATATAGCCTCATTATTATTTTCAACATCTCATTTTGTTAAAGAAACTCATCTTATAAAAATACAGTAAAAAGCAGAAAATTTAACAAATAACAAACCTGTGTTGTATCCAATACGCGTGGTTGTACCCATGTCATATGAACACTACTCGATACTTGATCTATTGCACCTTTAACTAGTCCTTGAGCCAACGCTTTCATTACTAACAATTCCACTTCGTTAACTGGTAATCTGGTTTCACGAGCGATTTCCGCAAAAGTTAATTCTCGATTATTCGCAGGACGTTTGAAAGTCATCTGAAAAAGACAACAAAGATTTTAGTGAAGGATAGGTTGAGGTAATTAAAAGAAACCAATTAAAAACTTGTGTCTATTTGAAATAGATTTTTTAATCGCCAACAAAACCAATATTTTTGGATAATAAAACCAAAAAAATGTTATTGTGGTTTGTACAAAATCATTAACAGACATGATGACATTGTTCTCTCTCTCTCTCTCTCTCTCTCTCTCTCTCTCTCTCTCTCTCTCTCTCTCTCTCTCTCTCTCTCTCTCTCTCTCTCTCTCTCTCTCTCGGGATGTTACCTAACAGTTAATCAATGTTAATAAATTCCTTCATACATTTTTCTTATAGTCAATCCGACTATTCATAATAATTAAATTAAAGTGACTTACTGTCACAATAGTCAATAGTCATGTTCGTCACAGTTTCGGCTATTCTTGACCATTATCAAGTTATGCTGGACTTTATCCGTTGTCATAAGTTATAAATTGTAAAACACATTTACATGTAGTAAAATAACACTGAGACATATACTGTCATTGCTGTTCACTTGTATTGATGTTGGGTGGAAGGGGGTTTTTTATCTAGCATCATGGCAGAAATATTCCTCCATTACATTGAAAATAATAGCATAATATTGGAAAGAAACTAATACTAATAAAATATTGGATATTATCATAGATACGTTGATGACATACTGATTCTATAGCGAGGCATAATAAGACCGATCAATACATTCGCCGCATATCTACAGTAAATAACCTACATCCGTCTGAAATTCAAAACCGAAATATAACTAAAATGAAATCAAGTTTTAAGTGTTTGTGTCAGCCCTATGTTCTATGTGTATATGTGTTTTTAATTTATAACTTATGACAACAGATAAAAGTCCAGCATAACTTGATAATGGTTGAAAAATAAAATCACTCCTATCGTGACGGTAAGTTGTTTTAATTTAATAAATTCCTTCAGATGTTCAAATATAACGAAATGAAGTTGGCAATATAAAATATACTTGTCCTAGGTTGATATTATTAGAATGTTATCACTAAAGTTACTATTAATATTCACAGCTTGCTTAGGAATAGTCAGACTTCTTAATATGTAACTAATAGTGTGGTCATTGTGTCATTCACTATTTTAATTAGTTCATGACCGACAAACCAGTTTTTATATGTTTCTGTACAATTCAGGGGCTTTTCCCAATAACCATGAAATCAGTTTCCACTTTCTGAAACAAAACATTATAGATAACGATACCGGAGTGCCAAAGTAGATTTGAGAAATTGAAAGAAGCTTTAGTAAAGCAAAGTTTTATTCAAAATAATTATTGTATTATTGTTTTGTTTATGTACTCGTGGACTAAGTTCACAATAACAAAATTTTGTGTTGATGAATTTAACACTTTGAGGACTTACATTAGGTTATGCTTATAATGTGGTAAGACTTGTGATGGGCCTATCCCACAGCCACTTTTATGTGGGTTTTACTAAAAGCAATGCTCATTGCTCGTTATGTCAGAATGATAGTTCGATATATTTAGTTAATATTTCTACCACTAGAGTTCAGCTTGTACTGGAGGATCTGTGTAGCATTTCCTAAACTAAATAGAAAACCTATACTTAATTCAGTGAGTGTTGAGAGGGCAGTATATCCCCTAACAGGACAGATGGCTCTAGCCAATACCGGGAAAGGACGTCACATGGAATGTGCTCACAATTCACAGTCATACCCCAGTTGACAGCCAGTTCTCTAATGCTTTAGTTAGTTTGTTGAGTTAGGTGTCCAATTTAAGGGGTCATTAAAATACAACAACCCCGTCGCACGAATAAGGGCTGCTTGTGAATCGGCCTGACCCTGACGTCAGTGCCTTAGTGTGTGGCGCTTCACTCTCAACACTCACTGAATGAAGTATAGAAGTAAGATTCATTATTTATTCATACAATATTTTTTATTAGAGTAACTAGTACATCCGTAGTTTATCAAACATGTTTTTATAAAAGTAATTTAGGATTACTGTTCGTGCTATTGCAACTGGCTTGGGCACAATTATTCCTGAGATATAATATTTGCACGTTACATATATTGATTTTTATATTCAAATGAGTGTTTCATGCTGTTTCACTAACTGATTTACTTTTTAGTAATCTTTGGTTCGACAGGTGTAGAGGAATAAAACAAAGGCCTACATGTTTCAGAGTAATTACAATATTTTTCTTGTAAAATAATTGTGTTATCTAAATTTATTACTTATTAATTTTACAAGAAAATAAAACATTATGATGAACAAAAATAAAGAGTGATACAATATTTCAATTTGTAAGAATTTATTGTACTTTTTTTTTTTTTTATTAATGGGGTACTTTTTTTTTTTATTAATGGGTTACTTTTATTAATTAACTGGGTTTACTTTTAAATTGGAATTTCGGAAACTTTGTTTTGAAAAAATGCAACCTCAAATCTTTGTAACACACTTTAAGTACGGTATCTACTGAGGCCGTGGGATCTAAAAATATGTACTTCACAAAACAAAGATAAAGCTTCTGAAATACAGACACTTTTATTAAAACTGAAAACTTATGTTTTACAACCTGAATATATTCACAAAACTTAGATGAAATATAATGCTCATACTCGTTCTAACTTAGATCTTGCCAAAATTATATCTTAAACAAAAAACAGTTTGTTTAACTCTTAAAAGGGTTAATTAATCATTCACAAATATTATGTCAAAATATTTAGGTATGATGCTAAAGATATCGGTAAATATAGGGGCGGATACAAAATTTGTAGAACTTTATTGGCCATGTGGTCTATTTGTGTAGTTTTTAACTGAATTTCCAAATTAATTGTAATAACAAAATGATCTGAATTATATTTAATGAAAATACGATTTACACTTTATCAAAGTGTGACAACACTCCTTTGAGTCATACACTTGCTTACACTTGTAATATCACCACAAAAACCAAAAAACAATTTTAAAACTAATGAGGTTACTTAATTTGCACACAAACTCCTATTTAAAAAATAAAAATTCTAGCTTAGATTAGGCTTAGAAATCTAGACTGTCGTAGGTTCAACATCACTCATCGGCAGGTGGAAAACTTTCTCACTTGGAGAATTTTCCATTCCAGCATTTCCTCTGCAATTGGGAGGAAATCAGTATTATACGATCGAGGTCGTTTAGCCACTACATCATATGTTTTACATATGTTTTATACTAACTTACTAAATAATATACACATGTTCCTGGCGCATAAACAATAATTAAAAACACATTAATGAATTAAACCATACAGAAACCCTCTTAATTCTTCCTACTTATTCTCTAAACAGTTAACTTCTATAACCCTTATAGATTAATATATAACTAAGTGTGTAAATTAGTGTATATTTTAACTGTACAGTTATATAATATGATACTTTAGTTACCAGTTGTTCTCCCAGACACAAGTTCCATAATTGATTCATTGATCTTTGGTTACAGCTTATTATAATGTTTCAAAACAAATTAAAGATTAGAGACTTACTCAGACTTGTATTTTGATTATGTACAAACTAGACCTAAGCTTATTTATTTCATAACTTTTGATTACTATCTACACATTTGTTTATTACACTATTCTATCTATTTTGATTCACATGTCTGTATAGTGCAGAGCAATTTAACAAAGATCTTTCTTTGAATCAAGTATATCTGATGTTAGATTATTTCATTTTTGTACAGCTTTTGAACATTATATTGACATATTCAACCAATACATATAGTGTACAACTTTGTTTTTTACAAAATCAATACTTTAAAAAAATTAATAATAAATATACAAAATTAATACTCCAAATTATATTTAAACATTGCTATAGGAATAAAATACAAGTATTACAGTGGTGTACAAATTATTTCTTGTGCAATTATTAAAGTCCATTCGATGATTTTTTTAATGACTAAAAAGCCAGGTCTGCCGGGGAAAATCGCGCATTAAAAGACAAGTCCTCAAAACATTAACATGACTACAAAATTTATAACCTATTTGTAGCAGATCTCATAATGGCAACTTAACGAAAACTGAAATTATTTTGAAAAGACAATAAAGAAAATTTCATCACCAAACTTTTCCAGATTACAATATAAATTAGGTTTGGATATTCTGGTATGTTTTCAGTTTGTTCTTTTAAATTGATTCACTGTTCTATATCGTTTTGTCCATTTAAGATCCAAAATCATTACAACATAATAGAAAAAAAGTTTAAGTAATGGTGGGAGGTCAAAAAACATACTTCTCCTTCACCACGTTAAGAAAAAAAAGAAGTTTTTACATTATAGGGAGAAATCTAATACATTACTTAAACAAATGAAAAATGTCTTTTACCTCCATGAGACAAAGCAAAGATATTTTCTGACGCAGTTTGAGTTCTTGTGCTGCTAGATCTGGTACAGCTCCCCACTGTACCTTCATCTTTTCAAACTTTGCAATGTCCCCTGTGTTGAATGCATAGAGTAGTTCTACAAGCCATGCATTAGTTGTAGACTTTAAGGTTTCAAGGATTGGATGAGCCAACTGTAAAAGAACCGTAAAAACTTATAAAGTACTGAAATAGTCCAAGCAACAAATTTTAAATAAATCCAACTGCTTTCCATCAAATTCAGGTTAATTTATTGTGCTAAAAAAAGATAGACAGCACTTTATTATAATAGGTTAGATTTTTAAAAAGTGGTCAAAGAGTTAGACCGTAGATTTTTAGCCTAGTAGATTAGACCCCTTTACGAGTTATAATCAGTTTCGTTCACCAGAAGTTTGGAAGCCAAAAACCTCTTATTTGCAAGAGCCTCACAATCACAGATTATGTGTCCTGCAGTCTCCTCAGCCATCCAACACAGTTTTGCCATATTATGCTCCTATCCTATGCAAAAAGTTCCGTAATTTGTCTGAGTTGCCCCCTACCCAAGTTATTCTCAGTAGTTTGCTATTGGAGTGCCCCCTAAGGTTATCCCATCTTTGTTGTGTTTTCTATGAACCCACCAGACACACAGGTATCCGTACTGTCAGCTCAGGTCCTATGAACTCATTTCCCCCCAACTCCTTTATCCCCAGTACCCAATGTAAAGTTACCTGGATGTCCAGAGACAGAGTTTTGAGGTTCTCTCGGCATTCCCAGACCAAACTGGATTTTATATTTGTACCTGCAAGTTCTTTGATTGTTGCCTGACTGTCTGTGTAGATATGAAAGTAGGTTTTTTTTTAAAAGTCGGTTTTATATTCTCCTGAGTACAGTTATTTAATGTCAGTTATTTAACCTTAGCCTGAAAAAATGTAGCTTACATTGCCAAGAGAAACTAATGCTTCAACCCCGGACTCAGTCAGTTTACCTCAGCACCAGTGCCTTCCTTAGTTTTGGAACCATCAGTGGTACCACACCAGATCTTCTGAATTATATAATACATGATCCTCTTCCTCATAGGTCAGTTTGACTTTAAAAGGGTTTCAAAAATGCATATCTAGTATCTATCTTATCGGTACCTATCCGGAGGATTGGGTGAGAGATTATTCTCGTAATTCTGGCATGCCCCATGAGAGAGGTTTTCTGATTTTAATAAATAGTGCACAAACTTTCACAGAACACAAACACACAAATTTTTAGGCGGTATTTTGTATAAGTGGGATACTGTGGAGTTTCTAAATCAAATCTCTAACCACCCTTGTGAACATTACACCCTTGTAAGTCACACAGTTTCTCCATGTTTAAATCAAAATTTATTTAGTACAAACGAGATCAGAAATAAAACCTCAACTCTTTTTATATATGTCTGTTTGTATGTATATATTGTTAAACTGGTTACCACATATTTTTAAGATAAAAAAGTATTGTACATTCATAGGAAGAAATTTTAGCAACACAAACATTCTTATTTCAGGATATATACCAAAAACAGAACATATACAAAATAAGCCAATTTAAAAGGTCAAGTTACATACAAGCCAGATTTATTTTATCATATATATTTTACTATTTACATAATTAAAACATTGTTTCTTACTAGTTCACCAAGATTATAAACTCCTTCTCCTAGCAATGCTGCCAACCCTAAGAAGAAAGCATGTTGAACTTGCTCCTTGCCAGATAGGTCGTGTAACTCAACGCATCCAAGATACCTGTATGTAAAATATTTTATTCAAATTATTAGAAAATTAACTGTTACATAAAATATAGGATTGTCCTCATATATAGGATTGTTATGTCATCATATGTTCTTGTAACAATTAAATAGCTGGTTTTGTTTATTCATTTATTGATGATTGATATAATTCTAACCTTAATTACAATATTACAGATACAGATATTCCAAGTTTAAGGAATCAAAGTGGATACTGAAGTAACATTAGAAGCGTGGGAATGCTGAAACTGTTCGCAATAACTGGGAAGTATCATTTGGAACTCAATTACCATCCAGATTTGAAATTTACAAACTGTGAAATCAGTTTGAAAGAACAGGATCAGCCTTAAAAACAAAGAAATGTAGTAGACTAGTTACTATTTCGACTGAGGACATTCCAATATTGGTTACAAAAAACTATAAGAAATAGCAAGTAAGTGCTTTGCTTGAAATCATAAAAAGATATTTACAGAGGCAGTTTTAAGTTGTATTGCCTAAGACTTCATTTTTTCTTGGAGGATGGCCCAGACTGGCATCTCCAGTTTTGTGAAATTGTATTAAATAAACAGAGAATGAAAATGGAGTTGTAATGAAAGTATAATGGTCTGATGAAGCTTGTTTCAAGTTAATCGCTATAAACAACTGTGATTACTATTCACAGAATAAACCTCATGAAACCAATGGAAAATAGCTTAACCAGCCAGGAGTCACCATTTGGGGTAGCAGTTCTACAACGGTGTTTGTGGTCCAATATTTTTGTATGACAACAGATCTGTACAAAAACATGTTGGATAACACTGTTATCTCTCAAATTAGACAGCTCTGTGGAAATCATGTTATTTTTCAACAAGACAGTACCACCCCACAATAGACCTTCTATCCGAAGAACTACTGCATGAAGATTTTCTCGGTAAATGAATTGGTTACCGTAGTCTCATCGAGTGGCCACCACGATCATCTAAATTTTTCCTTCCAGAGGTTTGTCAAGAAGAAAATGTTTTATCGGAAACTATAAATGCTAAACAACATGGAACAATTCATCTCAGACATGTTTCATGAAATCAACAATGAGAAAATTCCATTCTGTCTTGTGTAGCTTTCAAGAGGACTGCAAGATTCCGTTAATCATGACAAGTAAAAACAATTTACACTTCTTATCAATCCCAAAGTGGGAAACATTTATAATTCATAACTATTGATTGTGTTTAAGACTTAATTTGAGTAGATCTGAAGATGGTAGATTGTTAAACGGACACAAAGTAACTTCTTATAATTATATTAGAGATATAATATGTGCAGTGTAATGTGTAACATAAGACATAAGATAATAAATAGTCTAATAGCTTCATGCATATTTTTTTAAATTATTATTATACACTTCCTGTGTATTTATTATTTAAAATAACATATATGCAGATCTTCATAAAACGGCAGAAAGAGTGGATGATTTTTGGACAGAAAAAAAAAATGTAAAAGTTGTCACAATAAAAAATGTACGTCAAATTGAAGAGTAATTCTAAGTTTTAATTACAACTTATTTCTTAAGTACAATTAAATATACTCAAGTACAATATGACAATTAAATACTTTATTTTTAAAATAGTCCCAAAGAAAATAATCGCATATTCCAAAGTCGGCAAACATAATGATCTTGGCCATGAAATGTTATAATAATGTGAAATCAGACGGCCAGGAAAAAATTCTCACAAAACATCCATGGAACCTCATGCCATAAGGACGGGGACGCGACCTTGCTAGAATCAAATTTTATGGCCTCCAAACTTGTTAAATTTTGGTTGTAAAAATTTATGCAGCATCGTCATGTACTGATTTAAATTACTGCTATCGTATGATTGTTTTCTTCTTATAAAATACGGGCCTATGATTCCTAAGTTCAAAATTACACAGTAAAGTGACCCTGTACATTGGTCGTTGGTGAAGTTCTTATGGGTTTTCATACGACCTGTAACAAATTTATTTATTTACCTTATCGTGAGATGTGAAAATATGCTTCATCATTGGAAAGAATAATGGGTTCATGCAACATTTTCAAGAATTACTTCACATCCTGTTTTTTGCGAGATGCCCAGTCATTCACACTGAACTTCTTCACTGACATTATTTTATTTGGGTGAAATTTAAGATCTGATTGAAGAATTCATCCTGAAAGGCTAATGTGGAAGCATATTTTAATGAAGAACAATGTGAAGGCCGTGTTATGGTTAGTTTCAATGTTGTCAGACATCCTCACACTACCTTTTCATACAGGAGACTTCGTTTTAAAGCAGGCAGAACCAATGTTCCTGAAATTAGTTACTGACAGCAATATCATATTCCTACTAGGCATAGCCCTGTTCTGATTTAAATTGAAATTTATGATAAATGCATGCTATAACAGAATTGTTATTTTTGAAATAGGCTTCTATTATGAACATGCTATGTTCACCTCATGGAACTTAAATGATATGAATGGCACCGCTTACTTCTCAGTTATACCAACATTATAACTACTGCAAAATCATGAGATTAATTTCCCACCCCTGTATATAAGTCACTACTGCATTTTATAAGGACAAATAATAATTATTACTAACTGACACCACATCTGTGGCAGAAATACTAAATGTATTTTTACAGCTAATTAATATAGGCCACCAATTTGAAACCAAAGTGTAGTATTTACAGGTCAATCATCAATTTGCCTGAAATGGTCTGTGATGATCTCATATTGTATGACTCTTACTTTGTTATTAAACATGTTTTTTGTTTACATTTCTTGCCTTCACTGGGCTATCATCACAGCACTTCATTAACGACATCACAGCATACTTATCAAAACTGTTTGGGTGATGCAAGGACAATACCCGATCATAGATGTAACATCATTTGAATCAAAATAAGTAGGACAAAAATCTCAGTATAAAACAATCTAAGAGGATGGTTTTGCTGTCAGAACAGCTCAACAAAATGGGGATTTGCGAAGGAGTTGTATCAATTAGAGATATCTATAAGTTAAATTACTTACCTTAGAGCAGTTCGGTAATATTCAGCATGTTTTCCCAACAGCCTATAGTATTGACTAGCTAACAAATAATATCGCCCATGAATGGTTGTGACACCATCAGCATTATCCAAAATCTTATCCACATCATCAATTATTTTCTGCAAATACCAATCACAATTATTGTTTGTATATAAGGAATCATTAAACCTAGTCTGCTTTAAATGCTTATTTAATAGATATCCATTTCAAAATATTTACATATTTTCTACTCCTCTTGTTTTATATGTCTCTACCTGTTTCGTAGTCTATTGTATAAAGATATACACAAAAACTTGATTTTAGATGTTTTGTTAAGGTTAAATGTCTGTTATCTACATTTTTATACATGTTGATTGTGCAGTTGTCTTTCACCTTGATATAAGTTCAAAAAATCGTTAACAGAAGTTTTTTTCCGTCAGTCCAATATAATACGCAAAAGAAATAGCAGAGTAATTAAGTTTATATATTCTATATGAGGTGCAATCCTAAGGTTCCAGGAATGGGTGTCTCTGTTGTCCGGAAGAGTTAGTTATTTGAATCACTGCTACATATCTTCTCTAGTAGACCTTGGGAACTGTAGCAATAGTTAGAAAAGTGGTACCTGTGTTTTGATAGTTGATATGCTCATTTAAACTCTGTTTATCCAATAGGTCGTTCATGAAAATGAGCAATTTGTAAAAGCAGAGGGTTTGATAAATTTTAATTTAAAGTAAAAAAACTCATGAAATGTTGATACAAGCCTTTGGAGAAGATGAAATGGGTAAAACACAAACCTGAAATGGTTCATATTGTTCAAAGAAGACAGAATGTCAGTTAAAGATGAGACATTTTTATGAAGGAATGATTAAAACGATGCTAGTTTCTGCAAAAAATTTCTTGAAGATCATCGACAGACCATCAGTGAAGCTTTAGGTTTATCATTCGGAACTTATCAGCAAATTTTGACGGAGGATTTGAGGATGCATTGTATAGCATTCAAGTTTGCTCCGCATTTGTTGATGGAAGACCAACAATAAAATTGAGTTAAAGTGTGTACAGAACGCATCCACGCCAGGTGATCATTTCATTGAGTGTTGTGATGGAAACATACACAACCATATATGTCAATCATTAATAAATATAATCTTAGTAGAAGCTAAATATTACAAATGAATTCCAGGGGCAGTTATAAAAATGACCAGCCTTTGGTTATGTTGTTAAAAAAATTGTAAAGGAGAGAAGCGTTTTCACACAGCAGAAGGGTTGTGCTGGTCATATAGTTACAATAATAACAAATGCAAACCAAAGATCACCTTGTGCAATTTATAAAGAGTAGTCTCCAGTAAACATCTTTAAAAATTCATTAAGAGAGCAGCATAGCTCAGTTGATAGAGTGAGCAATATCTCATACTAGAGAACTGTCACACAGGTTAGAGTCTAGTTGATGGTGTTGTGTCTTCCCATCTGTTTTGTACTCTCGTATCTTCATTAATGTAATGGGCATAAAGTACAATAAAAAATAATAAAATACTATTATAATCAAACAAACATCTGTGAAATGAATGTTCAAGGCTATTGGTGCTTTTCTATACACTGACTGGACAGCATTTGACAAATTCCAACAGGGAAGCCAGAACTGGGTCTGGTTTGATGTTACCAATGGTGAAAGATGACCCAGCTACACTGGCGAATTTTCTGATGAAAGTCATATTCATCTGAATGCATGTATCAATCAACAGATGATTTGTTTTTCTTAGTTTTGAAAAGTCAGATATCACTATAGATAAAAATAAAACTATGATGAATTTAAAAGGAATGGAGCAACATCTCTTAAGAAAGATTGAGAATCTTCTAATGAAACTTTGTTAAAAACCAACTTTTTATACTGTTTATTCTGCCTCATACATATTATTAAAGCGTTAACATATTATATACAACCGAGTGAAATATTAATAAAAACTAAATATAAGCCAGTCAGAACAAACAAAATAATGGATTTTTTTTAATATTATGCTTTAACCACGGTTTGTTTGTTTAAATGTAGTTCGGGTTATTAAAAAACTTATGCTAAGTATTCTGACCACCAATTTCTTTTACCCCCATACTACAGTTTAACAAAAAACAAAACAAAAATTACAGTTAAAATATATTTCTGGAAAAAAAAAGAAGGAAAAAACAGAGTAAAACTGGATTAATATTAGAATACAATGATATGATAACATCAATTATCAATTTCAGCTGAGAAATATTTCAAAATGACATCAAATATATTTAGCTGTAAAATAGGTAATTATATAGCAGAGCTGCCTCACTTCAAAATCAATTTTTATGGGTTTTATTCGTCAAATAAATGTTGGAAAAATATTTTATTATCGAAAAAAAGTGTCGGAAAGATGATTACATAATATAATTACAAAAGAAAATCTTAATCAGAGTCAAATTCTGCTGCAAATTCAGTAAAAGAGGAATTTATTGAATTTAAATGTATTTCACTCGTAATTCGCCATAAATTATGAAAACGAGTATTATACTCATTGTACTTTCTTTTAAACATAAATTCGGCTATATGGCCATGGAAATGTTGTTTTGAATTTCCATATCGCGGCACATTTCCTCGCACTTCCCTCCATTGACGTTCAATTGTCTGTGTATGTGCTTCAGTGTACGCATATGTAGGGCTGTATTATTATATGTCACGAAAGGTTTGGCCAGGTTGCTATATATATATATATATATATATATGCATCCTGATATCATTATAACAACCGTACAAACCCCATACAATATGGCAGCCACGAGAAGGAGTAAAGTATATAAGCCTTTGTAAGTGAATACACATTTCAATTTATCAGGTTTAAAAAGAATCAGTCTTAATTCTTTTAAAATTTAAAATTAAAAAATTTTCCCACCACTCTCCGTTGTAACATCATTATTGCAACCGTCAACTCTACTAACATTATGAAAGCCGTCATATAGTTTTCTATAGTGCTATCAATCTAGCAGCTGGATTATACCCATTTTGCAGATGCCCTATCAATGTGACATCTAGCAGCGTTGCCAGTTTTACACAAAACGTCTCCCAGTCTAATTGTGTTTCACTCTCTCTGAAATCATTCTGTTTAGAATCCGAATAACAATCAGTATTACTATAGTCTAATGTGTGATGGGCTGTGGAATGGTGTCGATGAGGCATTTAATTTGAAAAGGGAATGATTTTTCTCGAATATTAAAAAATATTAAGTTGTGTAAAATTTTTTACAATCTTTAAACAAGTATATTGTAGTTTGATTAGATTCCAATAATAGTTTTAAAACCTAAATGTTATTTGTAAAACTGTGTAGATGGTTTTTATAACAAGTAATTTGACGAATAGTAGACCTTGCTGAACACCCTTACCTTTTTCCTGATTTTAATTAAAAGTTTGAATTTGTCTGTATTAATTTTTTTAATCAATATCATGTAACTTTGTTGAGTTATTTGTGGTTAGTAGAACAGGCTGTATTTCGCGGGAAGCGGACATGGTGTGATGTTGTGTAGTGTACTGTATGTGTTACTGGGATAGCTATTGGGAGGGTTAAATGTTCTGTCACAGCGACCATGATCTAGGTCAAGTGGTTGTTGAGGGGAGGACTGCGAGTGCGTATATCTCGTGTTATTAGTTATCGGAATCTGCAGTACTAAGGGCTATCTAAGCTATCTCTTTCCTAAACAACTATTTTTTCCTTTTATTAATCTTTATTAAAAAAATACCTTTGCGGAAATTGATAACAACAATATAGAGTGGAAGCACCCAGCCTGTCTTTTGTCCCCTTTGCATAAAATTTGGAATAATGTGAGCTTTTTTTAAGAAATTGCAAATTAGGCTAAAGTTATAAAGATATTCTAGGACATGAACAAAAAGTGTGAAACTTTTTATTTTTATTTATTTTATTTTTTAAATAGGGGTAATTTTGTTTTCAAACTATTAATTAATGATAAAATTTAATCCGATGACATAAGAAGCATGTATAGAGATAATTTGAAATTTATAGTTGGTGTGACGCAGGAAGTTTGTCTAAGTTGAAGTTTTTACCCGAGTACTTTAATGGATTGGTACGCTTTGGAAGTATAACTTTATTATGTTGGCTATTTCATCTTCGTCCGTTAAAACACCATTGTTACAAATTATTTCAATAATTACAATAAGTTTTCTTAGCTCTCCTATTAATATTTATTGACTGTATTCTGCTGCGACTTCACATTATTAGATGACTTCTCAAATTTCGAGAAAATAATAACATTCCTTAGCTCTCATCATATCAAAACTGAATGTATTCCTAAAGTTTGTAGTAACGTTTTATATCATGAGGTTTTTTCATGAGTAGTTAAAACATTGTTATTCTCTTTTTATCCTTGATAATAAATTGTCTATAATCCCAAACTTTAATTTTATAAAAAAATTTAAACCTAGCAGTAAATTTTATAGTTGCTCAAAAAAAACTTGATCTGGAAACTTTTTTAAAAATACTTTCAAAAACACTAAATACATTATTTGTCTAATTGTTTATAATAATAAATTCAGTAGATTTGAAAAAAAAAGATTATTGATTTATCAATATGAGACTAGGAACAAAACAAACTTGCAATAACCTTAACATCGAATATAGTGGAAAAAACTATTGACTATAAGACCAAAAATATTTTCAATAAACTTCCTCTGTACACCAAAGAAATTAAAAATATTAGATATTATAAGAAATGTGTAAAAGAGATTACGTTAAAGAGAGCTTACTAAAGCGTTAAAGAATATTTAAATGATAATATGGAATTGGGTTTGTATAAGTTAGTTTTAATTTTTTTTAATAATGTTACCTGTTTTTTATAGCGTAATGTAATAGTAATAAATAATAAAAATAAATAAATACAATTTAAAAAGCTTGTTGTTTTTAACTTAAAAATTACAATTAATTTTGGAATAAACTGATATTTTTGTAAAACAAGCATTAAATGTTTTCCTCTTATTTTATAAGGCACTTGGAATGACGGGATTGGTTCTTACTACAATGTAACACGAGCAACATTGGTAACGCTCGGCTTTAGCCTATCTGTCGGTCAACGAAGGTGTAGTTTCGTTGGCACTTTTAGTTGTCACTTAAACGTGTCATCTGTTAAATTTACAAATCAACGAGAAGTTCCATTCCTAGAAGACAAATATATAATGTTCTGTTACAGCAAACCGCTTGACCCTGGATTGGCCATTGACCTATATTATATTTTAATAAAGAAAACTTTCTGACAAAGAGAGTTTGTTGTAACTACTGACTGATTGATTAATTCCTCACAAGCTTAATAAATAAAATAGATCATTCGATTCCGACGATCATTTGCTGCCATTTAACACTTAAATAATAAAAATTAAATAACATTATAAGTTTTTAAATCAGGTTAAGTTTAAAATTTGAGTTACATCAGTGTATTTTGCTGCCGAGTGACACACACGTTAAAAGTACGTTGATTACTTATAACGTATTTTACAGTAAAATAGTATCAATGAAGAAAAGAAATGCTAGTCACCTTTAAAAAGGGTATGAGCTGCCCTCAACTTAAAAAAAAGGCATAGAGTATAACTTTTATTTCTGGGAATAACTGACGGATGCGCACATCCGTTCCTTCTTTCTCACGGTATTCGAGTTCGACAAGTTGCTCTAATTCAGATCCTAGTTGGTTTTTGAAGAGCGATCATCACAGGATACTAGTGCCTAGTAAATGTAAGTATAATAATTTTATTTTAAAACAAATTATCTAGATGGCTTTAGCTAAACTTAAAAACTTTAATTTATAAGTAAACTTATAGATACTTTCTATATACAATTTGTGTTTAGAAGCCTGCCAGTTAAAATTTGTTTCGATTGATTTTGTATATTCTGATGATCGGGTACTTACTATATGCGTAAATATTTTAGGTACTATGGCTTATATGTCAAGAGGACGACGTATGTTACTGCTGCTCGAAAACGATAAACGCTTATTAGAGCAGTTGGATTCGCATCCGAAATACGAGACTACGAAAGGTACCAGCGCCAAAGAGAGAGACACATTCTTTAAACGTAAGTATTATTTATTTATTTATTTATTTATTATTATTATTATTATAACACTTTAGTTATATGTGACACAGCTTGAAATGCTAAGAACTTAACGTAAGACATAGCCTACTGTACTGATTGGTATATAGGCCCCCTACGTATTTACAGGATGACTGGTTCTAACACTTATACAACTTTAAGTACACTTATTTTTATTTCTGATAAAATAGTGCATTATTTGAAATGTTTTACTCCAAAGATCTTTGAATTAAAATTATTTTACGAGTTTAACAAAATTTCTCTGGAGCATGTGAGGCAGCCAGAATAATGTAAAATTATGAATTTGTAATTATGTTAAATGCTAAGATTTATATCAAAAATTAAAACCTGAAGAAATTGAAAGCATGTAGCTTATAGAAATTTCAAAGCTTAAAATATCTCGTATGGTGTAGTTTTGAGCGTGTCAAATGTCCATTCAAGTTTTCTAGTTATGTAACCGTACGTAGTATGATGTACTACAATCTTTCGTGAGACCAAATTTTTAACACTACTTACGGTCTGATTACAGAAAATATGGTTAGCTCCAAAACTTAGTGTAATTAAATATAAAGGTCTAAAATGTGTATACAAAGAAACTGAAAGTATCAAGAATTTTGCTGTTGTCAATGAGAGTAAGAAATTACATACCTAGGTATTTTTATGATAACAAATTAAATTACAAAAAACATACATAAAATCTAAATTATTAATAGCAAAAAATACCTAGGTATTTAGCATATTAGCAAAATATGTATTTATTCAAATATTTTTGCATGATTAAAATATTGTGATCGTTGTACTTTTCGTTAGCTCATATTAGACTTCATTATAGTATTATTGGTTGGAGAGGGACTTACCTATATATCAAATCTAAAAACTAATATAACATTGCAAAAGAAACTAAATCGTATTAGTATGAATAATGGTAGAATGAAACACTCCTGGACTGTATTTGAAATATTGGTGTTCGCCCTTAAAGACACTTGTATTTATGTAAAGTCTTAAATATTTTACAAAAATAGCAGTGACTCTCAAATTAGTAGAAATGTATAAACAAAGCTGAAAAAAATAAGACGATTTATGTACACCTAAACCAAATTTTACTCTTCTTTAAAACACGTATAGCTTTTTGGACCAAAAATTTTCCATGGCAAATGAAACATTGTGAACACATTAACAGGGTCTTGAAGCAAATGTTGGCAACCTCATCTAAGAAAAGTTTTTCGAGGTGCCTAGTTTCATTTATTTTTTAAACGATTTGTGTTTCATGAATAAATCTTTTAACTTTTGAAAGTGTGTTACTGTATGATAAAAAAAATAGAGGAAAAGGGAGAGAAAGAGAGAGGGAAGGTTTAAAACAAAGAGAGTGTCAAAGGTCAAATTCAACTAACAAAACTAATTGACCTTGAACATGTTTGCAGTATTTCCCATATACATTTAATTGCCACAAAAAACTTGCAATTTACCTATATAATTTAGTGAAAATTAAAAAAATTATTAAATAATACATTTTGAAGGTTGAATTCAAGAGTCCCCCCCCCCCGGTGTCGAAAATCGTGAATCTCTATTCATCGTTTTCCAACATTTATCGTTAAATTCTGCGGCCGAGATTAAAAACCTATATAAGAAGTGCTTATTTTTACCGCATACAACGTTCTCTGAACAGTTTATGGTTTTACCAGAGCAATCATCCAAATACATAAGTCTATTAACAGAAAACTGTTTTAATAGTTTTGTAAACAGAATACAAAATAATGATAATACGATTATAAAGTTACAATTTTCAAGTAAACTAAACTTAGTTCAATTGTTTCCTATATTTCTTTATATTAACAAAATGTCCGGTTATTCAACCAAACATCCGCTGCTAATCTCGAGTTTTAAAATTGTAACTGAGCAAGCTCCCCAATCAGTTCTAGGCCTATCAGTTGAGAGTGACAAGTAATATCTAGTTTGACATTTTATCTTTCCCTGTAATCAGCAACAAATCGTTTTCCGTTTATTGTAATAATATAATGTGATAATTACATTTAAAATGTAAAAATATAAAAGTGACAATTAATAATAAAATTAAAATGAATTAAACGACAATTGTACTGATTTTGAGTTTGTGTTGAGGATTTTAAGAAATCAGTACACGGGCAATGTTGAACTCCTGTAGGTCTACATTGAAATAAGGTCCAGCAAAAATCAAAACGTTGCGTTTCCGGTTTGACAATTCTTAATTTTTTTTGATTGGAAAATATTTGCCTATTTCTCCAGTTTTAGTTTTAATATCATATTAACTAGGAAACTTTTATTCATTAAGTCACATTGTACTATAAAGTTGTACACAAAACTCTTTGAATACTACAAATTTACGAAAAAGAAAAAGAAGTAAATCTATATAATAATGTTTGTCCCGATGTATTAATGGAAGTTACATCAACCAGTTAAAGGACAGCTAGTTCCAAAACCTAGGCTTAGTCTTACTGATAACATCTCATTGCTGTCTATCCTTTATAACGTAACATATAACACATACGTTTGATGCTTTTTCTCGATCAACTTTCATTTTTAATTTATACAATATTTAATTAGAAGAATAGGTACACTACATTTATGTTTGCCTATATTATTCTGTTAAAACTATTGAATCCGATTAAACGTTCTTCAGCAGTGATTACAAATTTCATTGTTTTAGCACAACTTTTCTCCAAAGAGATACATTTTACCAAAATACCTGCAAATTCCTTTCAAACATGCTTCGGTATACTTAATTTTTCAAAGGTAATTAAATATAGAATGGTTTCAACTTTTTAGGTTTGTGATTTCTTTATTATGGTACGTAAATATTTATATTTATAAATCACAACTTTAGCCAATGTTTCCCTTTAGCTAATGAACAACAAAAACACACATTATTTTCTTTCTTCTGTTTTATTTCACACGTGTTGAAGGGAACAGGATGAATGAATCAAATCTATTTTCTGTCAATTACACATATATATTTTTCGCCAAATGTATGCATTGTTTATTTGACTTGTAAAGAAGGAAATTATTAATATGATAAGGCAGAATTTAATCTACAGCTCAAGCAGTTCTGTCTCTGATCTTTCCATAATATTTAGAGGTTTATTTTAACTGTCGATAATCAGAACCTTTCTAAAAAACCCACAATTTTATGAACCTAAGCTATGATTTTATAAAGTGTAAGACATTAAAGCAAAATATAGATAACACGCATAGTTTCCAGTTTGACAATCCTCGATCATTGTAGATTTCGAATAAAAAAAAAGATACACCCGTTTTGAAAAAAATAGTTTTCTCGGTCGGTTTTTTAGTAATGTGGCTAATGTTTTTTAGTTTTTAAAATAATCAAACGATTATCAGAACCAATTGTACTGTTAGATGTAAACCGTACTTCCTCCTACTACAGGATAAGGTAAAATGTTTGTATATGGGAAGTTTTGTCTGTTGAAATGCATAGACCTGATAACAAACTAATACTACACCCGTTCAAGGACAACTAGTTTTCTCAAATCATTTCTACTAGGCTTAGTGCTAGTTATTGTAGTAACGGTTTGTTAATTATGTTATTAAAAACTTAAATTTTGCGTAAAATAGTTAACCGAAATTTACGCTTGGTAAGTTCACATATTCGTGAATTTTATTACTCTTATTTACGATACTCGAAGTTTTTTCTTTTATTTAGCTCGTATTTTTTTTCTTGATCCGAACTACAAAAATTGTATCTACAAATCCATAATTGTTTTCTGTAATTAAGTACCGGTATGTAATTATTAAAATTATATGAATGAAATGAGTTTGTAATATAATTTCATACAAAGGAAGTTCGTATCCTTTAGTTCAAACGAGAGTTTATTTTCCGTCAATTACAGCTACTTCGAATTGCCCACTACATTGGTTTCTCCTATTGCCCATTACAAAAGAAAATATCGACATTAACTGATTATTATTCAATCTAAAATTTATTGACGTGCATGTCGCTGGCCCGGCCATGTCGGAATTTGTAAAAACTAATTATGCCAAGATTTCGTACTATTTAGTACCTCCAATCAAAAAATTAGTACCTCTTCCCTAACCGAGTAATCAAATTTTTTAAGGTGCCGGGCCAGCGACATGGCTCCCCGGCCATGATCGAATTTGAACTCAAAAATTACACCAAGATTTAGTACCTATTTCGTACTATTTTTTACTTCCAATAAAAAAATTTGTACCTCAAAAGGTAACCGAGATACAGCCCGTTAAAGGTAAAGGTCAATGACATCTCTGCCCGGCCATGTCTGAATTCGCAAAAACTAATTACGCCATCATTTAGTACCTATTTCGTACTATTTCATACCTTCAATGAAAACATTTGAGAAATTTTATTTCAAGCATTAATGACATGTAGAATTATACATAGTCTATTTTCCTATAAAATTAATTAATGATGAACTACTACCCTCAGAACCATTGTATTTATATATTTGTCTTTTTATTGTTTGTATTTTTATTTGATTTTATTGAAATAATAATAATAATATAATTTGACTGCTAATTAAGTATTATTTTTGTAGCAAAATGCTGTAGTAGTATTATTATTATGTGACAGTGGAATTCAATAGTGAAATGTTGGTGTATAATTATAACCCTCTTTAGGACTTTTATACTTTGATTAATTATGGCCGTATGGGCTGTTATTGTTATTGAATGATATTCCCCAGATTGAAAGTAACAGAACCGAAAAGAAAGCACTAATCAGTCAATCTAGTCCTTAATTTTTAGTAGGACTAACCTGGAACAAAGTTCATGGATAAATGATTATATTTCTAGTTTTTATATGTAGATTTATATGTATTATGAGATGTATATGTAATATCTATTATATAATAATTATTATATTACAATATATAATATATTATCTCTATTGTATAATATATAATTATAGAGATTACATATCCGATATTCGGCCGGATACTAACAATTATCCGGCCGAATATCGGATAGGAAAAAAATGCCCGGATACCGGATTTCTGTTGGATCTCCACTAATTATTCCAATATTTAGTATCTATATTTTACTACTGTATTTTATTGACGAACTTTTTATTTCGTATAATTATTGACTTCACGTAGTTTGTAGTTTGTACAATTTCCCCCTGTAATTTGCGAGTTGTTAGGGGTTGTCTGGAGAACCTTCCTGCTTTGTTCTGCTTTGCCGAAGGAATGTTTTTGTTGAATGTTTTGGTTTTTGTCTCATGTGTTTTGGTTTGTGTCATCGGGCCTATAGTACAGTAGAACCTCTGTTAACCAGCCTCGGATTAACCTTCGTAGTGTACTGGTTGGATGAGAGTTTCCGAAAATAAATTGTAATTGAATCACCAAAGCAGCGGCGAGTCAAACAACTTTGTCGATAGCGGTATCCCATTGTCGGCGGCATAAAAACACCGCGGCATTGGCACCCGCCGGTATAGCAGACATAAGTATAACAATAATAATTTTATAATAATTATAATAACATAATTTAAGTATAACAAAATTATTGTTCGATAGACTAGGTGACTCATAGGGTTGGAAGGAAGGGCGGTCCAAATCCCTTGCGCGCAGAGTGTGAGGGTGCGTGCGTGCAAGGGGACTTGACCTTGCCTCCATCGGTGCTCCCGCTTTGCTATTACTATAGGTCAATTGTTGGCCTAGTATATGTACATGTTTTTCGTTTCAATGTACATATTTTTTAATATTTGAAGTTGTAATTTTGTTAAATTGCTGGTAATTATAATTTGCATATTGTAGAGCTTCAATGTAAATCTATTTTATAATAATTGATTGGAGGAATCTTATTCGGAATTTTTATTTATTAATGTATTTTTGAAGCTGTTTTCTAACTAATTGAAGTGTAGACCTGTAAGATTAAATTTTAAAATAATAATACTCACACCTCATTGAATTTATAAATGCATAACCTAGAATTTTCTCTTTCATGATTATAATAATATTACTTTTTGTAATTTTCGTTTTAATTGTAAAGTAAATTGTAATTTTGTAATGTATTTGTAAAATGTTTTCAAAAATATCAGATAATTTTTATACAGTTGAAAACTCTACATTTTTGTAACTAATATGTCAATGAATTATTCAAAGAAGAGTTATTTTTTCTTGTAGAGGCTTTGACATGAATCAATTTTATAATAATTGATTTGAGAAATGTATTGACTGTCATCCTTCACATCCTTACCTTTAACAGGCTGTATCTCAGTTACCTTTTAGGTACTAATGTTTTCATAGAAGGTATGAAATAGTACGAAATAGGTACTAAATAATGGCATAATTATTTTTCACAAATTCAACCATGGCCGGGCCAGCGACATGCACGCAGGGGTCGTTGACCCCCACCTTTAACAGGCTGTATCTCGGTTACCTTTGAGGTACAAATTTTTTTATTGGAAGTACAAAATAGTACGAAATAGGTACTAAATATTGGTGTGATTTTTGAGTTCAAAATCGATCATGGTCGGGGAGCCATGTCGCTGGCCTGGCACCTTAAAAAATTTGATTACTCGGTTAGGGAAGAGGTACTAATTTTTTGATTGGAGGTACTAAATAGTACGAAATAGGTACTAAATCTTGGCATAATTAGTTTTTACAAATTCCGACATGGCCGGGCAGAGAGGTCATTGACATTTACCTTTAACGGGCTGTATCTCGGTTACCTTGTGAGGTACAAATTTTTTTATTGGAAGTACAAAATAGTACGAAATAGGTACTAAATCTTGGTGTAATTTTTGAGTTCAAATTCGATCATGGCCGGGGAGCCATGTCGCTGGCCCGGCACCTTAAAAAATTTGATTACTCGGTTAGGGAAGAGGTACTAATTTTTTTATTGGAGGTACTAAATAGTACGAAATAGGTACTAAATCTTGGCATAATTAGTTTTTACAAATTCCGACATGGCCGGGCCAGCGACATGCACGTAATTTATTGGAAGCTTGAGCTCTTTAAAAAGCTCGATAAAAATTCGAGCTTTTAAGGTTCGATTAAATATCGAGTTCGTTAAAGCCTCGATTACACCTTGAGTTTGTTAAAAAGCTCGAGCTCATAACAAGATTGACTCTGTAAACGCTTGAGTTCGTAAAAAGTTCTCGGCTCGATTTACCCGAGACACCGGCCTCGTACACCCCTATTGATTTGTATATAGTTTTGATTGTAATATTTCATTTCATAAAGGGAAAGTGTAATACACCTTTACACTGTTAATTTATTGTATTTTTTATCATCTATCATTAGATTTTTTCTCTCAAATGTATCAGATAGTTTATGTTTTAACAAATTAAACTTATTTCAATTATTAATTTGGTAATTTGTGTTATTGTGTTTTAATTTTAAATTCATCATAATCATCATTATTGTTATCAATATACTTTTGAAAACTTCAAATTCATTTTTTAAGTTCAGGTTTATTATTGTTATTAATATTACTGTTATTTCTATTTTGTATGTGGTTTAAAAATTACTGTTATTAAGAACTAAGAGTATTCAGAAAGAGCCGGTTTTTCAAACTTAGAATATTATCTGTTGTTAAATTATAACAAAATATTGGTCAAGGAAATTTTGCATTTTTCTGGAAAACCTGGCCAAGTCAGGGAATTTTGATATGGATTTCCTATGGCCACACTGGTTGAACAAAATAAAACAAAGTTTTATTTTGCATTGTCAACAAAAAGTAGACCTGCATAAGCAGTGTTTTAATTAGAAAAATCAAAATATAAACATGGTTTACTTTTTAAATAAAAATTTTGACAATCATAATTTGTATAATCGTATAAGAAAAATTCAAAATACTTTTGTATATTTATAATATGTTTTTAAGGATTATAATACATTTTGTATATCAAATTGAATTGGTTTTTACAAAACCGTTGAGGTAAAGATAAAAATAACAGATAAGGGTAAAAAAAATGGTAAGGGTAAATAAAACCAAGTTGTTTCTTATGTTTCAGAGTACATACATTTGCAAACTCAAACCGCAGGCAGAGAGGCCAAATCCTCTGCAGAAAATTCAACAGAAGACATAAATTCGCTTGGATCAGAGCAACTACCTAAAAGTATAGAGCCCAGTATACCTGTATCTTCGGTGTGCATTACGTCTCTGCAAACCCTTGTTCCTTATAGTGATAGCGAGGACGAATCTTCTGAATATTCTTTGAACAATAAGCCTCCTCTATTATCATATTCACGGCACAATACCAATACATGGCCTAGTAATTTACAACTAAATCTAAATTCCACACAATATTCGTCTTCAGTGTCTAATCTAGTTAAAGCCAATACAAGTTTTACATTCATAAATTATAATGATACCATCGATAAATTAAGAACTCCCGATGTTGATAACTTTCAGTCAACACCGAAGAATTTATCCTCCTATGAATTAGTACCAGTTGCAAGGATAATTAAAGAATCAAATGATATATATGAAGGGCATCATTTGACGGAGGATTTCACTGGAGAAATATATGATTCTCAAGAACAAAATGCAGTGGATGAAACACATTCTGTGCCTACAAGATTTCAAGAATCAAGAAAGGAAATTACAGATAAAAATTCCACCACTTCTGAGGAATTTGATACGGACAAGGACCCAGAGTATAACCCCGGTAGTGATTACTCCTCTTCAGAGTCTGATGGGCTCTCCTTAGAAGATGATTCGACTCAGGAGAAACGATTAGAGGAAATAATGGAAACGCATAGAAGTTATAAAAATAACACATTTGGTAGTATGAATGAGATTAGTGTAAATGTGAATTTAAGGCAAAAAAGGAATAAGGACTTCTGTTTTTACTGTGAAGACTGGGTATCTAGTTTTGCTAGACATGTTGTGAGGAACCATAACCATGAAATTGATGTTCAGAAGATAATAGCTAAGGCTCCTATGAGCTTTGAAAGAAAAACATTGCTCTCGATTCTAAGAAAAAAAGGTAATTATTTAGGACACAATACTGGTATAACGAAACCTGTCAGGAAACCCGTCTTATCAGTTAGCAAACCATTACCTTGTACCTTTTGCCTAGGATTTTATTCTAGGAAACAATTATGGAGGCACCGTAAAAAATGTTCTCTAAATCCTGGCACAACAAACACACTGTCATCACAGGTAGCAGGGTTAAGCTTACTGACTAAAAACAGCAAGGGAAATCGTTTCCTACGAGAAAACATATTTCCTCGTATGCGTGCCGATAATATATCCCTAACCGCTCAAAAAGACACTTTGATTTGTGAATATGGTACAAGATTTTTGCTAACTCATAGACAAGATCACCAACGTACAGTCTGTTCTCGTAAAATGCGTGAGCTTGGCAGAATACTCATACGTGTTAAACAGTTGAAACCAAACATTCGCAACTTAATTGAAGCACTCAAACCAGAAAACTTTGACTTTTTAGTAGAAGCTGCTCGGAGAGAATCAGGACATGATGAAAAAACGGACGACTACAATTCTCCTACATTCGGAATGAACATAGGTACGTCACTGAAAGAATGTTGTGAGTTGGGAATAACCATTTGCATGAAGCAAAAACATTCTATGGAGGGGCGTGAAGCAGAAGATCTAGAGGATGAACTCAAAACGACAATACTCTTGATTAAGTCTAACTGGAACGCCGAAGTTTCCCATCAGGCTGCCAATTGTTTACACTCTAAGAAAATGAATAACATAACCATCGTCCCATTGGCAAGTGACATTAAAAAATTTAGGGATTTCCTAGTACAACAAGGCGAGTGTTCAGCTGATACACTTAAGAAAAATGAAAATGATAAAAAGGCATTTATGACATTAACATCAACAGTATATTGTAGAGTCTTATTACTTTGTCGGAAGAGGGTGGGAGAGCTCCAAAGGCTGCCTCTAAATCTTTATGAGCTCTCCGGACAGAAGACAACCTATGAAGAGTTCGCAGATTTAGTGAAACCTGCAGAAATGCTACTAATGAAAAAATTCAAACGAGTTGTAATACAAGGCAAGAGGAAAGTAACTCCAGTCCTGTTCAGCTTTGATGTTCAAGAGCATATAAATGTACTTGTGTCCGCCAGAAAAAAATGTGTGGGGCCTAATAACCCTTATCTGTTTGCAGCTACAAATTCAGACAATCCCATAATTGGGTATAAAATTCTCCAAGCACAAGCAAAAAAAGCAAGCCTTCAAAACGCAGAGGCTTTCACATCACGACGCTTAAGGAAACATTTAGCTACAATTTCACAATTGTTTCATATGACGGATAATGACATTGAGCAGCTTGCAAATTTTATGGGACACACCTCTGGAATCCACCGTCAAGAATATAGATTACCCGATGAAGTATACCAGACCGCAACCTTAGCAAAGTTATTACTTGCTATGGAAAAAGGTGAAGGGTCAAAGTACAAAGGGAAAACCCTAGATGAAATTGACTTAGAAGAGGAAATAGCGGATGACAGCGAGGAAAGTGAAAGTGATGAAACGGCAGTAATTGAAGATTTGATTTCCTCGGAAGTATCAACAGGCAGTTTACCTGGAAAGAGAGTGAAGTCGAAATTCGGTGAGATAAGGAAGACCAAAAGACACCTAACGAAATGGACAGTTGAAGAGAAGTCAGTAGTCGCCGAGTTTTTCCAAAATCATATAATACAGTGTAAGCCGCCCAGAAAAAAAGAATGCGAAGATGTAATGATGAAGAACAAAGAACTATTTCAAAATAAAACCTGGGTTAAGATTAAAGTTTTTGTCCAAAACCTTTACACTAAAAAAACTAAAGTTTGAGATACAATCCAAAAATCATCTTAAGAAATGTTTTTGTTAAAGTTATATAAAGATAGCATTACATAATATGAACCCTCCCGACCATTATACCATATGGTTCCTCCCTCACTATACCATAAAACCATTAATAGTCTTTTTAAAAACAGGCTTACAAGATGTTTTCACTTAAACAATAAATATATTAAGTAATATTATACACATAATCAATGCATACATATGCTTTGGGAAATCCACTTCTTTGCAAGCTTAACAAATTTTATTTCAGTTTATTCTTTAAGTATTTAACAGTGTATTGTAAAACGCTTTAAAATAATTTTAGTCACTCAATATATTGTCGCCAGTAAGTTAGTTAAAACATATAAATATTTTAGGATTATAAAGCAATAAGCTAAAGTTTCAAACATTTAATTCTATAAATGTACTATTATTGTTTAGACTCCCGGCATATTCGGGCAAATGATAATTTACAAGTTTTGACAACTATTTATACAACACAAGTAACAGGAAACTGAAATACAAAAAGGGAAAGTGGGAAGGGTTGGGGGAGTGACATAGCAGGTAGAGGAGGGTTATTGAACTATGTTAAGGATGGGTTTTAGAAGGGGTAAAGAGTTTAATACAATTTGGTCTTTTTAGTTAAAAGTAGGCTTAAGTTAAATTGATCTATTAATATCTAAATTATTTATTGTATTGATTTTATTTTCAATGTGTAAGAATTTAAATTCAGTTTATTATAATAATTATAACCTGAGTCCAAAAGGTGGTTAGCAAAGTTAGTTATTATTGTCATGTTTCCAGCTATATACATGTTCTTTAATTCTAACTTTGATAGATCTACCTGATTGGCTTATGTACTCAGAGTCACAATCTGTACAAGATATTTTATAAACTCCATTATTTTCTAACATTTCTGGTTTATCTTTATTAATACCCAACATTTTACCTCATTTTTTTTGTACAGCAAAAAGCGACTTTATAATTACATTTAGTTTAAATAAGGTTACTAATTATATAACTAGTTCTGTCAATATAAGGTGATTTACAATATTTTAATTTATTAATGCTAACATTATGGAAAGAGTAGATAAAAGTTTCAGTTTTACGTTTTAATTTATTTCTTAAAATATTAGCTATTAAACTAGCTTCATACTAACTTGTTATTAACAGCTAACATTTTATTACATTATAATAAATAATTCTTGAAGTGAATTAGTTATTTTTTTCCTTAATTGGTTTTATTTCCTTTGTACCTTATGGTTGGACGGTTGTTGGTGTTTTGGTAAAAGAACTACTTACAAATGTAAGAGGTGCATAACACATCTCTTTTGTACATTCCGATTTTGTCCGCTGCCCAGATCATAGAGACAGTTTTAAATACAAGGGTCAGTGTATAAATATAATGGTTATTACCTTTACACTTAATGTATGACCTTTCCTAACATTGTTTTCATAATTTATGTGTCAACACTACATTTTTTATTGATTACAATAACAATAACAACAACAAAACAGAAAAAGGTAAACAAGACATTTCCTAAAATGTTATTGACTTTTATTGTTATAGTAACTTTACGAGGCTTAATCTTTCATCATCAGGTTGTGAAGTATTTAAATTTGAGTCTCCAAAAGGATCTTTAACTTTACTTTGACTATGTTCAAAAGACAAAAGACAAAGTCACACAGGACAGGCCGTCTCTTTCTATAGCAAATTTCAAAATTAGAATCAAACCGATATTATTATAAACTATATTATTTTCCTTAAAAAAATAAATAAATCAATCAATATTAGTGTTATTTATATGCTTCTCAGTTAGATAGAACATCCGGAGACGTAGACAAAGTGAGCAGGAAGTGGAGCCAGTCGATTATTGTATATTCAATTGCATTTACAATCATTAACAATTGTGTAGGAAATTAAAACTTAACAATTGAATTTAATATAAAGTAAGGCCTAAGAGAATGACTATTCATTCACATGTATGTGTTTAACAACTGTCTATTAAATGCCTTAATTGTTGTATAAATGTCGAGATAGTGGGGAAGACAAGTAATTAAAGTCTAATGTGTTCGTATTTGTCATACGAACGTTCTCTGAATATTACAATTTATTTCATCATAAAGTTCTTCTGTTCTTATTTTATGATGTAGACGGAGTAGAGTGAAGATAGACTTTATACCACAACCTCGATTTTCTTGCGTATCGAATTTTGAAGTTGTAAAAATTTTAGTATTTATGTAAAATGAGGAGATAAGAAGAATAAGAATATCTGAAACTCTATTTCATTAACGGTTTTTGAGTTTGTAAATACTTTAGTACCCCCCCCCTCATTTTAGAAAAAGTTCTCTTTGTTCACTTAGAAATTTTTGTCTCAGGAACGGACAGAGTTATCTTTTCAAATCAAATTATGTTTAATTCTCCCCGTTAATAATCTCTGTGAATTTTAGATTGCAATGTTCATAAATAGTGGAGATAGAGGAGTAGTCGAGTGATGAAATCACTTTAGTTTCACAGATTTTTTTATTTTCCTTCTATAACCAAACGAAAATGGTCCTTTGGACTTGATATTATTTACACACATTTTTAGTAGCCATACAAATATTCTCTGAAAATTTCAATAGGTTTCGTCAAAAGGTTCTTATTTTACAATAGGTATTTTAGTCCTCAATATCGAGTTTCTATTCATAATATTATAGCTCCTTTTTGACAATTAAAATCTAAAGTTATAAAGTTAGAGTAATACTATTTTATCAGTTGTAGAACATTAAAAAAAAATTTTAATGAGGCTATGTAGAAAAATATATCTAATTTTTTTTTAAATGCAAGGAAATACGTCAACATTCTCAAAAATGTATAAAATCTTATTCAAATTTATATCTTAGATAGAACTGAAAAATTATGAAGTTTGAGACTATGTTGAGTTTTATATATCTTTTAGTTTATTAACGTTCAAAGTGGTTGAATCTGGTAAATCATTTTCAAAAAGTATTATCTCAAAAACTAAAAACCTTTGAGGCAATAATTATATAGTATCAATCGTTTTTATATTTACTTTTTTATAAGAGCTGTAAGATTTTTGTAAAAATTTAAAAATTTCGAGATTATGTATTAAAAAAATAAATGATTCCTTTTGAGAGGTTCCTTTAAAAATTACTGAAACTTACAGCTCATATAAATGAATCAAAATAAAGAAGAATAAGACTATACCTCAAATGGTTTGTAAGTTATGGTCGCTCAATGTTTTGAAAATTTCACTTTAGAAAAGTTCCCTTTTTTTATTAAAGAATTTTTATCTCAAGAACTGTTAGAGGTATTTTTTCCAAATAAAATAGTCTCCTATGTCTAACATTCCCGTAAATAACCTCTTTGAATTTCAGTGTGAAATAATCATAAATAGTTAATATAAAAGAGGGGGAAGAACGGTTAGGAATAAATAGTTTCGTTGATTTTCGATTTTCCTTCCATAACCGAACGAAAATCGGACCTGTGGATTTGATATTATTTACACACGTTTATAGTAGTCATACGAAATTCTCTGAAAATTTAAATTTATTTCGTTAAACAGTTTTTTTTTAAGTATAAACAGAGTAGAGTGGAGATAGATTTTTTACCAAAACCTCGGTTTTTTGGATATATAATTTGGAAGTTATTATCCTAAAGGTTGTAAAAATTTCAGTATTTATGTAAAATGAGGATATAAGAAGAATGAGACTTTCAAACAATGACTATGGGTATTGACTTTGGCTCAAATCCACTGATTAACATTTGCTGACTATAATGATCGGAAATGGCTGTGTTACCTATATAGATAAATATGTTTGGGATATTTATGTTGACGGTATCAATGTCAGTGCTCAAAGTGTTGGTTAATTTAGTTGAACAGAATGCATAATATCATGTAAACGTTGGATCGAAGGGTCTATGTGGTTTAGAAGTTGGCTAAGTTGAATATACAAAACCACCAATATGACCACCAGTTTTTTAGTTCCAGTGTTGCCATACATTCGGGCGTCATTTTGATAGCGAAACAACTATAAGGTATACACAATCTTAGTATACGCCAACCGATCGTTGCACCCTAGCGGAGAATCAGTGAAGCTCTGTCTTGTATACTTCCATACAATGTGCTATCAATATGAAGAAAAATTAAAGATTTTAAAACTAACTCTATGTGTCTATTTAGAGTCGAGGGAGTGCGAATAACACAAAGAGGTAAAATGACAACCGTATACGGTTGTCATATGCACCTGGTTGCTACTTTACATGCGAATCGGCCTATGGTCGGTTGTTATAATGATATTTGGATGTATATATATATATATATATATATATATATATATATATAACCACCTGGCCAAACCTTCCGTACGTTTATTGAAGTGAATGTCATGAGTATGAAAGATAACACAGAGTTAATTTTTTCACAAAAAAAATACTTGTGTAATTGTATTATTGTATTATGTAATCATCTTTCCAACATTTATTTGACGAATAAAACCTTTAAAAATTGATTTTGAAGTGAGGCAGCTCTGCTATATAATTACCGTAAAATAAACTATTAAAAAAATTTACTAGTCCTATTAAAAAGGAAAGTCCTCTTCTCAACTTTCTTAACCTTGAAGAAAAATATTGAATTTTTTTAATTTAATTTACAATAGCCTACATATAATTTTTAACTTTTATTTGTTAAAATAAAGTGTATGTGTGTATATATATATATATATATATATATATTAATTTAATGATTTATGCTACAGATATTCTTAACTAAAAATGAGCTAGTAACTAAAATCTAAATTAAACTCAAGTCTTATAATCAAGTACCTTAGTTTCATCTTGGTCGTTGAGCTTCTCCAGTAAAATCTGACCTTGTAAAACCTTGCAAAGCGCTACTGCATCATTGTTACCTTTCACTTTAGGCTCGGTAGCTTTCAGAAAACTGACGGCTTCTTTATGATCCGTAAACTTGGGTATTATAAGTGCTATTATTTCTACCAGGGCAAGAGGGTTAATTCTGAACATATAATACAAATCTATTAAAATGCAGTCTAAATTTAGTTATTTTAATTATAGCCCTAAAATAATATTATTAAGAAATTGATAATGTTATAAAATTATTTTAATAAAATATATGATCAGTAGATTTAAAACAAAAGTGATAATAACAGTATCCTATAGTTTCATTTTAGACTATTAGCAAAATTCTAATATAGACTTTCCAGCTAAGGATGGCTCTAAAACAACAGAACAGGTTTGCAAGAACAGTTCCGCACCTTACACGGTTCAGTAAAAGAGCAATTCTTTAAAATTCCCTGTTCTTCTGATCTCTGCCTATTCTTCTCCCTCCATGCTCACATTTCCGCTCTACGAGAATGTACAACTGAACAGAAGAACGGTTTGCAACCTGTTGGTCTGCTCCCCAATCCCTAACACTTCCCACTCCCACTTCTCGCTATGTTCTCACTGCTCACTTCTTTGCAACATGTTTAATTGTTCTGTAGTTTATCAAAGTGTCACAGAATTGCATCATCTGATCGGCTCTGAATGTTCATTTCTCTCTCATATACTTGTTAGAATTCAATCGTCTATTAATCTGATTTAGTTTGACTTTTTGCACCTGCTGGTTTTGTTTTGTTAATTATACATGTGTAATGTGTACAGTTCAAACCTATTTTATTACAATATACTGTATCTCTGTAAAATAATATAATTGTAAATAGATTTTCATTACTTATTTTTTTTTTATTAATTTTTTAACAATGCCGTTTAGTGATTAGGTTAAGTTTCCAGGTTATTATTATTTAATTTTACCTGACCAGCGGTCCAATAGTTAACCTATTATAAGGGAACAGCTAGATTTTTTTAATATAATGTTGTTCAGAGCAATAGCTAGAGAACAGTTGTTTTTTGGGAACAAGTTTACAGATATGTTCTTTTTGGTGAACAAAACAGTTGGGAACTGTTCATTGAAATAACCTGTTCCGGCACATCACTATTTCTAGCTATTGAGATCACCTTCAACAAACACTGATACATGAGATCATAGAATACTAATGATTTAGGATTATGCTAATTTTTTCCAAAATGCGTATTTTTTACTAAATCCTATAGATGTCATAATTTTTTGTCCAATTCTGCTCAAATTTGGTACTTAGGTCCAATTTTACAAACTACTATATATATGAGTTTGTTAATTAGAAAAATTGACCCGTAAATTTCAAAAAGAGGTTTCAACTTTTTACTTCTAAAGACTATAACATCACTTAATAGCTCATTTTTTGTATCTTTAAAATCTGCATCCATAGTGCATAAACATGTTTTCCATTAAATAATACAAGAGTTATAACTGAAACAATAATCATTGAAAACATAACCTCAAAATTGGGAAAAAAACAATAATAATAGTTGTAGTCGTTAAAATTTTATTTTAATTTTGGTCAAATCTCAGTATGTATATTAGGTTTTACTGTTCGTTGAATAAGAGATTGAAAAATGGTTGGAAAAATTCAAAAATAAGGACAGTTAAAACAGTTTTTTAGAAGTTTCTTATTATCTAGAACCTACTTGAATCTATAGTAGTTCATTTTATACAAATGGTGATTTGTAGCCCTATATATTAGCAAGGACAAGGTCAGCAAATGAACGGATACATAAAAATCTGGAATATATTATCTTCAGGCTAAATGGGCTAGATTTGTAAACTGATATTTCAGAATATTTCCTTATTTTCTTTCAAAAAAGTAATGTTTTTACTGTAAATTGATAAATATGTCAGTTTTAACTAATAAAGCAAATCCTAATGCTTAGTATTTGCAAAAAATTTGTAATTTTAAAAGTATTTAACACATTCACTAGACACAAAATATCTTAAATAGAAATTTAAAATGAAGTTTTTTCACAAAACTTCATATAGAGGTCAACTTACTTATTTTCAAATCCTTGAATAAAGTTTTGATATAATTGAATGAGTTCATCTCCTTTTTGTAGGTTAGGATTCTCCACAAAGGTCCTAAGTTTTAGGGTAAGTTGGTGCCATAATCTGTAACATAACATAAATTTACAATTAGTAACCTCTCTGAAAGGCATAATTCACAAAGATTTCATGGTTGTTAAGGATTTGACATTTATTTTCCAGGAGTTGCTAGGATTGTAAACAGCTAGATTATGAATATACCTTATAAAATATAAATATCAACTATAAATTATAATTAAATCTTAAATAACTTTTACCTATCCTGTCATCTATAATGCAAAATATTTGTAATAACAAAATATGTGTTAGCATTGTTTTATTGGAGTTTCTTTATATCAGAAATACCTAATCAAACATTTTAAAAATAGAACAATAAATATAAATAACTCAAAATTGATAGTCACACCAATATTATTACAAAGCTTAACTAGACTACATGAATACCGAACACCATACCAGCACAAAACAATTCAAACTGTAGATTAATGTAAAATGTGGAACCGGAATATATTTATTCCACACAAGGGTAAAACATTCATTCCTTTTTTAAAAAAGAATTGCTGTTGTAAAGATTAAATTACATGCTATGCATAAAAGAGAATTAATGTGTTATTATAATCTATGTTTTTATGTTGCTTTTTTTTTCCTACAGCTCATATTATATGAAAGAAGGTAGTACGTAATCTTCAGCTATGTAATCCTACAATAAGTGATTACATAGTTATACTTTCATAAAGTTTTATAAAAGCAAACTTATAAAAATAACCTATAAATGTAAAAGTTGATTGAACATATTCACTATTGAAAATGGTATTGATATATAATAGCTGGTACAGCTAATTTTTGTTATTTTTTAAAAAAAATTCCTTTACTACATAGCCTACCTTACTTCTTAAGAATAAATTATTTTTTCAATGCGGAATATTACTTTTTCACTGAAAAATCACAATTTAAAAACTATGAAATCCACACATTTATAGGTTAGACATAAAGGCAATTCTTCACATTCGCGTCTCTTACCTTAGTAAAGAAATTGCAATGTTTATATCTGTGGTCTATATCTGTATCTATATATTTTTACATAGACACCTGGCTACACCTCTCCTTTATAAAACGTAATTCTGATTGTAATGATGTAATGTGCATGTGTCAAACCATATCTGAAGCCTATATCTACATAACCTATAAACGTGGATTTCAAAGTTTTAAATTGTGATTTTTTGGTGAAAATTGAATTCCACATTGATAAAATAATTTATTCTTTAGAAGTAATGTATGTAGTAAGGAATTTTTTTTTTAATTACCCAAAATTAATTAGCTGTACCAGCTGGTCAATAAAATTAGACATACTTTGAAAACTTTTAGTTTCTAGAAACATTAACTTTAGCCATATCTTGATAGAAAAAAATAATATTTTCTGCGCAATTAACTTTTTCACCAAACAAATTTTATATAAAAAAGTACGAAATACACAGACAATTGGGTTGTGTTAGGTTCCACATTATAATAGGAATTCGTAAGTTCACAATAAAATTGACAAGCAACTACTACCACTATAACTACTACTGTAACATTTTAATTTATTTTTTTAAATAATCAGTTTTGATAGTTGTAATCAAATATAAATGGTATTTCATGAACTGTATGTATTTCCCAAAATATATACAATTGACATAACGTTACCTAACTTATCATAGGCTCACACTGAACTGTGTATCATACCATTAATGATAGGCTACTGACTAAAACATTAACTTGACATACAGGACAAGATAGTGAAGTGACTTTTTTCAGATGACCTTCATAAAGTTATTGATCTACAAACAAACTAAATTAAGGCACTAGGTACAATCAACTTTACACCTTAGATTTTTAATTTAAAGTTTAAATACAACCAAGGCAACCTAACCTAACTTTGTCCTAGATGGTAAATAAATGGTGTATAGGTTGTATACCTCATATTGACATCAGCCAATTCCATACATAATGAGTTCAGTTCTCTCTTAATTAATCTATAGAAGAGGTTTCAGATTACCTGTATTAGACTTTTAAATGGTTTACCTTTGATAATGATAAAACTTAATTTTTCATTTACGGTACCCTACCTAAGTTCTTATGTGAAACAATGCGGTTCTAAAGGGTGATGACAATCATCAAAATGTTGTACTCCGTACGCCAAAACATCAAAGATAAGAATCTTGTTTGGGGGAGATGAAAATCAGAAAAACGTAGTACTCCGCAGGTAAATAAAGTGTTCAATAAAAATCTTGTTTAAAGACAAATTGAAAAGTTGAGGGGACAAGGATATTTTCAGTAATACGCTAGAAACTTTACTGGCCTTTTTTTAAAAGAGTTATTGTGAAAAACAAATGATATAGGCCTACATAGGTCCGACAGATTCATAGGTTTTAACACCGAAGGTTGTACAAATAAAGTTCACACAATTAGAGACTGAAAATAATACCTATTTATCAAATTATTAAAGCACAAGAATAAGCCAAGGAACTAAATGCAAACTGACCTCTATCTGAAACCAAATTTGTTATTGTCACACATAATCATATCCAGAGTTTAAAGAAATTCAATGTTAAAATGATACTTAAACTTGGTTATATTTGTTAGTACTTATATTCAAAGAGAAATAAAGTTGCTTAAAGTTTCTGAGAGAACTTAAATGACAATGATATTTTATGACAGAGGGGCCCTTCCTCCGAATAGGTCTCCCTTTTTTTTAATGAAAGTCTATATCAATGATCCATCTAGTTGAACATAATTAGGCTATACTAGACAACTATCTTCCTTATTAATTACATGGTCTTAATAAAAAATTAGGGAAGTTTAAAACATGACGAGCAAACATAACCTTATCTAATTATATTGGTAACTTGAAAACTTGTGTCACTTTGTGCATGAACTTACTTTTTATTATGTAGCTCTTCTAGTACAGCCCATTCTGCAGCTAAATCCTTTTCAGCTTCTGCTTGTTTATTTGCTAAATATGTATTCACATCTCTCGTAACACCAATCGCAGCCATATTTCTACTATTTTAGTATTTCTAGAGTTATTATAGAATTACAATGCACCTTCTGACACAGCCTCCTAAAGATTTCATTTACTGTAATACTGTACACTGAAAATTTTAAACATTACATATCTCCAATTAAAAACTAATGTTACTGGTTGTTATAGGCTATGTTGTAGAAGTAATATTTTTGTATTAACTTCAATTTTAAGGTATTACTTTTTTTTATGTAAAAAATATCCCATTTAATCTATTATCTTTTCTAAGAACTAATGAAAATATATTAATTATCATTATTTAAGCACCATGAAAATACTTAATAGTAAACATTTTAGTAGTAAAGATGTGGATTCGTTTTGATTATTCGGAAACAACGTTAATTTACCCACGTAAATCCGTGCACTCATATTTGCAACCCTGATTGCCAATGTGCGTAATTACAAAACGCATTATTATCGAGAAGATCAATTATAATATATATAGATCAATTATTATATATTATAATATATAATAGGTAAGTTAATATATTATACCTACATGTACTAATCACACCGGATATATAAAATAAAGAAAAAATTATACATTAATCCAATATAACTGCAACCTTGAAATAGAAAGATGACGTGATTCAGTAGGCGTTAAACCTAACGGCCGCCAGAAGTGTATGAAAATTTTATTTAAATAATCTAAATTTCATTTTCCAATTATGTTAATGGTAAACGTTTAAATTGTTTGGTAGAATGGTGTAAACAAAATTGTTCACTTAATTCTTTAATATTTACTAATAAATAACTGATCTAAGGTATAGTTAATAATTGTTTATCTAAAGAAATGCAGATTTTGAAGATGGACTAATTAAAAACTGGCAGAAATTTTAAGGTAGGCAATTTTACAAGTAGCCTATTCATATTATTGTTCTACTTTATTTTAATCGAGCTTATCATATTATGTTTAGGTACTTCTTTAACTTAACTAATTTTAATGTGCTACTAATGACATGTAATTTTAAGCCTAAAATGGTAAAGCATATGAAGAATTATTAGGCCAACATAAAGACTCTACTGCACCTTCCAGTTCTCTAATGGTCTAAAGCTAATGTCTTTATAAACAGCATTATAAAACAATAGAATGTGGGAATGTAATATTACTAGAATTAATTAATTTAAAATTGGGTACTTTCACTAATTGTTTGTTGATACCATAAGTAAAATGTTACCAAAATATGATTCTACTATATAAGAATAAGTACTTGCCTAGACGACCTACTAACACAAAAAGAAAGAAATTAAAATTTATGTCTTTAATTTATGCCCATTATACACTTATAAAAATGGGTGAAAGTAGCATACTAAGCATTTAAGAATGTAAAAAGAGAAACAGCGTCTCATACAAATAGCCTACAGTATGTAGAGAACAGCTAAGCATTGAAACTTTTAAATTTCTGTACATTTATATAACATAGTAACTTTGTTCTATTTTGAATTTTTGACAACCATCTTGGAACTAACTTTAAATTTTAATATAATTGTATAGTATGGCATATTGTTTTCACTCCATTTTGATTCTAAAACCAATACTACAACTGGTGTTTTAATATCTCTTTTCGTTCTCAAAATATTGGTCATTTACTACGATGGATATTTGGAACACGTTTGACAGATAAATATATTCAAACTAATCCAATATATAATGAATATAAAATAGGTGTCTGAAGATTGTTATTAAACAACCTGTCTTAATTTTTAGTAACTGGTTGTTATTTTAGACACATTTTTTGCTATCGTTAATTTGAAGAGCAACAACAGTATGTGTCAAGACAGTGGGTCTACTACGCATATAACATAAAATGAATCCAAATTTCAAGTGTTTATATCATATCAGTGTTATGTATTACGTGTATAGTATATGTTTTTTAAATTTATAATTTATGACAATGGACCAATTCCAGGTTAACTTTGTAATACTGGAATAGCCAAAATGGCAGTAGTGAAGAAATTGTTGACTATTATGAGGATAAGGCATTTTAATTTAATTATTCCTTTAGATCTGTTCTATAGATATTTTATTTTTTCTCTTTTTGGATATTGTTTGTTATGTGAATTATTAGACTAGTTTTGCCTTATGTGTCTTCGAATCATGAATAATATAGGCCTAGTAATATATATTTTAAAATTAATACCTAAAGACAGAAGAAGAAAATGTACACTTGAAGAAACATTGGTGATTTAATTGTGTGATATGTAAATCAATACAGTGTTTGACTTCAATAATCAATACTTTGGTAATCAGTAATTAAATAAAACCTGAAAATTACCAAATCATCTACACAAACATATAATCTTTCAACTTAAGTGTCAAACATATTACCTAAACAAACCACTACTACTGCAGTATCGACAAATCATTAAAAATACTTCATCACTGTCAAAAGGGAATTTAACGAACATCTTTGAACAATTCGAAATGTATAAAAATTTCAAAATGACTTCAATTCATTAGGCCTACATGAAAAACTACATTTAGATTCCAACATATTATATACGGTAGTGTGATAAGTATAGCGAACATAGATAGGTACCCCTCCAACCCAACATCAGTACAAGTGAACAGCAGTGAAAGCATATGTCGAGACATTGGGCCTACTAAGCACATAACATAAAATGAAACCAAGTTTGAAGTGTTTATGTCAGTGTTACATACTAGGTGAGTAGCCTACGTGTTTTTAAATTTATAAAATTTATGACAACAGAAAAATTCCAGCATAACTTAATAATGGCTGAATAGCCGAAACAACTGTGGTGAAGAGAAAAATTACTATTGACTATTGTGACAGTAAATCAATTAAATTAAATTATTATCAATAATCGGATTGACGATATCAAAAATGTATGTAGGCCTATCCCTTGAGTTGTTTGGTAGTAATCAAATATCTAGGTTATTTATTTCTTTTGAGAGAAAATTTTATTAGCAAATATTCTACAAAGACCTAACTGCTAGAAATTGTTTTGTTTACATCTTGCTTAACATCTTTAGAACTTCTTAATACACTAGAAAAACCTATGCTACCAATGAAATCGCAAAGGGCGACAATTTGTTGGTTAAATTTCAACTAAATGAGTTATGGTGCATCTGTTAAACAAGTATTGCCATTCTGCTTCCCAAAGATGATACTGACCAAGATTTGATATACGTAACCATAAACCACTATTTTATTTGATTCTACTTTCTACCTTAACGAGGTCCAACTGCCAATCATTTTGCTCAAGAAGGTCAATACACCTTCCTTTTAACTGCCAATCTTCAAACTTTTTTTTTTGTTTGTTTGTTTTTTATGTATAGTGCAAGAGTCTAGCATGTACACAATATAATACCAAGCGGGAATTTGAATTTTTAGTTAGTATTTAGTATAAATAGCCATATGTTGTTACTACACAGTAAGTAGTTTTGATATCGCAACCACAGTATTAGTCAGTTTTGTTTTATGTTGAATAATTTTATTTATCAAAAAAGGGTTATTATTATTTTAGTATAGTTTATTTAATGTTTGTGGATGAAGTATGTGTAGTGTGCTCATTCATCAATTTATTGCAAATTAAGTTATGCGCAAGTATTAATTCGAATAACTTCTATAATATATAAATTTTCTTGTTTAGCATAATTCATCAGTTGTAGGCCTACATAATAATTTTAAAAACGGTGTACAGTATTTAAATCATGTTTGTGGTTGATTATGTAATGTAATAGTTTTATGTGCTCATTCAACAATTTGTGACATATTAAACCAAACGCAGCCCATTATATTTACCCAGTGTGTTTTTAATAATTCAAATAAATTCTATAATATAGATATTTTGTTGTATAACATAAAATTCTTCATTTGATGTATATAATAATATTGAAAAAATATAATCCTTATACAACACCAAAATAGAAAGTTTTTTGACTTCTGTGAAATTAAATATATATATTGTTTATTATGCTACTTGTTTTGTGTTGTAAAATACTATATTTTGTATTGTATGGACTAAGAATTTAAAAAAATTTATAGACATGATGTATTTATCAGTTGGTCTACTTTTGGCAAAATTTAAAAAAATATGTTGAAAAATCACATAAAAAAATACCCTGTCACTGAGGGTTAAGGTAGTAGGGTTAGTTAATGCTATACATTTACCACTTACTGCACAAGTGTAGGTTCTATGTAATTCAAGTATTATTATTATTTTGTATATTGTATGTTTCTATAGAACTAATTACAATGTTCAATTTGTAAGACAAACGACAGATCTAATATTTTATTATTATTTTTTTTTTATTATTATTTATACTACAACTAAGTAATAAAACTTATGTAGTAGCTTATATATAATATACAGTTCACTATTAGGCGGAAATTAGCCCACTGATTAAATCCACCGGATATCCACAGAAGAGCTGCAGGAAATAAGTATCATCACTGCACTAAATCTTCAGGCTTGGTTCTCTTAAGTCTCCTAATATTTTTAATCTACTTTATATGCTAAATCTCCATCCGTTATTTTTTTTTTAATGTTTTACCTAGTCCTATTGTCTTAGTTTACCCCCCCCCCTCCCCACAAGATCCAAGTAGTTTTTATTCAGAAAATTATTGCCTTACAAAATAAATACACCTACTGTAATTCTTATTTCTTGGAACATTCACCTGGTATCAAGTAACGCCAACCATCCTGTGTCTCTAATACACATATCTAGTTAATTACCATTTCAATGATCAGGGTTGATAAGAATCTGGCGCAGTATACAGTTCTATTGGCTACAATTAGTTTCTAACACTGGAGAAGAATATGCTGAAGGGTTTTCTCTTATTCCCGACAAAACAAACACAGGGTGACCGAACAATCCCAAAACAGAACAGATAAAACTGGATAACTATATGTCCAGTTCTTGCTCTTGAAGCAAAGATTGAAATGGAACCAGTATACATCTTTTTATATACTGACATCATTTGGGAATTTCAAAATAGCGAGAAGATTGTAAGCATACCAAGTGTATTTAACCAATAGGGACTGGATTTAAGTTACTAGCCATCTTGGGTACCTTGTCAGTCTTTTCATTCTCTTGCAGCCCATAGAGTCCAAATACCACCGGAACCAGATCACTCTACTATTAAGCTATTTAATACTCGATGTATATCTTGGATTCGGTGGTGATAATTTGATGGTTTATATTGACCCAAAAGCTATAGTGCGGTATATATATGGGGTAACAGTCACGCTATAGCCAGAAGTTCTACATCTCTACTAGAACATGAGTTTGGAAGTATAAAATATGCTTCTCCCAATTGCTTTTACAATGTATTCCGCTCCATACTTAGAGTTAGATTGATCCAATGAGGCATTGGTGATGATTCTGTAATGGTTTATTTAATTACAATGTATAATTTCAAGGGCAACTCTTCTTTGTACTTCAGAGTTATCCTTATTGGAAAAATCACTAGGTAGGTTAGATTAGATTAGGTGAGAAATCTAACACTAGGTAGATCCAATCTAACATTAGAAGAGCGAAAGTTCCATAAAACAATCCATACCAGATATCCAAAAGAAGAATAGCTACAAATTTTCACAAGATCGATCACTTACCAATAAAATTGAGTGTTGTGGATGAAACCTTTGCAAATTGTTTAGTTTTTATATATTTTTTAGGGCCAAATACAACCCACTTTGATGGGGAAGTTGAAGGCTTTAATACAATGTTACAACAATTATTCCACTTAATACATAGATTGGACAAATTCTTTCTTATTCAAATTACAGGCTATAAACAGCACAATAAACATACAACAGCAAAAAGAATATATCATTCACTGAATCTAGGGAAACAGATAAACTTTCATTGGATACAATTACATATATTTATGTATCAAAGGAAATGGATGAGCAGATATCCTGGTTAAGAAAGACAACTATGAACAAAAAATATGACATATATCATGCTTACAAATATAACATAAAATTGAAACTAAACAAAATTAATTTTTTAAAGTTCATATGCAGACACATCATCAAACACACCAAAATAACTGTGAAGTATCATCACTGAAGACACAACTGTGATATCTGATTTTCCATGAAAAAGTGCTGTGGCATGTTTTGGTCATTTCATTGTCATTATTCTGTTTGTATATCTTTATACACTTCACCTTATGCAAACAACTGGATACCATCCTGAATGATTGTTAAGCATAACCAAATTCAAGGAGATAAAACAACTTAACTGCCAAAATACTATTAAGATACTAAATAGAGAATGGAGGATCAAGCCTTATTAATTTCTTATTCTGTAATACATATTTATTTATTATTTTTTGTTACAGGTGTTTTATTATTTTATATTGGAGGAAGCAATTGTAACCATACTTTAAATTTTGTTTCTAAAACAGTTTATGAGATAAAATGTTTTCCATCTTTATTTAATTTTATGATTTATACTGTAGACCGAAGGTACTTGAATAACTATATGTTAAATGTTTTTTAATATTTTCCTTAATCTGTGTTAAACTGCCTCGTCAATGCTGTAACTAGTGAAAGCCTGGTCGGAAATAAAATTGTAGAATTTATAAAATATTGTGTTTGTGTTTCATTTATTCCTGTTAAAATAACAGTTCTGGTTCTTTTCAAAGAAGGGTTAGTTCAAAGAAGAAAATTGAACAAATAATCTAATACCAAAATGGCTTATCCAATTGATTTACTTACTTCTTCTTGGTTCGTGTCACTGAATTCAAGTGATGCCAGTGACACTGTTTCTTTTAAATGTTAAATGCGTTATAAGCAACCCTCCACAGACTATTGTCGCCCAAAATATGAATGAAAATAGAAGTCTTGATCTGTTGTAAATTTGTTTTGAGTTTGTCTCTTGCAGCATTTTCTTCAATACAGTTTATGAATATGTGGTCCAAAATTTCCCTACTGTACTCCATACTTTACACAGTGGAGATTCAGAAAGGTCAAAATGGAAAAGGAAATACTCAGTGACTACGAGTCAAATTCAGGCTCTTGATGTGAAGGAGGGGTGCTTTCATAAATACCTAAATCATTTGGTTTGTTTAGTATTTTATACACTTGGGGGTTCAGTTGTAGCAATTCTCTTTCTTTCAATCCACTCATTGCTCCATTTGATTTTAATACCTGAGTAGCCCTGTTTCAAACACGGCCAAGTCCAAAATTTTCAAAATTGATATTATGATTGATTCTAATAGTATTTTTCGTGCTGAATTCAAATATGGAGCCTATTTCTTACAAAAACAGCCACAACAATGCTCAAAATGCATTTAAAAGTGTGACTTCCTTACAAAATTCGGCCAGCTCCACAAGTGCTTACTTACAAACATGGCCAGCTCCGTTTCAGCCAATCAGAAGACACGAATGAGTCACGTGACCAGTACCCATGATCACCCGGGACAGCTTTTATTGTTTGTGTATGTTGTGTGGTAGTTATCAGTCCTGTGATTACAATATTATTTCAAATTTAATTTATGAAGAAAAATGGAACTAAATGTTCAATTTTTTTATAAATTAACAAATTGAGTTTTATTAAAACTAGATATTAGAATAGACCTACCAAACTTGGCTCTTAATAAACTTTGTAAATCACAAATCATCACAGTTTGTTATAAAAACGGCCAACTCCAACTGAGTTTGTTACAAAGACGGCCAACTCCATATCTTAGTTACAAACCTGGCCAAGTCCATATTTTAACACGTTTGCTACCACAATGAGAAAAAAAAAAAATCGTAACCACAGACTGTCGCTGCAATTTTGCTGCGGGCGTGTCCTACTCCTAGCCCAACGCCGCAGATCTGCGGCGGCTGGGCTCATTAAAATAGACTGCCGCCGCAGATCTGCGGCGTTGATTTCTTGATACTAAATGAGAAATTTCTTCGCAACAGTCTATTTTGAAGGTTAGATCGTTTAGGCACGGTCTACAGGATAGTCCGCCACATATATGCGGCGCTTATTCTGTAGCTAGGACTATCGCTGACGTCACTGGACATACTAATTTTGAACAAATTTTATTCGTGGTCTGTGGCGACGGTCACAACCATTAGGTCCAGTCTACAGGGAAGTTCGTGAATTTTTTCGTGGGCTGTGGGAGTGACCCGGCTGCCGCATATATGCGGCAGCTGGTAGCGAACGTGTTAAACTTAAATAACTCAAAAAATAATAGCAATTTAGGTAAAGTTAAACTTAAAATGGTATCTGAAGTATACATTGAACCAGAGGAAAAAAATCACATTTCCTGTAAGACTACTTAATGGCGAAACAGTTTTTTGCCTCTCCTGGAAAATTTTGCAAAATGGACTTAGCCGGGTTTGTAACTGGGCTACTCACCTGTAATTAAGTCCTACTTCTTAAAATAAATGTAATACCTTTTACAGTACCTATCTTTCTACGTTGACCTCTTCTTTTCTTAGTGACCACTGAATCATTTTCGAATCATTGTATGATTTTAAAATATATACTATACAAAATCACTTCTTATAGAACTCACTAATGTAATTGTATGATTTGTTGGATTGTTATTAATTATATGAGTTAAACGATGCATCTTTATTGGTATAATTGACAACCTCGAACTGACAGAGTTGGTACATACACAAAGGGGATCAGTTTGCAAAAGGAAAGTGTTATCAATTTACAGAACTGTCAATTATATTTATTATAAAATTAATATTACTCGGCATTTAATAGGTCAGGAGGGGATCTAACACCATGTACTTTTCTGAAAACTCATTGTTTGGTATTTAAAATCAATACTGCAACAAAAATCGAAAACAATATTGTAATCTAAAATAACGCACCAAGCATCGAGTGAATCAAAAGCCTGGTATGAAATAGAACAAGAAAGGAATGTATAAGGAGGCTTGAGCCCAGGGAAGCAACAAAGAGTGATGAAATATAGAGGATCTGTGACAGCACAACAAAAGTAAACTTAGGAAGGATGCTGTTTTGCAAAACTTAGATACTAAGTACAACACATGACAGCCTTGCAGACGTGAAACTTTTTAAGATCCTTGATTTGAAGCATTATGTCCAGTCTGGTCTGATCATCTATTGAATGTGACGAACTTGATGCTGTGTAGATGACAAGAAACTTCGCAAAACTCTATTTAGATGTCAGAAGACTGATGAGTTAACTCTCAAGAAGTCTACCATTAAAAGTCTTTTCTGAAAAGATCTGCCCTTTTGTCCAATATAAATTTTAAAGCAATCACTATACTTCAATTTGAATTTCTAAGCACCATATTTTTTATATATTTATTACTCTATATTACAGATTTGTTTTTAATAAAATACCCTAAAAGCTCTCAATTTGTAAAGTTTTTACCTTGTATGCTAGAGATTCTGAGTTCAATCTATTTGAGAGTTTAAATATAGTTTCAATATTGACTCTGTACCATGAGAAAATGTGGAGAGCTACAATTAATAGCAACTCTTTGACATGAAAGCTAGAATTATGAGAATAGGAACTCATTGTGCAGATCACTGATCAGCAACAACGAGCTGTTACTGTAAAGATTTTTTTTAAATTTGATTAAAGTTTATAAACTTCTTTGTGTATTACGAAAATATTTCTGTTTGTAGAAGGTGTTTAATAATTGATAATGAAAAGAGCTAATATAATTCATGCTAATAATTTTTATGCACATCTAATTGTCTTGTTTTCATTTTTACGTGGCTCTTTGAATTGTTATGCACATTGTCAATTTAAATTAATGTTGTACCCATTGGTTTGTGCTATGAATTTTATATTGTAAACTTCTTCTTAGAAATCACAAGTAAGCCTAGAGTTTTTGTTATTAAAAGCGAAAAGCTACCACAAAATCATCTCTTTCAAGTCTAGGCATTTGCAATCTAATATCAGGTACTTTGCAATTCCTCTTGCAGGACACATTTACTAGAAAAATGTTTCCCGGTGCATATGAATATCCTGTAACAAACCCTTAACAATAGAAGATCAGATGTAATTTGTTTAGAAAGGGACCGAGTGAGAGTTTAGTCAGCCTCTTGGTAGCACAGCATATGCTACATAATGGCATAGATCCTACGAATTTAGCTGCTGGTATTTTGTTAGCCAAAATGTCCACATATTCATTCCCATTGATTCCAACAATAACAGTAAAACATTATATTGTTGAGCCACCCTCCTAGCTATGATGTGTTTCTGAAACAATTTCATACCAATTTTTACCTGAATTCGTTAGAATCCAGGATTGTCAATGGCACCTAGTCAGTTGTTTGTATATAACCTTATTCTTCTATCCAAGTCGCAAATTTTCTTGGACACAGTCCAAGGTTGTTGGATATATTCCTGTCGGCTGGACATATTCCTGCTCAGGTTTGTCTTCTTGGGTTCCAACTCATGTTTTATAACCGACTGTAAACTACTCCAACTCATCCATATGTAACAGCTTTCTTCCCATTAGACATTCCTTTCACTATAAATAGCTTTGAGAAAGAATATTTCAACAGGATGTTAGGTAATAAATAAACTAAAATCTATATTGTATGACTTGAACGAGTTTTGTTTTATTATGTAATACCATTTATGAATAAATTGTTATACAGTAATAATCATTAATGGAAATATGCACACTCCATATTGTGAAATAGGCTAAGGTCTGAGAGACATTTTTATTTGTAGGCTATACCTAATCCACTAAGGAGCTCTTGGTGATATGGCAGGGTGAGTAGGCAGTACTGAGGCTACTTCAGATTTAAAATATAACATCTAAACTATTTTCTGTGGGCTAATTAAACAAAATAAGATTTCCTTGCAAAATAATATATAATATTCATAATGAAGAAGGTTCAGTTAATGATTATTCTGCATTTTAAATAGATTTAATTGGTACAATAATTAATTACTTGTTTGTTTTAAACAGATTGTGCAAAATAAATGGACAAGAAATTCTATTGTGAATGTAACATTTTTATACAGCATAAATGATGAAGTAACATTTTTTGTAGAAATTTAAATAATTAATATTTTTTAAATAGATAGGGTAAAAAATATTTTTAAATTAAATTCCATTGCACAACAATGAAGAACCTAGTCCTGCTGCTTGGAAGACTTTTCAGTAAGGTACTGTGCGGTTAATACAAAAAAAAATTCCCATCCCAATTGTTTTAACATTCTCAACCAGATTTCACTACCAATTGCCGCTTCCCACTTCATTATCCTTTTTGGTATATAATTCACTCTTGAATATTATAAATAAAATTCATCTTTCCTGTAATGGGATGAATTTTTTTATTTTTTTTTTATTTACATGTTTCGAGATGTCACTCTCAGTAAAATATCCTTACTCATTCCGAAGTATGTTAATAAAATATTAAAATTAACACAGACATCATTTATACAGATATATATTTATATAATGTAAAGGATGGTACACACTGTAATTACTCAATTGTTAGCCATCTTTTGTGTCATATAAACACATATATGAAATTTCTATATGTGTGTTAGTGTCAATTTCAATGATTTGTTAACGACCTCCAATGAACAAGAAATTAATTTGATAGGATTACAGATCTGAAATGTCTAAATAAAGGAAAAAATATGCAAAAATGCCAAAAAATAAATAAAAATAACACTTTATAATAAAATTAGGTTATTTACTGTAAGCCCATAAAAATTATAACAACTTTATATTCCATGTTGTGGGGAAGAGCAATTTGTTTCAAAGTGAATCTAACTTTTTACAACTTACGAAACTTAAATGGCTGCCATATTGATTGATGAATTTGCTTTTAAACACTTAGTGGGAAGTTGCCAAAAGTTAAACCAAACCTACTTACCTAATGTAAAGTCGTATTTTTAGTTTTTAACTATATTTTTATTGTTTTCTTAAATAGTAATTAGATACGGGATAAATAATTGTACGATAATATGTGTTAGAATAACTTGTCATTTACACCTTTATAAGGAATATGAATAATCACAATTTTTTAATCAACTTAATATAACATTATATATTATTGAAGTTACCATTTTAAAATCTCAAGTTAAACCATGAATATTGGGTGAAACCTACATATTTATTGGGCTGACAGCATTATTAACAAAACAAAAATGTGTTTATAAGGTGGTTTTAAAAAATTTAGATGTATAAAATATTCAGTCCACTAAATGGAGATAAATGTTCGGATCTTAACCAATACAAAGCATAATTATAAATAAAATATCAAAAACAAAGGTTTTTTGGACATATGTTTATCAGACTTTTCCCTTTATTTCAATGTCTACTATCAACTCCCATAATTTGGCAGACTGAGAGTGAAACATACTGTATATATTTGTTAGTTTTACTGTAGATGTCATAATAATTATTATTGTTCAATTTTATTGTGTAGGATTAACTTTAAAATTTTATTATAAATTCAAAATGGCTGCCATTTAAAAAAAAATGGAAGGTTTTTTGAGAATAAATTTTCACCTTAGGGTGAATATCCCACAATAGAACAATGTTTTTTATGTTTTAAAAAATTGAACAGTATAGCTAAAAAAAGTTATTTTTAACTATAGCATAATATATCCTAAAATATAAAAAACAAAATTACTAATAATAGAGCAGCTTGTATTTAAAACAATGATTGTTTAAAACAGTATTTTTTTATTAAATTACTACCTTCTTATTTATAGCTTTTATGAGCTTATAATTGTTTATTTTGAGCAGTGTCAAAATCTGTGTATATTACGGTCAAGGTTGGTAAACAAATGCTGATCCACAAAATACAACACAAGAATTTGCATTTATAACAGTGTTTCAAACCTTTTATTCTCTAGTATTATTTCAAATGAAATGATGTCTAAATGAATTAAAACTACAAAAAAACCTGCCAAACACTAGAATTTAGATAAAACTGTCACATAGGATGTGCTAACTATGTTATTTGTTTCTACTGTCACTAATGTAAATTTTTTATTAATTTTGTTGAAATATATGTAGGGTAATAATTTTACAGTAAATTAGCTTCTTATGTATGTGCGAATAATCTGTTATACAATTTAACTTTAAGCTTATTATTCTAGAAAGCCTCGGGATTGTTGGAATTAATATATTATGTATTGTCTATTTTTAAACCATCTATAGCAGTCCCTTGTATTGATGTAAGATATAGCAGTTTTGTTTACATAGAGACATCTTCAGGCTTCGCACATAAAACTTCAAATTTTTACTACCTCAAATGTCTCTGTGTAGAGGAAATGAACAATTCAAAACAAAGAATTGTTTTAGACCTCAAACAGTATTTATAGAGCATTACATCATTTAAAGAAGTGTACTAACTAGAGCTTTTCAACAGTTCTCTTAGTTACAATTTTATTGTTACTAAAATAAGAAATGGGAGGTAAACGAGCAGCATATGGTTATACGTTACTGTGAAATGGAATTAATTTCCATTGTCAATCGTCAAACAGTACATTTTTCTTAATATCTCAGACATCAAAATAGCTATAAACTTGTATTGTGGCTCAAACAGCTCGTCTTTGAATTTTTCTTACTATAAAATATTACTATTTTTTATAGATAAAAACTGTTCAAATCGGTTAAATACCAAATGTCCCCCCGCTCCAATAAACAACCAATCTGAGTTTTAAATATCACAGTAATCTGACAAAATGTTCTAGTAAACAATCTTCTGATTTTAATTTTCTTTTAAAGAATCTTGTTACACCTCTGTAAGAAAACAAACCAAATTTAATAGTCAAAAATTGCAACTACTGGCGGTAAAAATATGTTAGGAAAACATTATCATTTTTATTATGAGCTCATTTTCAAACCATGACCCACACAAATTATCAGCTGCACAAAATGAGTTATAAGCTCATGTAAGATAAGAAGGAACTATTGAAAAATATTCCCAAAGATTACCATTTTGAAATATATGCTGTCATTTTTCTTTTCAATGGATGGATAGAAGAAAAAAAAACCTAGTTTATTGCTAATTTTGAATAAGCTATTATTGAAGATCTTTGTAAATTTTGCGATAATTTTTTTTTTAAATTATTTTCAGAAATAACTTTTTATTTTTTACTATAGCATATTAATTTTCACTTTATTGGATGTAGCCTACATTTTAAATCTGCACAAACAGAATAATGTGGAACATTGTACACAATTTATCTCAAAATTATCCATAAAATTTTAAAGAAATTTTAAAATCAGACGCCAATTTTGTTCAATGGTTTGTAAAACTGAACTTACATCAAATCTTATTAACCATAAAAATTTTGATTTCTAAAATGTTCCAATGAGTAGGGTCGGTGAACATAGTATCTGATTGTTGGTGTTCTCCTGGTTGCAGATGTCATTCAAAGAAAATACATAGGGAAGGGAATTAATTATTGATTGACTGATTTTTTTTTCCAAAAAATGCTGATATTTTGGATTCAGTAATCATAATTTGATTATTTATACAGTTGAAACTCTATATTATTTTCGAGCCAGTTGACATAAACTATTAACACAATAAATTCTCAATATAAATTTAGAACAACGTTTATTTTAATTAATATTTGAATAAAAATTAAATTTCTTGTCCATTCTATTTTGCACTTAAAAAGCATCATCAATGAGCAAGAGTTTCACCTCTTAGTTTCTATTCATATTTCCAGTCCTATTTGTATTATAAATTTTATTTGAGGTATTTCTTTACATTTCTTTGTGCCCATAAAAATGGGTATAAATAATTATCATAAATATAATTAACTATGTACAAAATTTTCAAATTTTTTTTTTCTACAAAGCACTGTAAAAAGCTGTAATTCGACACAAAACTATAAAGAAGTTGAAATAACACACAAAAATGAAATAACAGCAATGTTCTTAAAAATATATATACTTAATCATATAAAGTTTTGAACTATACAGTAACAATACGAAAAAACAAAACAAATTTAAGAAGGATAAAAAAAATGGAGAGACTTGGAAACATGAACACACAATGGTTTAAAAAAAAATTTCCCCCTAGAAAATAAGACTTAAATCAGTCGGCTTTCTATTCATTACTTTGCATCCCCCCTCCCCCCAGGACAAAATTGCACAGCTAAAATTTGTTCAATACAAAAAAAGGTTAAATTAAAAAAACAAAAACATTTTTCAATGACTTCTTTTTATTGACTTTTACTCTCCTTTTGCTCTCTGCCTTTAATGATACATACTAACAAGCTCAATTTGAAATTTGTTTTTTCCCTCTACAAAAACTAGAGGAATTACACTAAAAAAATAATCCCACCATACAAGAATGCATCACAGCCCTTCTATCCTTTCGTCTTACATCTAATCTCAAAACCAATATTGCTCGCAAATCCTGCCTTGTTAAAGGCATAACAACATTCTTTCTAAAAACCACATTTTATTGAATAAATACTGTATCTATCAATATTGAAATAAAAAAATGTGTTATTGAACTGTTTAAGTATGGTTAGAGTTAAGTTAGGCTACGATATTCATATTGACAATGTGGTTACACCAAGTCATTCATACTCATCATTCCAAATATAATTGCAGTATATACAAAGTCAACACTAGAAATTTAATAAACAATATAAAAACAACGTCCCCAAAATGGAGCATACTATGCTAAGCCTTCTTATTTCAATAATCAACTTTATTTACATTTTTTAAACAAAAACAAAGCGAATTTTTTTTATTTATTTTATATAGTTTTTTTGTTTAATTTTATTTTTCATTATTCACTAACACATAAAAACAATTTGGTAAGGTACCAACCATATTCCAGAAGAACGTTACAGGGCTGTTATAATCTAAATTACAGATACATTATTATGGTTTTATAGATGTACACATTGAATTGGGGCTGTTATTGCTTTATTATGGCCTACTTGTAAATATTTGTGTACCTAAGTACTGTCGTAGTGGAATACAGGCTACGAGTTATAAATATTTTCATCTGATGAAATTTTTATTTCTTAACGGTATGTCAAACGATTGTCTGTAATTAAAATGTATTTATTATTTAAAAACATATTATTTTTAAATATTTAAAAACAATTTTCTAGATGAATGAAAAAATGAAAAATCATTTTTAATTAGGATTGTTGATTTTTAATTTCTATTTGTCAGAAAAACATATTCTTTGTTGGCGATAGATGAAAACTATACATTGTTTACAAATCAAGAAAGATTCATTAAAATAAATTGTAAGTTTAAAATATAATACAAACTTATTAATGATTTAGTTTATTTGGACATGTGCCATCATTTGTGTATATAAAAAGTAATAAATGATATTTCAAGAGTATAAATCAACTCTTGTTATCAAAAGATGAACTGAGAACATGAGAAGAGTGAAAAAGCCTTATATATTTTTTTGCGACAGAGAAAATTAAAACTAGTAATCTAAGAAAAGAGTCAAGGATACAGGGGAATTTTGTTCAGTCCGATTATCACTCAACATTGATCATTCACCGATTTTTAGACCATGACTTCTTTGTGTTTTGTTCTGAGCCGTTTAGAATGGTGCCAGTTTGTTCTGAGCAACTGCCGCTACAGTCACTAATAGTCATCGTAGGCTCTGAATAGTTGCACAGCTGGTCGGTGAATATAATCATCAGTCGTTAACATACATTGGATGTGAAATGAGGGCTCACAAATTTTCAGATGAACAGGATGAGATTCTTGTGGAGAAAATTGCTTATCTTCTCTCGTTGTGGCAGCACTAACGTCCCTAATTCAGTGACTAATGAGGAAAAACACTGAAGTTGCCGACAAAGTTAAGAAACCAGGTGAATTTGTTGATTGTTTATATTTTATCCCCTGCTTTTTAATTTAATTTTTGTTGTTTTCTTTGTTAACCTCACTAACGACGTATATACTATCCGAACAAATTATTAATTAAGTTATAATTTAAGAAATGTTCTTAGATTTTTGTCTTTTATTTCTACTGAATTTACTCAAAGTCATTTTCTCACAACACTAAGCTCTGGGACACTGTATGAGTGGTAAAGAAAATAAGCAGTCTGGTCAATAATCTGATCGACGTAGTTGCTCAGAGCCAAATACTACACCCTCGATTATCGTGGGTGTAATAATCTTTGAACAATGATCCTTTTATAGAGTACTTAGTTTCCTCAGCTATATTATCCTCGGCTATATTGGATCGTATTCTAGGTTCATCACTTGGTAACAGAAATAGATTTATACTCTTTACACACAAATGATGGTAAGTGTCAAACTTTGTCAACACTATGAACATTCCATCATTTCAAAATAAAAATGACAATTTAATATTCTAAATTGGAAATGATGAAAAGAACGATTTTTGTTTTGTTTTTCACTGTCAAGTCACATAAGAGGTATTGATTTAGAATTTATTTCATATTACAATCGGTGTAATATTTTAAGAATATAAATAACCTTTTAAGAAGAAAATTTAACTTTTACAGTATAATAAGATATTATTGCTGTTGATGCCTGTATTTATACACCTACATTAGTCAAAATACCTTTGAAGATCAAATTAAAGGTTTTTTAAAAATATGGTGTAGGATCAGGTACTTACTGGCCACATTGAAACAATAGACAGTATAACATAATGGTTTGCATAATTTAAATCAGAAGACAACCATTTATGCAATAATTGCAGTACACAAAAATATTCAAACATTAAAATCTAAAAAGTTGTCTAAACATTTGTTTACCCGTAAAAGTTGTACAATATACTTGAAACTAATCTGGCCAAAGTCACAGTTTAACTAATATTTGAGTAATAAATGCACTTATTATGCACATCCAAAACAATACAACGGGATTTTTTTTTATCATACTTGTTAAGAAAGTAATGTTATTACATACAATTTGAATAATAATAGTGACAATGTGTAGTGGTGAATTCTATTTGATTAAATTTCTTTTCAGATGATGTATATTTACAAAAACAATTTAGGATATATAATAATAATAATAATCATAGTCAATGCCATTCTTTTGCTACTCGTGGTTGATTTTGTTTGGCAGTGTATATCAAAAACTTTCGCCACCTTTAGATTAGGCTCAGAAAAAAAGAACCACAACCAAACCAATTTCCATGAAAAATAAAGACAGAATTCTGCCGTTACAACTTGTCCTAGCTAACTCAGGTACACATGTATCTACCTCTAATACTATATCAGGATGTTTCAATTGACAAGAGTCTATTAAGAAATATTTAGTAAGATAAAATAGTAAACACTTTTTTTGTACCTTTTTTAAAATAGCTGACATTTGATGATGAGCAAAATCTTTTAAAACAATATCAAAAGTTCAAGGAGATAAGAACAAAGTTTTAGGCCATAAAAAAAACCTATTTAACAAAGTAGCACCAATGCAATGAAAAAAAGAAATGAAGTTGAAACATTTTGAGATCACAAAAACAAACAGGATGAAAGTCAGCTACGAGCAATTATTCTATTTGCATCAGGTGACATTTATTTTTATATACATAACAATATACACTAGTGCAAGCCAACAGCACCCAAATAGATTTGTACTTTAATTGTTATCAATTATTAGCCATTTTTCTTCTATCTGTTTTTATTAAGAGAAAAAAACTGCAAATAAAAGTAATACTAAAATAAGCACTGATTATAATTTTTAAATTTATTACAGTTATCTGCAATGTTTAATTTAAGTATAGACATGTTTTAAGATATTACAATAACAGCATCATTTCTATTTGTAAAAAATAAATATAAGGATACACAGATGTTTATTCTATGGAGGTACAGCGAAAATTTAAGATGCTGATCCCATATTTTTTACAGGCATCAATGAGGAATATGGGAGAAATTGTTACATTCCACAATAGATCCATAAGGTTCACAGTGGAGAAGGACCTGTGCGGGTTACTTTGAGTAAGAGAAAAAAAAGGTATGCACTACTGGGACAAAACAGATCTATGCAGTCATCTGCAATATTACAACTTTATAATAAATTTGTAAGATAAATTGACATAGTAGGAAGGAGTTTGCCGTAATCATTTATAGAAAACACATTTTAAATTCTCAACATTATCTAATAATATTGATTTATGAATAAGAGGGGAAAACACTGCTTGAAAGTAGTTGAAAATTCTCCATCGTCGTCGTAATTTACAAATTGAAATTCCAAAATTTGCCGTTGGACGCATGTGTAAAATTAAAAGTAATGATCGTAAGTGTTTTTTATAAAATATTCTAGACACTGTAACATGGAGTGCATTCTGCTGTTTTAACCGCATAATTATGAAAATTTAATATGATTTATGCTAACTACCAAAAGTACTTGTTAGAAATGACACGAAAACACAATATTTTGTAAAATTCTATTAGCATGCTGTTAAGCTGCCTCGTAAATGTCAGCAAGACTCAATAATTGTAGAATTTTACAAAATAAACATATTGTGCATCATTGAATCAATTTACAACTATTGTAGCTTTGAATATAGTCATTATTTCACTCATAAGGGTGTTTTAACTGCTCAATTTGAACAGCCTCTATTCACATTATGTTTTCCTCAATTTGAAAACAAAATTAAGTAATTTTTAAAATGTTGTCCAGATTTATAACTGACATCAATGAAAAAACATTTTTATTCTTGTCTAACCTTTAAAATATATACATTTATAATATGATTTTTCTTAGATAACCGATGTTAGAAAACTAGGTTAACCAATATTTCATGGTGTAATGTTGTTATTAGCAGACTAGCATCATAAACATCATGGTGAATTAAATTACATGTAACCAAGGGCGTACCCAGGATCAAAACTGGGGGGGGGCAAGCCATGGTCATTCAATATACAATTGATTATTAAAATAGTTATTTCAAGAATTGTATTAAATTCCAGCAACAAAATGTATAATAAAGATTAATTTTTTTGCTTCCAGGGGGGCAGCTCCCCCCCCCCCGCTCCTCGCTGGGTACGCCCATGCATGTAACAGTTTTCATATTAAAATGTTATGCATTTTTCCTTAAGTTTTAGGAATATTTCTGTTAGTTGTAAACTTTAGAACACTATGATCATCACTTTTTATTATTTTTCCATATGCATCCAGTTTTGGTATGATATGAAGATCTTTTGCACCGTGATTATGATTATAATGAGACTTGTAACGTTTTAAATACAACATTTATAAACACTACACTAAGCCTATACACATAAACAGTGTCCAACTCCTATACCAATGTTTATCTGTAACAGGATTACCTGAAAATAGCTGAACTAAAGAGAAACATACTTTTCAAGTAAAAATGATATATGGTTTAAGAGGTTAACAGGTAATGTAATATATTTATACAATTTTAATAACGTTAGGTCTAAAAGTGCAGTGTTTTTTTATTTTTTATTATTTTATTTTGATCCCAGTTATGAATTCACATCAATTTGTTTTTCTACTTTCATTTAATAATATTAATCCGAGTCACAATAGCTTGTGAAGGACCTACTTGGGCTTTTTAGTTAGGTAATGAGTGGTTCGCGCATGAATTCGGGTTACCATAATATGAGTCTTTGCGAAGGAAAAAAAAATTGTAATCTCAATCATAGCTACTTGACCTCATGATGCTGGATCTGATAAACCAAAAACCTAATAAACACCTAGTGAAAACAGTGTCTCCTATTTTCATTAATTACACAATATTCTATCAATAAACTTCCACAAAACTATATGAGCTTAGTATTCACTGCCCACTATAGAATGCATTACTAACACTAGGTTTGTTAATAACCTTGAGATCAAGTTCTATTCAATGTTTGTTATTACAATTAGTCAGAAATTGAGCAATTAACTCGATTAATATATTGTAATAGAAAAAAATAATGATAAACAAAGAATGATGCCATTGCTTGTAAGCTTAAGTTGTGGGAAAACTTTAACAATTCAAAATTCAAGCGTTTTATGCATGATTAAACGAAATTTGTTTTTAAAAAATTATTAATAATGTTAATGTAACGATTGTTAAATTCGAGATAAGCTTTGGACAAATTTTTGTGAAACATTGTTTTGATAAGTTAAATAATTTATCATAAAGAAACATGTTAAAAAATTAGTTTGAAAAGTAAACTGATGATAAAAAGTATAAAATCTCATAAAAGTGAAATTAATCAATATACAATGATAATATTTTTACTAGAATGAATTTTCATTGGAAAGTTATGTATAAATTGTTACAAAATCTGTACCGCAAGTGCCCATTGTGGGTCTAGATATGTTAGATGGATTTTCATTAGATGACATGTGGTCAACACATAAAGTTTCCATTATTGTAATGTTAGCTTTTCTTACTCACAGTGTTCGAACTCGGTACCTCTGTCGCACAAAGCAAGAGCAGCCTCTAAACCAAAGCAGCAGCTTGTAAAATTTGGTGAATTAATTAATTTTATTTATTTTTTAAACTTGGAGAGCATCTATTTTCATAACATCTCGTGAAAGGCCTAAGATTAAACGACTTATTAGTCAAGTAATCTAGAGGCACCACATTGAGCTCCCATTGCCGTTATTTCTAGCCTTCACAACTAGATTTCATTACTCTCCACTTAACCTCGCAATGTTTACACAGTAATTTTTTAGCCTTATTTATCTCGTAACGCACACCTAACAAGAGTGATAGACACTATATACCTTCCAGAAGCTCAATTTAGAACCACTGCCATCAGTTTAGCAAATAAAATAATAATTGTGAGAGAAGATAAATTTGACATCAATTCAAAATATAATCTTAACATGTTTCTGTTACTACACAAAATATATTAAGCATTTATGTCATCATAAAGTTACAATTAGCTAATTGTTAAAATTTTGACTTCAAATGTTTGTTTTGCAGTTTTCAAAAAATCTAATTGATTTAAATTAAAGACAAAAAAGGAAGTATCTATATAAAATGAATGAAAACATAGTGTAAATTAGCCATCTATTATGCTTTTAAAAAACTGTATTTATAACAATTATAATCTAGTGCTTAAAGAATATTGACAGCAAGTTTTTATGAAATGAACAATATTTTTTTTATAAATTAAAAATATTTTTACACATTAATTTACATGAAGAAGACAATACATTAAATGTATGCTTGACTAAGATCTGGTAAATTATTTTTATATTCAACCTTATTGTCACAAAAGTTGAATGATAAATAACAATAACATACAATAAACAAAACTCTAATTATTATCAATGTACTAATTACAATTATTATATAAAATTTTCTTTATTAATAAAAGAAAAATGGCAGTTACCCTAAATTTACAGAGTTGAGTTGATTTCAACCCCTTTTTGAGTCTTAGAGATTTGATAAATGGCATAGCATCACCGGTTTCTCTGTCTCGCTCACCAGTAAACTCATTTATTTTACATGTATGACAAGTCGAAATTCACTGTTATTGTCAAATTATAGATTGATTTTTTTTAAATAAAATAAACATTTATAGTCTGATTTTATTCTTTGTATTAGAAACAAATTTCAAACTAGTTGAGAGAAAAATTAGATGGTAATTATTTTAAATTTTGATTCAAGTAAATTCACATAAATAAACAAGAAAAAAATTGTCTGTATGGTACTAAAAGTGCAACAGATTTTAGCTTATTTTAAGATCTGTATAATTTAATTCTTTTTATACACTTAAGCGTTGTTTCGCCGAACACTACCCGGCTTCTTCGGGTGTAGAAATCAAGAATTAGAATGAGTACAAAAACAATGGACACAACATATAACACTGGACAAAATACACAATTGGATATGATAAAACTCTTCAGCTAAACGAGTAAAAATTATGTTTTGATCTGGTTACATGATATATATATATATATATATTATTATAGATATATATATATAATATATCTATTTTGTCAAACCGTCTGTTGTATACAGTATTTACGAGGGCTATTTGAAGTCAGTGACTTTGATAAGAGATGTGGTTGAGATAAATCACAAGTTTCATTTCATCTTTGGTGGGTTGCCAACTTATTACAAAACTTCAAGATCTAATAGAGACTTTTTTGACAGGGTTCAAAAGCAAATTTCACATGCTGATAATTTTTTGCAAGGGAAAACCGTTATGATAATTGGAGAAAAGCTAAAAATTTCACAAGTAATTCACTGATTTGTTGTCTTTGTACAACACTAATGTTGCTGAGCACCCAAGACATCAGAATCAGCTCACAAATGAAAAGATGGTTAATAAAATCATTTTGTAGGACGACAATCGAGTGGAAATTTGCGAGTGAGATAATAAACATATTTTAATGTCCTGTTTGAACATTATGGTATGTGAAAGCAACGGAAACATGGATACCATGTTTGCTCACAGTTGACCGAAAACAGAATCGTGTGACCATTTCGAAGCAATGTTCTGACATGTTCAAATGCAATTCAAGTTTTTACACTATAAAAATGAAAGAACAGTTAAATCAGCAGATGTCTCCAGCCGAACATGCTCTGAAGAAACAAAATCGAATTTTTTGGAAAAGATATGGCCACGATTTTTTGGGATTCGTATAAGATAATTTCGTAACAGATAATTTTCGACTCTCTGGAAAAGTGAAAAACTATCACTGGAGAGTAATATTTCTCTTTATTGGATCAATTTCACGTTGAATTGATGAAAAAGCTGTTCACGACATCGGTAATTACCATAACCAAAATTGTTCAATTGGATTCCGAACAGCACCTTCAACCACCATCCCTCAGATTTAGCACTTGTGCTAAATCTTTCTCTTTGTAAATATCAAGCTGAAAAGATTTGCATCTTTAAAAAAACATTTATTTTGAAAAGTTTCAGAAATTATATTTTTTGTAATACTTAAAGAAATTGGAAAACCATGAACAATATCTATTGAGCTAAAAAGTGACTTTATTGAAAAGTAAATCAAATTTTGTATGAAAATAAATTCTTTCATTTCAATGTCATTCACTTATAGAACAGCTCTCGTATATATGTTTTAAGTGTTCAGTTCTTCAACTAAAATGCCGTCAGTGTTTGGTGAAACAACACATAAAACAATAAAATTGCACAGATATTTTGTACTGATTTTGATCTACAATTCAAATACAAATAAAATATATAATATTAAACATTTAGTATATAACTAATTTAAAAAACTTCTTAGCAAGATGGCGTTCAAAAATTAAAATGGCGTTAAATACATATTCTAGGTTGTAATGAATCTTGACTTGTTGAAATAAATGAGTTTACTTCTTAGGGTATATTATTTATTTTGTACTATATGCTTGGTGAGAGAGTGACATTTGGATTGTATGCTCACAGTGAGGTAAAGAGACACACTTTCAAGCAAGAGAGGCTCAAAAGGACAATCTCTTGTTAATCTGATCCTTTCTAAAGCATTGCTATCACAGATAAGGATAGTAAAAGAGACAAACTGGAAGGAAGATAGAAATCAGATTAACCAAGAGAAATTCCTTTTGGACAAAAGTACAATGTTCACTTATCAGTAGTTATGTAGTACTAGAAAACAGTATAAAACACGTATGTTATGAAAAGCAATCAAATAATTTACAGATAATTATGTTTCTACAATGGTATACTTTGACAGAAGTTCATTTGTTCTTTAAATCACTGGGTAATTTTTCGCACAAAGAATTAAGCAGTCAAAATAAAGTGAGGAACAAATATTCACTGCGGTTCTGTCTTGATTATGGTATTAACAGGGGATGTGATGACAGAGACGGGGCTACTACGAGGGAGCGGGGCTGGGGGCTCAGGTACAGGTGAGGGAAAGGCTGACTTCTTCTTTTTATGTGAATCTTCTTCCTGTTGTTTTTGGTGCTGAAACAAATTTTAATTCGTTTTATTAGTCGTTAACAATCATTTTAAAATTTCTATATGGTGTGTTAGTTTTTTAACGCTATGATATTATCATGGTACGTGTCGCGTTTTTATCTTTTCTTAATGATAAAGACACCTGCCTTGATATATTTAAACATTTGTTTTTATATGTTCTAATGTTTTTGTTGTTGGTATCATTGGATAGGTCGCATTTCAAAAGTTATAAAATTGATCGGTATTTACTTTATTATCACAAACTTTTTCCCTTTCTTGGGCACATTTTGTGTCCTCTGGAACTGTCACTGTCATTAGGTAGTTGTGTTTTTATACAAAAATAGATAGTTTAGGTAATCAAACAAAAATTCTTGAAGTGTGTATGGAGAAACAATAGCAATTAATTATTAAAAGCTGGAATCTGTCTTTGTGTTATTAGAGGTAGGCGAAGATGAAAATGAGTAAAGTCTTGGTGGTTATAAAGGCCGATGATAGAAGTAAGATATGGTATAGATGTGATTTGGAAAATCTTTTGTAATGAACAAAGCGAATTGTTTTAAACCAATTGGTTCAAATCTCTCATAAACCATAAGTGATCACAAATATTACTAAACTTGTTTTTGACAAATGTCACTGCATCACTTTACAAAACTCTATAAAATGATATTGTTATTTCTTTTTGTTTCAGCCAAGTCAATACCCACGAGTTCAGACTAGACATCCCAAAACATCTTATAGGCTGAGGTGCTAGGGTTGTAAAATCCACTTCTGGGATTTATAAACAAACAAAAATTTATATAATTATATAGTGCTGCTTCATCAAGGCCCTAAGTTACAAATAAGAATGACGGTATGGAAGTATTGTTAAGTTTTAAACTAACAAACGTTTTTATAATAATAAAATATAAATTTTAGAATCATTAAGAGTCCAATTTAATATCTTCGATTGGTAAAGATACATGTTTCGTGCATGCACATAGGCGACATCCTCAGGCTAGTTTATGAAAAATGTTAACCCATTAAACTGCTATTAGACAATTAAACAGTTAAATAATGAATAAACGCAAATGAAAAAGTATAACCAGAGCAAAAAGATTTGTATAAATGTGCAAAGTGACTGAAAAAATGTAGGCCGTTGGAATTAATAAAAAAAGTACGATTTTCAGGAAATTTCATCTCTATTCGATTTTTTTGCATAAAATGCGTTTAGGTATGAAAACTTGAAAAATCACAATCCGTATGCATGTTAGGTTGGGGAAGAGGCCAAAAAATGCATAATTTTTATTTTATTTAGGTTTTAAATGAAAAAAAAGTAAAAAAACGTACTTTTAAATTTGAATTTCCCGCCAGCATCAGCCCGCCATTTTGAATTTTCCAATTTTCATTTCGGATTCGTAATCAGCAACCTGGAAAACCCCCCGAGTAAAATATTTGGACAATATTTTATTAATTTTAAAGTGATTATAAAATTTTAGTTGTTATGCATACATATTATGCGCTTTTGGATGCATTTTTTGGCTTAAATGAGCTCATAAAGGATCCTAAATAGCTCAATTTTTTTCATGAAGATTGGATTTTAATAAAACAAAACATTTTTCCCATATTTTAATTTATTTTAAAAGATTATTATTGAGAAACCCTTGAAAAATGCACTTTTTTGCATAATTGTGCATTTTGTTTGCCCCTTCCCCAACCTACCATGCATAGGGATAGTGATTTTTCAAGTTTTCATACCTAAAGTGTGTTTTTACTTTTAATTGGTTAAATTAATAATAACTGTTGGTGAATAGCAGATAAATTTTGGCCACAGTTTTTCAATATATTATATATTTTATATATTATGTATGTATTCTAATATCTACATTATTGATATAAACTCAATAACAGTATGTTCTCTCCAGGTACGGAATGAAATAATGTCAACATTGAAGGAATACGTTTATATAAAATAAATATTAGAAGATATATTCATTATTTCAACTTGTAATAGAATTGCTTGTTAGTGTTAGCCATTTGTACATATAAAATAGAGTTTATCACCATGTATTATTGACTACAGTTTGTGTTATGTTATATATAAAGGTTTCTTCATTAATATACACTGGCATGAGTATGTCACCTGTATGTATCCATGTATATTTATCAAACTATCAATATTTTAAAATAGAGTGGTATAGACTCTAAACCAGCCTTCAGTTAAATTCCTCACCTTTTCTAGCTGCTCTTGAAGCTGACGCTTTTCTTCTGATAATCTACGGTTATCGGCTTCAACTCTGTCCAATCGAACAGCTAGCCTTTCAACTAGTCCAATGACACGTTGCCGAGTTGCTTCTTTAGCATCACTAAGTGCATCCAACACAGCTGCTACTTGTTCGACTACACTCCCAACAGCTGTAATTAAAAAATATGGATTTCAGTTAGAATTTTAAGTTGAAAATTTGAGAGAATAGTTTTTTTAACTACGTTTTTAATTAAAAATTATTCCTTAAAAAGAAACATAGTATGATACGACAGGAGTCAAAATATTATAATAAGTCAAATGAAATTAATATATATTGAACTGAATGAAAAAATCTGATCTTTTTATTAACTTGAATGAAAATAATATACATTGCTTGAAGCAGAAATAATATACTCTAACGAAAGACAATTTCCCACAATCCTTAAACATCAAACTCAGCAATATATTTTATTACTAAATGGAAAAGAAACAATATACACTAGTAGAGATATTTATTTATCATTATATCCCAAAGAAAATAGTAAACATTTATTCATCCAGTTTATCACAGACATAAAAACAAAACAATCATACCTATTTTATTTGTAATTGTCATTTCAGGTATTGTTATTTATATACAATTTGTATGTAACTTACTGTTTAATAGTCATGCTATAAACATGTGTGAAAATGTATTTTTTAAATGTGTAATATGTGATAACTACCTGAAAAAAACTTGAAAATGGCTGAATAACCGCAACGGTAGTTGTGATGAACATGATAAAAATTACTAATTAGACGGTAAATTAGATACAAACTGTGTAATTATATACAGGTTTAAAACAAATAAAAATATCATAGTCATGTTAACACTATCAGGGAAACCTTGCAAAAGAGCCAACTTAAAAGTTGTATGGGGAAAAAGTCTAAGATACTAATTGTAGTTGGTCAAAAGATCCTTTGATTCACGGAGATCCAAAATGAGAAACTGAATGCTAATAATTGATGGGTCATCAGAAGAGAGCAACAAGCTGAAATGACCATGCATCAATGACATTCTCTCCTCACTGACAAGTTAGTTAAACCTAAAAAGTACACCCTAGGACAGTATGTTTTCCTATCTACGTTTTGTGTGATCTTTTAAACTATTTTATTTTTTATTATAGGTTTTCTTTATTGTATCCTAAAAGATAATTAAAGTTCCTATACTATATCACCTCATAATTATTTATAATATATATTATAATTTTTTTTATCTACAATTTTGTTTTATCCAAAACTCCTCATCCCGATATTTAAAAAATTTAAATTATAGATGCAAAGTTTAGATTTGTAAATCTGTTCAACTGTAATCTGTATAGTAGAAAAATAGTTAAACATTAAATTTCATAATCACATGTTTTACGATAAGTTAACTTAATTAGACTTTAATTGCATGTAAGTATACCTAATTAATAATGTACACAAGCTGTTTTTGGATGTATGCTTCTTAACTTAAAACACTTGTGTTTGTTCAGAAGAACATAATTATACTTTGGCCATATTCAGATATTAAAACCAAATATTATTTACAAATTAATCTTCTAATACTCATTAAATGTGGAATTTTATTTACCATTTTCTGTTGTCACTTCGGAGGCACTGTCGTCTGTATCTGTTGACAATTCAATTTCAGGATTGAAGAGCGAAGTCACAGATGGACAAGGGGTAGGCGTAGATGGGGGCTCCAGTTTAGGGGGTGGCAGTGGCCTCTTCTCCTTAACCTCATTCTTTACCTAAAAGAGAGAACATTGTAATGAGAAACACAGTCTTGAACTTTGGATCATAGGGTCCCACACCGAGTTCTATCAGACAGTAACTAAAATAAAATTATAAACCTTAGGAAAAGTTTTACAATGAATATTTAGACTAATTTTAAACAATATATATATATATATATATATATATATATATATATATATATATATATATATATATAAAGGAGCAAAAGTTTAAAAATTACTTCTTTCTCATATGAATTAGATTATACAAAACTAGTCGTTTTGACTTTTTAAGTCAGCTATATATTGCCAGAGATATTGTAGAATTTTTATTTATGGAAAATGCACTTGTTAAACACCGTTACGCTGGGAATATTTACCATTGGATGTTTAAAATGATACATCATTTGTCAAAATTGCATTTTTAAAATAACAAAGATCATGATATAACAAAAAAAATGTTAAACGATTTATAATAACAACCAATGGTACTTGGTAGAACTCCATGTTAAATAAAACACAATATTTAGTAAAACCTATAATTTATTGAGTCTTGATGACCATGGTGTTGTCAGTTGCAGCATTTACGAGGCAGCTTAATGAGTGTTACTAAATATTGTGTTTCATTAAAAAATATATATATTAACAAAGTCGCTTGATTTCATTTAATAACAAAATTTGAAGATTGTATGTAGTAGTACACACAACAATCTGATGAACATTAATATTTCTTTGTTTTAGACACATTGGAGTAAAATTAGTTTCAAGTCCTAGTTTCTTTGAATTTTTTTTCCCTTATATAGAATGTTTGAATAGCATTATTTTAAGTTAAAATGAAGGAATGAGAGAGGATTATATTCAACATTCCTTGCTTGCTACCGTGCTAGTTTACTATCGCTTTTTTTCAAACAACACTCACGACAAAATTACATTTAAATAGCTTTATATAAATTGATTACAAGACGCCAAATCTAGAGTATTTTACTCATTCCATAAATATAACAATTTCAAAATGAAGCCACAAGAACATATTTTATGTCAGAAATTATTACATAAGCTGGCTAATATACCTCTGGTTTAGGCACAGAATCGTGTCTCCGAGCAGGTGGGGCTAGGGCTACGTTTGGTTGGAAACTGCGTTCGAAGTGTTCAGTCTGTGAGAGTGGAACTACTCGTTCTGGATGAAGCAAAACAGGTGGGTCATGGTTCAAGAAGGTTGGAACGCTATATGACATAAAGAGAATAAGTTAAATACATGAATATGAACCATTAACAATAATAAATTAATTACTAGAGAGTTGAAAAGATTTTCGTATAAATTGTACATAAAGTTCAGAAGAAAAACTTGTTAGATTTTTTTTGATTTTTTACTACGGGTTATGAACATTGTAAAACAATATACAACAACCAAAATAAAGCCTACAGCTGCCATCTTTTCATTCTAATTCTTCAAGCTTTCTTGCCAATATTGTACTCCCCTTCCAGTGCCTTGCCATTATTGTATTTCTCATCATGACATTCCAAGCTTCTCTAGGTATTCGTGACAGAGTTCACAAGAATAACTGCTTTCACCATCAGTTGTCAGATAACCTCATTAAGTGGCCAAACTATTTCATGCCTTGTATCTAGATTTGTAAACCCTTACACTTCTAAGATAGTCCATCTCGGCCACTTTACAGTCATAAAAGAAATAAATTATCTGTATCCATTTCTGAATTGAATCTTCTTCTCCTCCAAAACTTTTGTGGTAATGATCGATCCCAGATATTCGAAACAAACTACCTGTTTTACCTAAATACAATCTACAAAAAGACCTCAAAAAAATGTATCACTATAAACTAAATATTAGGTCTTTTTAAAATTTATATTAACTCTATTCAAAATAAAGCTGGAAATGAGCTGACATTTTATAAAATATCAAGACCAATTTTATACTTTGCGTAATAAAGTCATAGGCTATTTTATTTAAAACTTATACAGTGGTAATGATTATAAAATATGTCATTATTTTATTGTTCTACTCTAGAAATAATTTTTTGTTTTTTAAGTAGGCTCTTCGGAGGATAAAATGATGATAAAATTTGTTTGGATGAACAAAGTTAAATTCTTAGCACAATAGACTGTTGCGGACCTAGATAGTATGTCATTGTGTGATGTGTGGTAAGTGCATTCAGATCCTATCACCATAATTCTAATTTTCATTACTACGTTTTGCTATCAATTGTGTAGCTTCTCATATTTGTTTCTAACATAAGCCTCTTTGGGTGCCAAACACAGGACTTCTTCTACACTAGCCAAAATCACTAGGCACAAAAAAAAACCTGAGCCTCCTAGGGGGGAACATATACATTATTATAATCAATATTCTATGCAAAGGATTCACATGTAAGTACACGAGACTGAAACAAGATAAAAACATATTGAAGTGTTAGTGATACTCGTTCAGTGTTGAAGTGTTCATTCAGATGTTATCCATCATTTATCAATCTCATTAATCCATCAACATTATTAAAAATGTCAAATCAAAAATCAGACTAATAGATATCTTATTGAAAAATTCACTGGTGTATAATTTTAGAAACACATGATTGTATTTGATATTTTTGGAAAAATAATAATTTAATTGGCCACTACTGTAATTACAAAAATCATTATTATTATGTTATTACATGTCAGTTTCTATAAGGGTGTCCAGTATCACAGGGATAAACAGTAGATTGATGAGATGCTTCGTATAGTGTGCCTAGAAAATCACTGGCAATGACTTAAGATAGTACTTCTGGCAAACTTAATTTATTTTCAGACAAATGTATTTAGACAACGGCAAATATTGATGAAAACAAATAACGAGGACATAAATGTCACTGTTATTTTCGGTGTATTGAGGTCACAACAATAAAAAATCATATGTAGATTGTAGTCTTACTTTTTGTCGTGAAGGAGGTAATCTATTTTCAATTAAAAATTCATTAAGAAGAATACAGTTAAATCACAATCAAAAATATTCATAACATTTGATTCAACAATTCAAGCAGCTTAAGTTTTTTTTAGGCCATGTTTTAAAATTCATCAATTTTGAGGTTAGGTTCGCCAATTACAAGCATGAAATCTATGATTATTATTACAGGGCTTCGAGTTACAAATCTAGTAAAATATAGGGACATTAAGAATTCTGTCCACAGTAATAGGAACCAATTAGGGACTTTTTTAACAAAAATTTGAGACTAGGGACCATTGCTTTGTTGGTATTGATGAGTCGGGCATTATCAGCTTTATAACGGTTTATTTCTGAATACAGGTTCGACTTGCTATGCTCGTTTCGGTAATTTGGATCTTATGTATGTCATATTTGTTCGTTATTGAGCATTACTTCACTTGTGGTCCTTGATATGAAGCTCGACAACTCTGAACACTGACTTCACTCGGTACTTTTGCAGAAGTGTCTGGGCCTCATATCTGTTAACCGAATCTCTATTTGTCAGGTATATATCATTTCTATTTTTTGATTGTTGTTTAGAGGCAAAAAAGTCACAGTCATCAGTGTCTTTAAATAATGATGAAAAAGGCATAAAATAGAGATCCTTGAACTAAAATTCCCTAAGATCATCGGGGTCAGAAGAGAACAAGAATTGGTCAAGAGAGACCTGATAGAAAAGATGAAAGAAAGGTATCAACCTAGGAATAGATGAAGAAATGTGTAGATCCAGCTAAATGGTACCTTGAGATTGCTACATTCATACTCACTATAAGTGAGCATTTGAGGAGAACTAAGTTTTATACAACTATTCAGTTTATCATGCTGATGTTTACGATTACCATAAAGTTTTAAACTATGAAGAAGTTAACAATTGTAAACTATATAATAAAATGTCTAGCTTTGTTATTACTGCACAGAAAATCTGTAACTTCTTCATGTATGTTTCAACTGATAGATGGTAATCTCTCTAGAGCCTTGTCTGAACTCCAGAGGATCCTTAGAGTATGGGCTAGATAAAGTAGGTCAGACTTCTGTTTGGTGTATGTCAAGTGTTTTGAAGAGGTCTAACTAGACTGCTTAAGGCAAGTATGTGGAGTTAACTGAACAGAAAAATACATTCCTCATCTTCCTGTCTGACCTGGAGGCTTGCGTATAAAAGTTTCAAAATGGCAGAGCCTCCATCTTCCTCTTACATAGAATGTAGGAAACATACTTTTATTTAGATACTTTTAAGGGAAAACAAGTTAGTTTTTGTCACTTAAAACAAAGAACTTATAAAAAGTTTGATGAATACATTTTATTGTTGTTTTTTTTCTTCTAGTGTCGCTATCTTTAAAATTTGAAAAACCTTAGAGCTATTTCATGATTTTTTGTTTTAATTTTATACAGTGCCTATAAATCTGATTTTTTTCCCCAGGTATCTTTAATGCATAGAATAAACCCCCACCTCCGAGGTATATTCCTGGCTGGTAATATCTCAATCAAGAGTCTCCTAAAATGGATGAGTAGTGTATGGTGTTACAGCCACATTTGATTTAACTCCAGGTATGTTTTCACTTTACGTCAGTTTAAATACCCTAGTTCAATTGACTGTGAGCAACATATTGATAATTTATGTTGAGCAATGTGTTTTTTTTTAAGTATTTGTAAGAAAAAAAATAGGAGGGTTATAATCAAATTAGGAACATTTTTAACCTAACCTACATAGAGCCATACAAATTTTAACATAATATTAATAATAAATATATGTTTGAGCAATCTGTGAAGGACCTAAGTTTTCTTCAATTGGTCAGTCACAAGGGCTCATTGTCCTGGCAAAAGAAAACCAGTAAAGCTCTATGAATTGTAAAATCCTCCTTACAAGGTTGTCTGTTGTCAAAGTATGTCTGTTCCTTTGTCCAAACTCTAATACCTTCTTTACATTGTCTCTGTCTAATGCCCCATGTATTTTTCTTAAAGAGGTATGAAGTGAGAGTGTTCAGCCATAAATCTGAGGTAATCCTCTGCGATTTTGTGATCTCTGTGGGTCACTTTCATAGCTATACTCTAATATATACCACAGAAGGTCTCAATTTCTATAAGTTTCCAAGGTTTGTTTTGACTTTTCAGTCAGGTAATGTGTAGACATATCAAAATCCTGTCACCTTAATTATAGTCGTCATAAAAATAAATTACCACCAATCGTAGCTCTCCACTTTTCCCTCACAATGTCACATTAACACATTAGAACACATTAAGTAACCATGTGCTCACAAATTTTAATCTACACTTTTCTAAACACAACTTGAATAATAGTTTAGAGATTGTAATATTTAACTTATATTTATATATTTGTTTTACCTGTCCCTGAGAATGGGCTGAGCCGTCTGGCGACCCATAGGGGGCCAGGGCCTGAATGCTGAAGACATATTCCTCGCCCATGTATCATACCAACTATAATAGTGGAATGCGTCATATGATTGCTGGAGGTACACTGATGCTGTTGCCGTTGTCGTTGGGCTACAGAAACCGTTGTCCTCCAATTTAGGTTTTTTGCATGACATTTCTGATAAATCTTCGTCTTTCTCAGTTTTAATGTCATCCTGGACTCGTTCCACCCGTTCAGACACCTGCAATCATGAGGGTGGTAAATTAATTTGCTGGAAAATGTCGGTTTTACAAAAAAAAAAAGAACAATACACAGTAGAGAGTAGTCAATGAGAATTTTTTTTTACAAAGAAAACTTACATTTTTATGGGCAGTTTATTGAACAGGCAACAAATTAAAATGTTGCATCTTTTAGTAAGATGTTATTGAGGGAACAAATATATCTTAATTTAAAAATTTTCATAACAACTAAATCATTAGTGGTAACTGCTGTAAGACCAAAACTCAAAATTTCTACATCTCAAAATTGGCTCAAAGATTTTGATGAAATTTATCACAAAATCGGCAGAAATTATTTCGATTAAACTGTATTGAAATGAGAAGATTTTAAAATTAAACCAATACGTCATACAGTAAGTAAAAGTAATTTTATGATTCCTGAGTAATGTTGAAAACCCTGATAGCTATTATAAACCTGCACATTTCACAAATAAATTTATCAAACTCGGTGGCACTGGTTATGAAATACTCAAAATTTTACGATGATGCTCATAGTTCAATTTCTATTTTCAATCGATAATTCCTGAAAGAACGTTTTAAAGAATATAGTGCACAATGCGTTTTGATTGAATCCTTAAAGAATGATTTAAGAAAATTTGATGAAAATCGTTCGAAACGATTTTGAGAAAAATATGTATGTTGTTCTTATGACAGTTATTCTTAGAAATTTTGAGTCAGTATTTGACAAAGTTTATTTAAAATACTTTACTGTCGTTTACAAATTCTGAAAAGTGAAAACAAAATATTAGAATTCGACTATGCAGAAAACTGCATTTAACTCTGTAAACAATGGAAGTAAAGGGAGTGTTCAATGCACCGTCGTTTGGCCTACATTCATTGTCGTTGCAGCAGGCAGTAAGCCGGTAACCATGGCTACCGTCTGGTCCCGAATCCCCGTGAATGAAACAAGGGGTGTCTGGCGTGCGTGCAGGGAGACGTCCTTGGCCCACAAGTAGTGTATTGCACCCTAGGATCATTTCACCCTTCATCGTTTGCAGGAAATCATTAGAAAATGTTCTCTTTTAAAGCTATTGAATAATAATCGATTGGTATTTAGAACATTTTTGTGTAATAAACAACGTTTCGACAATATTAATCAACTCTAATAGCCTACGACTAATGTAAAAACTAATTTAAACTTTCGAAATTTCCATAATTTTCGTCCAATTTGACTAGTTTGACTGGATTCGCTAAATTAAGGATTTTTAAAAATAATACTTTTAAATTAATATGTTTTCCCCCTAAAAAATGTGAAACCCTACCTATAAATTACTTTTTTCCTAATCTACATAAACTTTCATGTAATTTGATTTTTTGTTTGACTAGACATGTTCGAAGTCAAGGATTTTCAAAAAAGGGCGGGTATTTGTCAAAAAAGGATGAAAGCTCCCTCAGCGTTGCTTTATTAGTAATCAACGTATAAATTCGTACAATTTGACTTTTGTTTGAAATAATCTGCTAAAAATCAAAGATTTTTAAAATTAGTAACCATAAGGTTGTTTAATCTTTATTTGTGCTCAAAACGAGGTGAAAAAGCTACTTTTTCAACGCTCAATCAACGTTGCTTTTTTTGAGTAATCTATGTGAACTTTCTGTAATAATAGGATTTATAAAAAAACCAAGAATTTTTTAATATAATCTCCGGAAAAACGGGAAAATGCTACCTCGGTTTGACTTTGTTATCTACACAAAATTCTGTCAGGTGTGTGTGTTTTCGTTAGTAGTTTAGGTTTTTAGTACAGTAATAACATTGTTATCTTAGAAGGTTTGAGAATCATTGTGTGAATATTTTAAAGCTGCAAAAAATTATCTACTGTTTTTTACGACGTGAGGGAGAAAAATTAGCATACATTTTTTTTTTTTTTTAATTATTTACCAATGCACTTTTATGGCTGAGCTGTCAGTTTGTCTTGGTGACTAGATTTCTCGTATTGCGTGTAAGATGTCCCGGGGTTAGATTGCCGAAGGGGGGCTTAAACAGATTTCGGTTTTAATCCAACAGCTCAACATCGTGAGAAAATGGGGAGTAGGTTAGGTTAGGTTAGGTTTAGAGAATCCTGGTCACGAAAAATAGAATTACGGCGACGGGAACTCGAAAAAAAATTGGATTAGTTTGGTGGGTTCAGGTTCAGAATGCGCTGTAGTTGTAGCACACAATACGGCATGCTCAAGTTATTATAAATGGGTTGTTAGATGGTACCATTAGAACCTCTAGTTTCTGAGCTTCAAACCATACTATGGATATGGGCAATGTATTTAGTATGTTAAATCAATTATTATAATGGTAAATAATTTTAGTAGCATCAGGTCAGTGATGGTTGATGGCCTTGGATGACGTCGCAACAGTCAGAATTGATATGTCCGACTGCATGACGAATATTATTTATTAAATCTCAATCTTTAATCTTATTTGAATATTTACTACAGCGTATAATCTAACCTCAAACTTGATAATGATAAGTTTCTCAAGGCTATATACGTGATGCCACGCGTAATGATTTTAATTGAAATGAAACAAACGGAAGTTGACGCTGTTTTATCACGTTGTTTTACGTGTGATTTATTCACTAATTAATTATTACGAGTGTACGACTTTGTTCCTTGGGTGTTTTAATTTATAAGCCTATCTTTTAAATTCAATATAGCTAGCATTCAAGCATTCACAAACAAGGACAAACAGCTAAATTCTACTTATACGCCATGCTATGGTTTGAAGCTCAAAAATTAAAGACTCCAGTGCTGCTATCTTTAGTAACTTCAAGGACAGCGTGACGTATTGTATTCCCAAACTAGCGCATTCTGAACGTCACACATATTGAAGAATCCTATGTTATAGTAATTGTTACCATAGCTACTGTAAACTGGGACACCACTCAGAGGTAAAATTAATAAAAGTTAAATGCTTTTGAGACAAAAATGTATAAAGTAGAGATATTAGATATTTGTTTTTTAAACAATTACAATCGTCTTATATTAACTTAGTGTAGGATCGATGGACTTCCAAGAATAAAATCAAAATAACTAAAATTTATATAATACAAAATATTCCAACAATAAACAAAAATATCTTATAAGGTGTATGATACTTTAATGGGTTTTAATTCAATAAAAATATTATCACATTCGAAAATGATCTTTTCCAAGAATTAATTACTGTACCAGGCTTCGCCCCTGGTATTAAATCTCGGAAGTAACATTTCGACTAGACGGCGACTACTTATTAACAGGAGAACATGACGGCGCCTGAGGGGGATATGGGATATCATAGTAGCAGTTTACGACATTGTCTATATTGTAAGGATATGTTTCTTGTATTGTTATTTATTTCTTTAAGGTTTTAATAGTGAAAGTTTGTTTTTCTTTCATCCCACTCTCTCTCTCTCTCTCTCTCTCTCTCTCTCTCTCTCTCTCTCTCTCTCTCTCTCTCTCTCTCTCTCTCTCTCTCTCTCTCTCTCTCTCTCTCTCTCAAGTCACTTTTCATAAAAAAATAACTAAAAATCACCGTGACCCCAGAATTAACCAAGTTAAATGCCATTCTTCCCTTATACCTTTTACTTTTAAACAACTAATTTCATTTTTTTAAACATCGATTTAAATTGTAACTTATTTTACTCACGAGATCCTTAGTATAAAATACTTTACTCCTTAGGGGCTCTGAAAGAGAGGGATTTAACCCAAGACTAGATAGATGTTCAATGAGCACTGTGGTGAAGGTGAACACTATAAATCACTGAATCCCCTACCACAAGTTTGAGATGTGCCAAGACTAGATGAAGAAAGGTGTAGATCCAGTAGGGTATCTCGGGATTGTCATACTCGCTTCTGATGATGTAATATTTGTTTACTCTAGCCTTAAGGGTGACCAGTGGCAGGACAAAGCTGATCCAAACAGTACAGACGGAAATCCTACCATCAGGGACTAAGCTGGATCTACATCTTTTTTCATACAGTCTTTTAGGTTTAGAGCCTTCTCTTTCATCTTTCCTATCTGTCTCACTTCACCAACTTTTGTTCTCTTCCGACCCTGACGCTTTTAAAGTATTCGAGGGTTGGAATTTTTATTTTTTTTCCCTTTAAACAAGATTTTTAAAATGGAGTATTCTTATGCTTGGCTGATAGGTAGATGTTGAGCGAGGGTTTTCTTTAAAAATATAGAAATTAATCAGAACTAATGTACATCACAAATGATATCCTTGAAAAAGCAAGATCAAGGTCATAATTAAAAATTTTGATGGTGATGTCTATTTAATCCAATGAAATTTCTCTATTCAGTTCCCTGAATAAACGTGTAGGTTTCTGTCTAGAGAAAAATTACAAACGAAATATTAACGACATTTGACACAATGTGTTTTAAGAAACATCGCGAAAATGTATGTCTGGCTTAGCAAACTAAAGAACAGATGAATATCAATACCATCTATGACTGTACTGAACGTTGAGAAGAGGAAAACTACATCCTCAATATCCTGTCTATTGTCACTCTATAATCAATCTTTCACTCTCAACTAGGTATATGTCGTAGCGATTCAGCCAGGACGTCTTGCGGCGTTCTACATGACAATACCAGTTCTTATTAAATACAGAATTATCATTCTCTTTAACGGTTGGATTTTTCTTATAATGTTTACAGATATATAAATATTGACTTTGTAAAAATAATAGTTTATTTTTAGAAAGTGTAGGAAAATCCTATTTGGAAGAATTGCCACTGAATCAATAAGATTTGCTATGTGTATTATCTTTCTAAACATTCCTAAACACTCACATCATTCAAAAGAAATTTCCTTACCTCATCATTCACTTAAGTAATTTAATAAGGAATTTCCTTACCTTATTATAAGCAAGTTAAGAACAAATAAATGCTTAAACACTTTAACAAAAGTTACCCAATTTATTTCACATTATGTGATTGAATTATTTATTTGAATAAAAGTTGGATTAATTTATAAGTTACTGGCCTAAAGCAAAACAAAAAAGAAATATACAAAACAAACACTATCAAAACTTTTCCAATATGGTGAATATATAATTATAAGACTTTGATTGCCGAAATCTATACCAACTGAATAACTTTTGATTTTCATTAACTTATAACTGCGGGGAAACTTTGAACACGCACAGTAATTTTTTTACAAGAAACTTTCCAGTCGAATACTTTGAATAGAATACGTGAGTAAACGTAATTTTTGGATGAGGGGTGCCCAAAGGGGGGGGGTGTTAATTTGCATGTTGTATTCATGAGAAGGTGCATTGTGTCGGTAGGTGAGAGAGTTTGTTTTGCATATTAAAATACAAAATTACATTTGCTCAAGTTGAATATTAGGGCCTGAAGCAAGTTGGGGGAATAGATTATCCCTTTTCAGAAACACAGGGAAAACTTAAATGAATTCCCTGTGTTAGTTCCCCCCTTTCTTCTTGACTGCAACAGGCCCTGCAACTTTGTTGGTTAATTATGATTCCATGTAACACTGGAACATCCTTGATTATTAGGATTTATAAGGGAGAAAATTACAATGTACAGCCGAAATGTTGTGTAAAATGTTCCTTACATTCTTCTTGACTTAAATCCTTAACGCCACTGCCTTATCGAGGTATATTTGACGGTTTTTCATCGCGTGATGTGTGATCAACACATCGACTTCCCGTCACCGTAATTTTAGTTATCGTAACCAGTATTTCCTACTAATCATAGTTCCTCGTAACATTGTATTTTTTAAAGCCTTCTACGGACCTTTGAGATACAACGCGAGGTTACTTTCTTATGTTTCTTAGTTTAGTTTCCAATATGTTCCTTAGTGAATTGGTTCTAAGTTTATCACTTGATAGCGGGGAGTTGATTTATATTCTCGAACTGTCGTGATTTAGTTTGTATGATGACAAACGCGTGAACAATCTATCATGATCAAAACAGAGCAATGCGACAACTCTAGCCCTTAGACCATCCAAGGCAATTTGTTGACGTACTTATTTCCTTTAGATCGTAAATGGTGACATAGGACCTTCACAAATACATTCCATTCACTTCTTGCTTCGCTGTCCTTCATCACATCTTCCTCTTCTTCTATTCCTTGGGGGGGGGGGGGACTCTAACGGTTGCTTTTCAATACTGTCTTGTTGCTGCCTAAGGTTCTAGTACGATTTTCTCGTCTTTATCTACTCCTTCTTCGTTTATGATTTCCTAGAAAACTTTACTAGATTTCCATGTTATTATTTAGGCATTTATTAACAAAAGTTTGTCATTTAAAGTAACTGTGTACCTTTCCATACACATTCCATGGAATGGTCAACAGTTTAGTTGTTTTTGACGTCTTTCATTGTTGTTGACTTACTTGTTTTAGCTCCTGATTGATCTTAGTGTTTCTACAAATGCTGTCCATTCAGACCTCTTCTTTGACTGGACGCTTTCCAGTTCCCTTTCCGCTAACCTTCGCGATCTCTACCTCTTCTTCTCTTCCCCTTGAGGTTTCACTCCAACGTTTGGTTTATCAATAATGTCTTATTGCTGCCTAAGGATCCAGTGTAATTTTTTCGTCTTTATCAACTCGTCTATAATCTACTACTGGATATAACTGTGGACTGCCATACTCCAATAAAATTAAGTAGGACTTTATTGACAAAAAGTTGGAGTTTACGAGTGATAATGTTGGTTGCTTTCCACGTTTCACATTCGATTATCAGTAAGGACTTTGGAATTAAATATTCTTGGCTTCGTCTTTTCCCAGGAGTGTAAAATCTTCATCCTTATGGTGCGCCTGCTCTGTACATATTGTGCTCCTCACCTTCTAACTTCCTTGTCATGTAATCAGTGACTTCTTCGATCAAAGATAAGCCTACATAGTCGAGGTGGTTGATTCGTATGTCTTTAATTTTTGTGGTATTAATCTTCAACCTCGTTTGTTAAGCTTCGATTATTAGGTCATTGGGTTTTATCAACTTACAGATCATTGTTCTGCTGTTGTCCTCGTCACTAAACGATCACGGAAGATACACGGAGGAAAATTTACATGAACTGTGTACGAACGAGCTGGTACCTGCTGGAATATTGCACAATAAAAAATCGCGGGTACCTCAAGTTCAATTACCGTCAGTATGTAGCGGTTTGACAATCTCAACGGAACCTAGTTGGATCAATACCTTTTTTCTTTTAGTCTTGGATTAGATTCGTCTCTTTCACGCCTCTCTTAGCCAACTTTTGTTCTTTGCCGAGCCTGACTCTTTTAGAGTATTCGAGGGTCAGGAGACTAAACAACCAGTCATGGGTAAACAGTTGAGAAGTGATCTGTGTTTAGAATACTTCATTTCATAAGCTCGGCAGTAGTGAAGAGAAATTTCATCCCGCTACCAAGAACTCTGAGATGACGCAACTTCTCCTAAACCGAATGCAAATTCCACGAGAACATGCTTTCACTATAAAACAGATTCGCCGTAATTTATCCGAACATGTTCCAAATAATATCTTTTTAAGGTTATGAAATTCCGATTGTGATGATCTTTTTTACAATTTAAAAATTTTCAATATTTAAAATAAAAAATTGTAACTTATAGGGTACTATTCATTAATGATAGCATTTTAAATTTTTTTTTATTCCAACCTATGAAATAAAATTTTCTGATCTATTATTCTACTGATCCAATGTTCTTATGAGCGTTGAATCCACTATGGAAGTTAGGTTTGCGAAGACTTAAAGAGAATTGAAAAAATAAATAAGAAATTAAAGAGACGCAAAGTGAATCACGTTGATGATTTAAAATATTTAATGATAAAATCAAGGTTAAAATATTTTCCAAAACGTCTAACCTATAAAGCTGATCAAAAATGAGTGTATTGTAGTAACTAAAACTGTATCAGAAAATGTGTTTATTTTACTGAGTGTAGGATGAGATAGGCCTGTGTTTTTTAATATCGGTTCTGCAGTTTTTGACGAGTTGGAGAACAAAACGCCTGGTTTAACAAATAGGCGTAGAAGTTACTTTGAATGAACATATGAACTGAACCCTTTGATATAAAGAGAAGATATATAATTTGAAAACACCTTTCGGAAGGAGGAGAGAAGTCGAAAAGTCGGAAGATCTTTCTTTAGTTTGCTATTTAGTGTCGCTTTATTGTGTCGAAATCGTAGCGAAAAGACTGGAAAGGGAAAGGTGAACTGATAGATCTAGAGTAAAAGGGAAAGGAGATCTGCTTGAAGATAAAAAAAGAGTAAAACAAAATCATTCACATTCAACCTAGTCGGAGATTTCAAAAGAATGGTAAAGATAAGCGTATGTATTTTGTTCTACAAGATTGTATAAACGGTTTACGTAAAAATGTGGGAAGATGAAAGGAGGAGGGAGAAAAACATTGTACAAACTTTCTCACTAACCCAAAACGTAAAAAACCAAAACCAAAACCAAAAACGTAACCAAAACGTAATCATCACCAAAAATTACAGTTTGGTACTTGTCAATCAAAAAGAGAAAATGAACCAAGGACGCTGTTTAAGAAAAAAATAAAATAAAATGGCCTCCATTTTGAAAATTACAAAAATAAAGTCTTTGTATTTGGTTCACTTGTAAAACGTAACACGCTTATACCAAATCAGAACTCAATATCTTATCTATTTCTGGAGTTATAATGGTTTTTTGTACAAGAACAAAATGGTGGATAGACCGACAATAAAGCGGAATTCGACTATGCGTTGTTTGATATTTTTTGTTCATTTTGATGTATACAATCCGAAAATCCCACTTTACTTTTTACGGGACATCCTATATATATCTAAATATTGGCGGTTACGTTATTTAATTACCAATGAGATTTACAATTAACGTTCCCATTACTGATATTTTAGTAAATTCTAATTCTAATATATGTAAACAAAACATTAACGAACCGAGAATGCTGACCAAAATAACGAAATTATATTGACTATTGGCGCGCTGTCACTCTCTACTGTATTGAGAGTTATGCCGAGGATGGAAAACCACATCCTTACTAGTGTATGTAAGTGTCATTCTATAATTAATCGTTGTGAAGCGTTTTAATCCGCGTTGAACCGCCAGGGTTTGTGACTAGTTGGACGCGCAGATTCATTATAAAATGATACTTACATGCGCTAGAAGGGTGTGGTTTTCTGAGCTCGTAACAATTCTTTACCGACTGCATCGATTCTTACTTTAATGATTGTGTTACAGAAATTTAATAAAAATAATTAGTTTACTTTTCCCATCATTCCATTTTGAAGAATCGCCGCTGTTTAGTTTTATACAAATCGTCTATTCTCGCTTTAATCTCTTGTTCATTTCGATAAAAACGCAGATTACAAAATGACCCGGCTATGTTCGATAATGAATAACCAAAAGATGACATCAAATGGGCAACGCAATATGCAAATAGGAACGTGTTGGGGGACATAGCTTTTTCACTAATTACCTATTCCACAGACTGTTTGTGCATTCGAAATGCGTTGTGTAATTATATTTTATGCTTAGACCCGTTGTGTGCTGCTATCCTAATGTCCGTTTTACAAATTAGATTCAGAAAATACGAAATGACCCAACTGGTCTGTCGTTAAACGATAATTAGATTAAAAGTGATTTTAATATTGGAAATTTAGTAAAGATATGAGCGTATATTATAAAGGAAATATCTGTCAGCGTTTAAACAATTTGGTAAATAAGTTGAGTCGCTGGTTGGACTAGCAGTTAGAGCTCGCGTTTTGTGTGTAAGAGGTTTCTGGTTCGATCCCTATGTGAATGGAAAAAAGTTACGGTGTTGCCCTAACATTATAGGGCTGGTTGGTGAAGAATTCTAGTAACGAAAGCTAAAATTAAGGCGCCAATAACTCAATGTGCCGATATAACTCAACATATCACCCGCGATGACATCCCGTCTAACAGGTTGTTGCGCTATTTACAAACATGGTGAAAAGTAGTTTCTTAGAATAAAAATAATAATTCTGTAGTCCAACAGTTGGTGAAGAGCTTTGTCCTGGTAGACGGATTTTCGGTCTGGTAATATATAGCCAAGCACAACGAGATCCCGTCGCTGTAATTCTAACGTTCGCTACCAGACTTCTCTACCAGTTATTGTACTCTACAGTTACCACACGATGCAGGGTTACCTCATGACGCTCAAACAAGATTATTTTAAAATAAAAGATATTGAAACAAGTAAATCGTTAAAATCATAACCTAAAATTAGGAAACAAGTTGATCATCATGGTGCTCGCCCAGCCCAATTATACAATGTAATACACTGCACCAACAACTGATCAACTAACTAAATACGGGTTGTATGCCAACGGAGTAATTAAAACTTGACGACTAACAAACTTACCTTTTACTAAGTATAATTACCTATCTATAGTTGTCGGAATTCTCCTTTCATATTTCGTCCATCTTTGAGCCATAAATACCCCCTCAACCCTTCCCTTTAAAGAAGAAACAAATCCTGTACATCATTATATAATTCTTAACGGCACACAATATTTAAACAAAGTGAGAAGACAGGTTTATTTCGTTCATAAATCGCAAGAGAAAGAAAAGGGTGTTGCCTTCAAGTCGTTTATTAGCGTCGAAAAAGGAATATGCGATTTATCAAATAGTCCTTTGATCTGAAAAGGGCGGCGTAGGGATTTGTTGCGTAGCGTTTCAAAGATACATCGCAAACGCCCTTGTCGCAGAGAAAATTGCTGGCTTTTACCATCAACTGCTTCTACAGATTGATTAATTTTATCTTCAATTCGAACATTTTGTGAAGTGTTTTTGACATTGTGTTTTCTAATTAATCATCTAATTGTAGTAATTTATTGAATAAATGTTTCGTTGTTTATTTATTTAAAATAGCGAGAGAACAAACAATCATTGATAGGTAGCTGATGCGTCGACATGAGGCAAATTTTTTGTTTCTTGAGGTATCAGTTTTGGATCCCCCTAAGTCGAAAAATCTAAAACAGTTTTTGAATTTTGAAAATTCGCCACCATTTTCAAAAGTTACCTAACGATTTTCTGGTTAACGAACTTAACCAACTGAGCCCAACTTTAGTTTCATCTAAATCGGTCTAACATTGCGACCTCTAGAGCGGTTACCAACGATTAGCCTATAATTATTCTGCATCAACGTCAATCAACATTCAACTAGAGCAGGTTCTATCGACTAAATCATTATAATTTTGATTGGAATAAAATCTGTCCGACAATTACCGAGACTACTCTGCAAACAATACAGTTTTCGAGCTCAAATATTCACAACATCAATCCCCCCCCATTAAAATAGGGTGTAGAAATCAACCCGATGTTAAATTTGAACGGAACTCTCGTTGGATGCAATCTTTTTATAAATTATTAAATTATTTAGTCGGGGTAAAGGACCAAACGCATGCGCAGTACGTATGTAATTTAATTTGTCCACGTCACGCAACGAGTTGTTCATTCCAACACCTTGGTATTAATCGCATTTCAGTTCATTATGTTACAAAGAGACCAGGTTTCATACAGGGTTATCTTCCGACGGGACATAACCCCACGTGACCTTTTGTATTTAACAACAGTCGTAAACCTGAGCCGTACTCTGCTTCCTTATTATTAGCACTAGGACCTGTTCGCGTCCTAGATTTAAACCGCTAGTCTAAATTGTTACCCATCCTGCCTACGAACAAAGAACAAGGTTGATGACGTCATCATGATACTTACCCAGTTCCATCGTACCGATATTCGACATTGGAGGAGCAAATTCAGTTTTAACCCACCGTTGTCGACGCATACTACTCACAAGGTCACAGGAGTACTTCTCGATTCCTTCATTTTTTTTAAATTTAGCTTTCTCTCAAAAAGTTGTTTTCTTGCTTGGGAAACTTACCGTGTAACGTACATTCGTTTAACAACAGTTGTTTTCTGAACCTCGTACGGTATATCGCTACTTTCTTAACGTCGGCTAGTTTTAAAGTCTCCACTCGCTTCGCTCGTATCAATGACACGGCCTTCGAAACTACACGAAAATGAAATTTTTGGGGGAAGTTAAGGTTTGAAATTATATTTTTACAACAACTTCGCTATTTGTCGTCGTAGAGGGGTGGAGTTGATACCATTACATACAGAATTTAAATGTGCATTTTTTTAATATAATTTAGGGTGTTGTAAGTTGAATAATACATGAGATATGAACAAAAACTGTTTGATATTGCCATTTTGACATTTCTACTTACATTATTCTGAATTGCAATAGGGATCTATATGAACACACTATACCAAATTTCATGTTACTATCTGAATTTTTAGGTTAGGTTCATTTCCATTTTTTAAGCTACAACTACGGAAATGACACTTGTTTTGGTTGGTTTTTATTTGGATAGCTGAGTGAGAAAGTTTGTGCAAATGTTTTGCACAGCTTATTTCTTTAAACTTAGATATTGTTTTCTTGTAATGTTTGAAACATTTCTCATTCCTAATTCTTTTTTGTCCATTTTATAACATTTTTCTACAACACCCAGACACCATATTGAATACTATTTACTTTTTCTGGTTCAACACAAAATCTCTCCCTACTGTAAAGTACTCTTCACTAAATACATTTTTTATAACTATAATTTCAGAAAACAAAAATGTCACCATCTGGAACAACTTACGTAAAATAGTACGCAGATAAATACCCCAGATTCACAGAAAAATCTGTGCATCCTAGATTCTTCAACCTACATGTCTCCTTAACCCCGAACAATAAAACCCATTATCACGGAATTCCATTGACGGAATGTTAGGTCCCTTTCAACACCCATCCCAAAGCGTAGGTTACAAGGTTGTATCAAATGGAAAGGTCTTTTTAAACCTGAGTAATGCTTCCTCTTGTCTGTTACATAAACATGAGTAGCACTTGTTGCGATCATAAAGCAACATTTCTATTATTATCGATCGATAGTTGCATAATAAATCGATTTATAGATGAGGTTTACGATTAAATATACTGAGGAATAAGATTTTGTTTTGAAGAGTTCAAAAAACACAAATATAATGCAATTAGAATTTAATTCGATTTACTATATAAATAACCCAACACCCATGGTATGACGTGAAGTTCAGAAGTTGAGCTCTGGTGCTGCCATCTAACGGTACACTAAACTTCAAGAACTACCACACTAGCGCATTCTGAATCTGAACCCACACAACTGTTTAACCCACATATTGGAGCCTCAAATTATCGTTTGTGATGTCTTGAATATTAGTTCAATAGTTTTTTTTTGATATAATGATATATATATATATTATTTTTTGAAGGCGAACACCAACATGACCAACACGGTATTAATAAAAACGGAGCATAAAATCCTCCTCAACAAAATCAAAATCGAGAGAACTAGAGTTAGCCACGAGAGGACTTGACAAGAAAGATGAAAGAGAGGGATCTATTCTAAGACTAGATGAAGGAAAGTGTAGATTGTTAGGTTAGGTTAGGTTAGGTTTGGTTAGGTTAGGTTAGGATTAGGTTAGGTTAGGTTAGGTTAGAAAAGACTTGATAGGAAAGTTGAAAGAAAGGGATCTATTCTAAGACTAGATGAAGGAAAGTGTAGATTGTTAGGTTAGGTTAGGTTAGGTTAGGTTTGGTTAGGTTAGGTTAGGTTAGGGTTAGGGTTAGGTTAGGTTAGGTTAGGTTAGGTTAGGTTAGAAGAGACTTGATAGGAAAGTTGAAAGAAAGGGATCTATTCTAAGACTAGATGAAGGAAAGTGTAGATTGTTAGGTTAGGTTAGGTTTGGTTAGGTTAGGTTAGGTTAGGTTAGGTTAGGTTAGAAGAGACTTGATAGGAAAGTTGAAAGAAAGGGATCTATTCTAAGACTAGATGAAGGAAAGTGTAGATTGTTAGGTTAGGTTAGGTTAGGTTAGGTTAGGTTAGGTTTGGTTAGGTTAGGTTAGGTTAGGGTTAGGGTTAGGTTAGGTTAGGTTAGGTTAGGTTAGGTTAGAAGAGACTTGATAGGAAAGTTGAAAGAAAGGGATCTATTCTAAGACTAGATGAAGGAAAGTGTAGATTGTTAGGTTAGGTTAGGTTAGGTTAGGTTTGGTTAGGTTAGGTTAGGTTAGGTTAGAAGAGACTTGATAGGAAAGTTGAAAGAAAGGGATCTATTCTAAGACTAGATGAAGGAAAGTGTAGAATACTTCGGGATTTCCATACCAGTACTCACTAAAGTCGGGGGGGGGGGGGTTGTAAACAAAACTTTAATGAAAATACATATCACTACCTATTTTAAAATCCTGTGATTCCATTTATTTTGCTTTGCCGTTGGTTAAAACTTAGGTTATAGTTTCTTCTAAATAAGTTTAAAGCAAATATCGACCTAAAATGTTTTCAGATGATGAAACATTTCCAAGAAAATTGATAAAAAATAAAACGTCCGCGCGCAATGATCACCCTAAATGTCTGGTGATATCTTAAAGAAAAAGATGTTCAACAATAAAAGTAGTAATATCAGCTACAGCTTGGTTATTGGTGAACAACTTTATCGTTTAACAAATGTAATAAATTTGTTTTATCAATTTATGATATAAATATACATCAACAAAGTCTCGCAATACATTTGTCGTACGTAGCCCCTTAGAAGCTCGCTTATAGGGAGTACGAGTGTGGGAATCCCGAGGTATCTAGCTGGATCTCTCCTTCATCTTTCAAATCAGATCGCTCGTGTTCTCTTTCTACTAGGAAGGTATTAAGAGAATTCGAAGGCTAAGTGTCTCTACTTTATGCTGTTTTGTTAAGGCGATCATGACAGATGTGGTTTTTCAGAAACATTCTTAATAGATATGAACAATTATAAATTATCAAGCATTAAAGTAACTCTTGTCATTAATATAGAAATCTACTATTGCATCTCCCTTAATGGAAACGTCAATAACCTATTGAAATTCAAAAGAATGGAATTCAAAATGGCGGCCTTACTAATCAGTTTTTTTATTCATATCTCGTGTGTTATTAAACTTATCACTAAATTAGATAAAAAAATTGTACATTTCAATTCTGCATGTACCAAACAATCTTTAAGACAAAAAATAACAAAGTTATTGTAAAAAAAAGTAATTTCTAACCATGACTTCGCAACAAATGATAATCGTATAATTACGAAATCCTGTTTATACGTACTTGAAGGGCTTTAAGGGCCGAGATACTGTAAAAAGTTAAGGGCGTGTGGGAGCTTTTGGAGGTCTGTTAAGGCATAGCCGACTATTTAAACAAACCCCAACAAAAGAAAACATTTCCTACAAGGTCCTCAAAACCAACTAGAGGTTGTACATTGTGTAATCGGGCTGGGTAAGTAATCATCTCTTCCACAAGTTTGTACAGCAGAGCCCTAACCGTTTAATATTTAAGTCCCTTACTTTAATTGTCCCCTAAATAACACGAAATGCATCTTTCTCCATTTTGACTAAATAATCGATATTCAACGTATCCGATACTAATCGATGTTGGTTGTTAAACTACGCCCAACACACAAACACACACTGATTGTAGATATAAATAAAATAAAAGCTACTCCTACACCAAGAAAACGCACCCTTTTCCTTGCATTTATATAGCCTTATTGACCATAATGGTTGAAAGATAAGTTTAGTGTTCTTGTAGATAGATGGTAAGATATATAGTTTTACCAAAAAAGGATGGTATGCATAATCGAAGGCCCACTTATGGCCTTATCAATTTATAGCAATGTACAAGACTGAGTTAATTTCAAAACGATAATCCCATTCTATCGGCGCCATCATTATATTTATCCTTCCTCATCAGACAAAGATGATGTATTGGCCCAAAAGTCTTGTAGGAAATGTTAAGTTGTATCGGTAAGTCAACGAGTCTTATATAATACTGTTTGTTTAAAATGGTTGTTACACCGGGTTATCAGAATTTTGTAATTGTGTATATCAATATTTTCTAGACGCCGGGTAGGCTCTAACGAGCCCTCGTGTAGGCTATATTAAATATTCTCCACTCGCTTCGCTCTTCTCTACTGAATCTCGTAACTATTTTTGTTTTGTTTAAAGATGAACATCTTTCTACATCGCCCTATAAAATAAAGAACCCTAGCCCTCGAATACGCTAATAGTATCAGGGTCGGTCAAGAGAGACCTTATAGGAAAGATGAGGGATCTAACCCATGATCAAATGAAGAAAGGATCCTCGGTTCAGTCACACCTCCCTTCACGTGGGAGCCATGAGGGTTGACTAATTTTTTGCGTTTGAGGGAGGAAATTACATTTTTGACAATAAGTTCTCTATTTATCATCGTAGAGAGATGGGGTTGGTACCAATACATGTGATATGCACAAAATTTGCTTAAAATGGCCGCCGTTTTGACATTTTAATAGGACTTTAGTACCCTGACACAAATTTCATGTTCTTATCTTAATTTTGAGGTTGCTAACGTGTTTATGTACGGGCGGACGTGACGTCGAAAATCACTTTAGTTACCAAAAGGAAGGGAAGTAAAGGTGCGATATTTTTTAGTCATGTAAAAACTTTCCACTGTGAAGTTTATAGAAAACGATTGAAATTTCAGTTTTTTTTTTATACGACTTTAATAACAGTTAATGCGTATCTAGCATTTGTCTACTCCAAAATAAAACCATATAGCTTGGTCGGGGAAGGGGTAATTCCATTTATAACACTAATGTCTTCTGGGACACAGAGTTCAACTTAAACATGGAATTACGTAATATATTGGAATCGTATTGTCTTTGTTGAATCCATCTGTCCGAGTCGGACTATCAATGCACGATTGACCCCCCCCCCGTCTTATGATAATGTCTTCTCAGAAAATGTAAACTTGCTTTGGAAGCATCACTGTTTTTATTTAGTCGTGTTTACGTATAGAGTTAAATAAACAAATTGATACATACACCTAAGATATTTGTGTTTTCAACGGCACCATGTGTCACGTCCTACAATCCATACATTATTTTAGCTACATTCTCAAACACAAAGACAAACAAATGCTGTGTTGATATTATCCTCTGAAAGGTCTTTGTGTTAAGACACGTAACGAATTGCCGTTTTACTAACAAATTCCGAACTATTTTAGGATCAGTGGTGATTCTCCTGTGCAGTATTTATCCTACCGGTTTAGAATATAAAAAAAAATTCAAGGAATAGTTTGTTTCTATAATATAATATAATTGAGAAACAATGCAACAGTGTAGAGGGGTATGAATGTTTTGTGACAATACATACGATATTGAGGATCTAGTTTTCAACAAGTGGGATTTATTAATAGAAAGTGTATATAGCTAGAATTTTAAAAGGTTTAAACTAAAACTTGAAATACTCTATAGATGGATTAAATTATTATTTTTCATTGATCCTGTTTTTTTTTCCATTAAAGTGAGTTTTGTTTTAATTCGCCTGTATACAGGGTATACCAAAAAAGCTGAACTGACTATTCATTTTCGGATTATAGGATACATCAAAACGGACAATAATTGTAAAAATAACACATATAGACGAATTCTGCTTTATTAAGTTTCCGCCATTTTATTCTTTTACAATAAAGCATTATAACTCTAGAAATAGAAATTTGGTACTGTATAACCATTTTGTATGTTATGTTTCACAAGTGTATCAACGTTAAAAGTTTTAAACGGCTGCCATTTTGTTAATTAAAAAAATAAAATCTGTGTTTGATACACCTCTAAAACGTAACATACAAAATGTTTATACCAAATCTGAACAATATCTTATTAATTTCTAGAGTTATAATGTTTTTTTTCTAAAAAAACAAAATGGCGGATAAACTGATAATGAAACGGAATTCGACTATTTTATTGACATTTTTGTTTTGTTTTGATGTATACATGGCTGGCAATATGTTAAATGAGGTATTGTATACAACTTCTAGGAATTATATAAATTGGCTAAAGTTGACAAAGTATGAAATCAAGCATATTTCATACTTAACTTGGTCTAGGTTTCCTATAGCATGTTCGCTGCACTTCAGAGTTTGTAATTCCATGGCTTTCAGGTTAAGTTGGGTTCAGTAAATATCTCGTACACACACACAGCCAATTTTATTAAGTGTAAATAAATAATTTTCTGAGCAAATCTGTCACTCATTTTGCCTAAGCAAAGTGAGTAAAGATCTATCGAAATTATTTTATTTCATATTTTGACAAATATGCTTAGTAAGTGTATATAGAATGCCTGGATTTTACACACTGCTGGTAACATATATATATAATCCGAAAATGAATACCCTTTTTCAAGCAACCTGTATGTCTTAAGGTTCAAACGCGTTTTCAATCGTTACGAAATGTGTGAATAACTTTTTTTCCTGATTGTTTAAAATTGAAAACCTCTCGTCTTATAAAAAAAAGAAGAAAAATCATAAAATTATTACCCCTAGCCCACGAATATTCTAATAACGCCAGGTTCACAAAAGAACAAGAGTTGGTCAAGAGAGACCTGCTACGAAAGATGAAAAAGAGGAAGCTAACCAAAGACTACATGAAAAAAGTCTAAATCCAGCTAGGAACCGTCGGGAATTCCTCATCTGTACTCACTATAGGTGAGCCATTTTTGTTACATTTGTATATTTTACAATACCACTAAATTCAGTCTAAATAGAAGTTGCTGTACTAACTGATAGTGGGTATGTCAGTGAGGATAGTCTAATCTAATCTATAGTTCGAGCCCAGTATCCTGTTTCGCTAAGTTACTGATTGTGGCTCATCCTTACAGGATAAAGTACATTTCATGTGTTAAGGGAAAACTAAAAATGAGGAATAAAGGTAGGGAAGGATAACAGAAGGTTAATAGTCATAGAATTTTAATGGAATGAAGGAGAATGGTAGCGTGCTTGTCGTGTCTGTGTGTAGCGTGACAAGACTGGTGAATCGAAGAAAACAAGAAATATCTTTAATATTTAGAAACGAAACTGGTGAGACAATGTTTTTTTAGTTCTAAAGGAATTTTATTTACTTAAAACTATTTCAAAAGTTATTGGATCTGTCAATTTGTTATCAGCAACGTTGTTTTAAAGGTGAAAAATCATTATTATCGCCTTAATAAAAAAGAAAAGAACATAAAATAGACACCCTCGAATACTCGAATAGCGTTAGGGTCAGAAACGAACAATAGTTGGTCAAGAGATACCTAATAAGAAAGATGAAAAAGATGGACCTAACCTAAGACTACATAAAGAAAGGTATAGATGTTGTTATCCTTCGAGCTTGTCACACCCGTACACACTATAAGTGAGCCCCTGAGGGTTCAGTGACGGAAAACTTTAAGAACTACTGTTCGCTTTTCCAACAAAACAAATAATAGTTTTATCTTCTTCATTTTCAGTGTTTGCCTGTTCCTTATACAAATGATACTAGTTTGATCAGCATTTTTATCTTTCATCGATTGGAGGCCGTTGTTTTAGAAACCTATCGTCTGGAATTCTTTATATGAAGCTATTTTTTTTCGTTATTTTATAATTTTCTTCTCTCATATTGGTGTTCCTCATTAAGGTTTTGTTGATAACTCGTTTATCCTTCAACCTACAGAAAAAATATTAAAAATTTTTTTAAACATTTTTGTTATTAAAAAGTGAAATAATTTGTCTCATTTTATTGTATAGTTTTTGTAAATACCTATAGTAATAAATCTGTAAGAGAATCTATTCTTGTATTCTCAGCTAAATATTAAATAGATTTTAACAAAAATTGGTAACATCATAATTTCCACTCGGAAGGTTTTAACGTTACGTCTTTTCGATATCTCAGTTAGAAGTTGGGTTATGACAATAAAAAAAGGTTTTCCCATAGGGAATGGCAGCCGTAAAGGTTGATTTTATACGTATCTACTGGACCAATATCAATGAAACTTTGCAAGTAGTAAAATTTTTAAAGAAGAAGACTTCATAATAATATCTTTAAAAAAACGAGTTATTAGAAAAAAAATATATAAATCTGCAGTAGTCAACGTTCGCTCATGTGCAGTAAATCAGTCAGCAACTACAGTACTATGTGATTCAGTTGAACAAACCTAATGAACATTTTAGTTTTAAAATTTAGTGCGAGATCATCACCAGTTCTTCTATCTTATTCGCTAATTCAAACAGGTTTTTAATCTATTCTAATAAAGCTGTAGGTCTATTTTTTGTTGGTAATACTCACTTCATTAGGCCCATCAGCTTTAATAATTCAAGACAAAGATAGGTTATACCTGCGTGGCACATTTGACTTATAACAGCTGATTAGGTCCATCAGCTATAATAATTAAGCACAAAGATAGGTTTATCCCAGTGTGAAACATTCAGAAAAGTGTTTTAAAATTTATTTATTTTTACGTAAAAATGTTGTTACCATAGCAACCAAAAAAATAATACACTCTTAAAACAGCAGCTGATTAGATCCATTAATTAGGTCTAGCCTAGACCAATGTGTAACATATTTAAAAGTGTTATTAACTTGATTTAGGCCTAAGTGTTGATGTATAAAATATAGTGTTTGTGTCAATGTGACTAAATATTCTGAATTGTATTATTTTTAAAGTTGTATTTGTAAAAAAAAAGAGGATGGACGGGAAACGAAACGTTTTTTCCTTTATTTTTACCAGTAGAACACACCCTGAATTTTTTTCGCGGCTCACCCTGTATAGTCTTTTCAATAATGTTAAACGACGAATACATTTATTGTCCTAATTTCCAATCATATCAGAAAATTTCTAAAATAAATCACCGTGAACAGACTATTCCGAGATAAAACAGCCATCTCGATTTGATTTTCTTCCATATAGTCGGTGTAATATGACAAGATATATTGTGTGAAAATAAAGTGAACGAGGACACTTTGGCAAAGTTCGGCTCCGTCAGCGAAAATACCCCCGAAGCCTTGTAAAAACTGATAGGAAATGGAAGAAAAACTTTAGTGTTAGTATTGAATAGAATAGAAACAGAATTTAATAGTAAAGTTATGGAAATATTGTGAATTTGTTGTAAAACATTTAACTGTACAATTTGAACAGATTAATGACAACTGTTCGATGATCAGGTAATCGAGTGAACAAGAAGAGATCTTTCACTATTTGTATTTTCGTCTGTGCGTTACGCGTTACGGCCAAACGGCTTTCAATATTCGTTGTGAAATTTACATCTCTGAAATAAGGAGGGAAAACCCAGCCCGATAAAATAATGTAATAGAAGCAGATCATTGGTAAATCAAGGGGTCTTATCCTTTAAACCGTTGTTTACACTGGTTTTCTGAAGCTCATAAATGTGTATCACTTTACATCGGCAGACCCTAGCGGCCACATTGTCTGGTGTCTCGGTCTTGGAGCGCTTCGAAGCTGCACAACTTATGAATAAGCGTCCACTCGCTCCGCTCGTGTTGCGGAAAGTCGTAACTATACAAATATGACTATTCTTGGGAGTTCGGGATTCAAAATTACATTTTTGACAATAACTTCGCTATTCGTCATCGTAGAGATTGTGTGGTTGGTACCATTACATGCAAAATTGAAATCTGCATTTTTTATCTAATTTAGTGTGTTATAATAGGCCTATGAGATAGGAATAAAAAAAACTGTTAAAAAAACCTGCCATTTTGACATTTTTCGTTCTTTTTCTGAATTTTAATATCGTTCTATATAACTAACAATTGAATTACCTTACTGTATATGGTTTCCGCCAGGTGACTTCTTTTTTTAAACACTAACGCGTTTCAAAGCATCTGCTCCATCTTCAGAGTTCTTTTCACTCAGTTGAGATCGTTAACACATTAAAATGAAATATAAAAACACACGGACATTTACATATATATATATATATATATATATATATATAATTATTAATTTATACATCACTTATCGTATCGCGACACTTGGGATGCGCATCATATCGATGTCCTAAGACAACTCATCTTTTAAAAAAGAAGTCACCTGGCGGAAACCATATAAGGTAATTCAATTGCTAGTTAAAACAATAGTGACTTGGATACTAGCAACATGAATCTTAAACTCATATATATATATATATATATATATATATATATGAGGACACTATATACCCTGAAGGCTCATTGATAGTGTGCAGGTATGGCGGACCCGAGACCCTAGCTGGATCTACACCTTCCTTCATGTAGTCTATCAAATCTCGCTTGACCAATTGTTGTTCTCTTCCGACTCTGACGCTATTAAAGTATTTGAGGGCTACGAGTTTTTTTTTATGTCATTTTATTCTTTTTTATATATACGGATCGCAAGGTATTTCGCCTTTAAACAACAAGAAACAAAATTTGCACATTATAGTAGTCCCATATAACAAATTTCATCTACTTATGCTTGCGTACAGATGACTATCACCAAGGACGCACGGCGTGTTGGAAATAACTTTACCAAGGACATGAAACGTGAAGATTAATAAAAAAACAACGGTTGAATTTTTTGACGTTTACCAAATGTCTTCGTATAAAAAACGTAATTTTTTTTTCGTGTCATTTGCATCTTTTTCTATTTAGCTAACTTTTGTTCGAAAGATTTCGTTTTTTGCGAGTTACGGAAATCGTAAACAATATTAAAATAGAAAAAAACGTGTTTTACAGCAGTAAAAATTACTAGTAATTCCGTTCTCAGTAATTTTATAATACAATTTGTACCCGGATCACCACTGATTTAATAATTTTAGACTTTTATTATAATTTAAGATCTAGAAAACACCTACATTTATTGGCTAGTTTTTGAAAATATAAGTATGTCGGACCACTTTCAAAATGGAGGCCATAACAGATTTTCCTTAAATATATTAACGAACACTTTTCTTAAAAAGTAATGATATTTAAATATAGTTTGTTAATAAATAGTGCAAACACATTGCACAAACTTTCTCACTCAACAATCCTTGAAAACAAAAAAAAAAACTGAACTAAAACTAACCGTCAACAAAAGGTGCCATCTATGAAACATACTTATATATCCAATAAGGGCGTGTGCTTGTACAAAAACAAGCCCTCATATACGCTTGTAAATCGTATGTGTTTAAAATCGTACTTTTTTTAATGACAGTGTCACAATTCAGTTTTTTTTTGTCAATTATTCCTGAACAATTTATTTGCAATTTTTTTTTTAATGTTTGGGTTATTAATCTAAATATTTGAACTAATCAGTAGAGTTGATTTTGAGAATTATATATTTCGTATTATAAAAAGAAACAAAATATAGCCCGATTTTTGGGTTTTTTTCTGATAACGAACCAAAATTTTCACGTCCTGGTAGGTCTATTTATGGTACATGGGGCAATTTTGTGTGTTTTACCTAAAGCAGTTAACATCGAATTTTGAGTTATCAAGAAGATTTAAAAAATGTCCGTTGTACTTAAATTGATTCAATTCAATCAACAACTTGACTTACTTAACTTATTTCCTTTTATCTCCTATTGGATCATAGGGCGTCCAGAAGAGCTCTCCATCTGTCCCTGTCTCCAGCAAGTGCCTTCACTTCTCCCCAAGTCTTGTTAACCTCTTAATTCGATCCACAAGTTCGGACATAATTCTTAAAAACTACTTTTCTAACTGAGAGGACCTCAGAACGGATACGCGACATTGTTTTTTTTACCGATCACATAACTTTCCTATGGGTCTACTGCATAAGTAAAAAGCATATAAAAAAAAACAAACGAAAAGACGTCTGTAGTTTTTCTGATAACCGTGATTTGTTTTTGCGAATATTTAACCCACACAAAACAGCGCCACACCAGCATGTACACTTAAGTTGCTTATTTTGAATGTATTCGTTCAACCGTCACAATATGCAAGTACATACATACTTGTTTATGCCAAAAAAAATTTGCAAATGTTGACTGTGTTGAATTTGTAGATAGGGAACCGGTTGTAGATATTTGCATGAGGTCATGTGCAGCAGTGCGCATTAAAGATCGGTCCAAACCAAACAAATCGCACATGAATAATGCAAGCTGGAGGGAGATCTTTTGTTAGGGATGTCAAACATCCACTCACTTATTTCTTAAGATATCTGATTAGATTAGGGATTGGAAATGAAAATTATTTACACGTGTGTTCGAGATTGAGGGAAATCCATTGATATGCCGCGTCATGAAAGATATAGGTTAGGTTTAGATATAAAAGATAAAATATGAATTTCACAGATGCTAACATAAAGGTTGCATAAACATTGCACATATTTTCTCAATATAATTTAAAACCTAACTACACTAAATTGTCGGATCGATGGTTGTCTGTAAAATATTTTTAATGAACCATGGACCACAGTCTTTGAAAAAATATTTAAATAAGGTCTAAATTTACTTCGCTTGCACCGAACAATCCTAATTGTTAATCATAATCCATTAAAATGGAAATTTTTAATGACACTGGCAAAATTCATTTTAGTTTTTTGACATTTATTCCTGGATCGTAAATTTTTTTTACTTGCGATTATGCACACGGCTTTATGTTATTAATTTTCGTAGTTTTCTTAAAATTTGAATGTAATTGATACAGTTGATTTTGCGAAATTATGTATTTCATAACAGCCCCATGACAGATTTGGGTTTTTTACCGATATCCCATTAACTGGAATTTAAGGGAAATATCGACTGTGCAAAATTTGATCAAAATCGTTTGAAGCGACTTTAGAATATCGTTTTTTTTAGTAGACATAGATTTTTTACCTATTACATAACTTTTTTTATAAAGTAAAACTTCACAACTTCTCTTATCCATGAGATAACTTCATGACTTTTTCGCCACTTCGTTTATGAATTACTGTAAATCAGAACATTGATGTTTAAAAAATTTGTGTTTTTTAAAATATTTTTTTTTGAATATGTCTAGTGAATTGTAGCCCGTAGAAATATTTAATTTTAAGTGGAAAACCATACATTTACAATTTAATTCCAACCGACAAATCAACAAATCAAATCTACCGATTTCGATGAAATTTTGGTGTAATATAATGATTAATATACTAAATGAAGATTTAAATAACCTAACCTAATCGAGTATGTTAAAATTATGGTTCAGAAAGTATTGTCATAAAAGGAAAAGAAATCTTCATTGTCTTTATTAAAAACTATATTTCAATCAATACGATACACATTAAGATGAATTGATGCCAACCTTTCAATATCAAAAAGTTGATAAATGAGAGGATCTTCTTTACAAACTAATCTACCATTAAAAATAGAGGGGTGTGGGGGGAGAGTTCAATAACAGATTGTTCAATTTTTATTTCCTTTTCCTTGCGTAGAGATAGTAAAGAATATTATTTTTTTGAAGCATTAAAATTTTTAGCTGGGTGTGAAAAAGTTAATGCAACGTGCTCTGTTAACTTTTAATCGTTTGAAGAGACTAAAATATTTACGACTAACCTCACCCCAAAACTCTTTTTTTTCCAACTGATCCTCTTAAGTCCGCACGTGCATTTTTTTTTTTTACGTCTCAAAAACAATGCTTGTAGGTTATGCTTACACATTCCAACCTGTAGGGTGAAACAAAATATAAAAGGCAACAATTCCAAGTAGAAAAGACGGCAACTTTTTAGTCACGTATAACCCAGGCAAGAGCATAATTAGCTATATTCACAGCTGCTACGCGTACCGTCGCCTCAAATCTTCTTTAATTAAAGATACAACGTTTTTACAGGCGTTGTGTAAAATTCAAATTATATTTCCTTGACAACAATAATAAAAGTAGCTGTCCCGCCCGCTTGTCGGGAGATTTGTATTTATTACATTTCGTCTTTATGGCGGTTAGAAAAGGTTGTGTGCGAGGGAAAAAAGTGTTAACGAATCTGACCTTGTAGAGGTTGAGTAAAACTTGAATTCCGTATAAACTTTGCTTGGATTATACTAACCATTTTATTACTTTAAAGTTGGAATGGGTAGAGCAAGAAACTAAAATTTGGTGTGGATTATTAATTGAGAATGAACGTTAATTAAATGGAAATGGACTAAGAAAGTTAGTAATGAATGGTTCTATAGAGCACCACGAAAGAGTGATATCAAACTTGGAAGTTGTAGAAATAAAATTTGTTCGATCAGTTACAGACTTCACAACGTGACGTTGAAAAAGAAACGAAGATATGCGATAGGAACTAGAGGTACAATCTTCTTCATCTATACAACCCATAGCCTCCTCCACAATCAGCCTCAAATCTTCTTCGTCTGCTACTCCATCCTATTCATAAGGGTTTCAGCAACGTTATCCATCCATCTAACCCTTGGTCAGATCTTCATTTTTATCAGGTGAAGCACTTTTCTCAGGTCTAAATCATCCTATTCTTTTAAGTCTTCACAAATCGAACCTCATAAATGACCTTCAATTAACTCGTCCAGATCTGTATTATATCTTATTCTCTATGCACCATTGTCTATTAAAGGTCTATATATCTTCCTTAGAATATTATTGTGTAACAAGTGGCAATAAAAGAGATCATGTGCTGTGAATGCCAACGAATTTACATAGAAGCGATGAGTTATAAACTTGTAGGTTTTAAAATTTGGTAAGGCCGAAGACAATATGGTGAAGCTGGGATTGGTAAAACGTCTAATACTGGAAAGATTGGATGATGATTGGGAGAGAGAGTTACGAGTCGGATGAGATCATCGTTGGGTTTCAATTTCAGATTTTGTTTATTTCAAACCAGAGTTATTCATGCGAGGAATTTAATCTAAGAATTGTAGGGAAAGGGTATTCCTAGGCTGCAGATGAGTATTTTCGAACTGTAAGAAGAACTTCTTCAAAACGTGAATGGTCCATTAAAGTAAGAGACAGTATCAGTTAATTATACCAACAGAGAATTTCAAAGAGCTTCAAGCATTAAGTTCTGAAATTGTCTAGTTAAAATTATAGAGCATCTTTCACATAAGCAGGCTTGATTAAGGACAAGTGTGCTAACTGGAGACTGTCCAGTGAGATACTGTAACTAGGAATAATAGCCTTGATAGAATGAAATGTACGTCAGTTCTGCTCAGAGCTGAACGTGTGAGTGCAAGATGCTTGCTTGACGAACATAAACTGTACGTTAAGAAATCTTTAGTGGTCCTGTTCCAAATGTTCTGATGTGTTCTGTCAGGAGGCAGAGAGGATCTGGGGGGGATTCTAGTTGGGTGAAGGGGGGAAAATACCCCCATGACAAACAAAGAAGAAAAAGTAAGGGACTGAAATGTAGCAAAATTTTTAATAGTTCAATCCTTGAACAGAAATTGTGTACAGACAGTTCCACACATTACGTTTAATTTGATGATGGTAACAACTTAATTAGTGAATTAGTACAGTAGAATTTATGATTATTGTAGCAATTTTATTTGTTCAGACTAAGAGATCGCAACTATGAGCGTGCGTGGGACTAGAAGTTCTACAAAATAGATAAACTTTGTTACAGTAGGAACAATTAAAAGATAACGAGTTAGAATTTAGTATTGTTTGTCAGTTCAGTGACGTTAGATACATACTTGGAACAAGTTCTAATGACGTTCAAACAGTTTTGTAACAGAAACAGAATGCAAACATGATGATCTTGTTACCAATTTGACACTTGTCCGACTTGGCTAATCGTCATGAGAGTTCGTCACACTGCACAAGGTCATTTCAATGCCGAAAACGTTGCATTCTACTAACGGAAAAACAAGTAGTTTCATTATAATCGGTTGAACGTATTACGCAAAACTTTTGGAAAATTAGTAGATCAATAATGATTTTTTTTTAACTAATTGCCACAAGAAGAAAACACTTCATTAAGACCTTGTTTCAATGTTTCGTTACAATCAGTGTGCCATCGAGTTAATTGCACCTGAAGATGACGAATTAGTCGATGAAACGCGTTGAAATTAGCGGTTTTTAACTAATTGTACGGGGAGTCTTTACTGCCGGTATTAATTCAGTGTAGTAAAATTTAAACGAAATCGGTAAAGCCAATTTTGGGAAATTAAGTATTTTGTAACCGCCACATAATTATTTTTATTTTTTTTTTTTAAATCAAGAAACAATATTTTTGTAGCGATGGTAACCAATACGTTTTGTTTGGGTCCTCAGAAGCTACCCTTGAGCAAAAGCCTTAGATTTAGAAATCCTTACAATAAAGTAATGAAATTGTTCAATGTTATTATATGTCCATTTTTTCCCTTAGTTGTTGAAGGCGAAAAACCTCTCGGTCATCATCGTCTCATAAAAAAAAAGAAAAGAGCATAAAATAAAGACTTCTAGCGCTAGAATACTCTAGCGTCAGGGTCGGAAACGAACAAGAATTGGTCAAGAGAGACCTGGTAGGAAAATTTAAAGAGAGGGATCTAACTAAAAACTACATGAAAAGGTGTAGACCAAGCTAGGTTACCTCGGGATTACCAAGCCCACTATAGCGAAGCTCTATTGGGATAATAATTTCTTTATAAGATGTTGTTTAACGTTTTGAAAAGGACAATTAAACACTAGGTCTTTGTACAAAAAGGATTTTTGTATAGTGTGAAGTTCGCCTTTTTATGGAATCTTAATTCTGATTTTTTTAAATGTACAATTTTAACAACTTTTTAAAATTTTTTTTATTAGAGTTATTATTGCAGCGTCTCTTAATGTTTGTTGTTGGTATTTATCTTTACTTAATAATACAAGAACATTTGTCAACAATTATCTGTTTAAATTAGTAAACTAACTAGCTCTTGACAATCTGAAATAAACATACAACAAGTGTAATGATGAAATGAAAACATATGTAAACCTAGAGAAGGCGGGGTAATAAACAATGTGAGAATCAATATACACCCGTAATGAAATCTGTTTACTTAGATAGGGGTAGGGGGTAGCAGATCAATACTCGTCGCGACGCCGGGGTAGTGTTGGGAAACTAGGCCACCACCGCACGATGACGTCATTCCAACCCTTACACCCACCCCCTTATATATACTTAAAAACAATTTGAAATCTGTTAATGAGCGTTAATGAAAATTGAATGTTATTCTATATAGGAGATCTTGTTTTTGTGTTGAATTAATATCATCGATGGGGTATGGTTAACCGGAGTATTGTTTTTTATATTAGCATAAGACACGTGTACATTTACCCTTAGCTGCGATAGGGGTTGTTGATGAGGATATTTAAAAAAATTAATTTTAGGTTGTTTTAACTACAACATGGGAAAAGTGCATCAACACGAGTTCAAAAAAAAATGTATGACCCTCATTTGAATTTAAGGGAGTTCGATAGGTTGGTATGTTTTTTATTGTTGATTTTAAGTCATTAACTCTACAATTTTTGTTTTTATGTTGGCACTCCTGTATATACTGTTTGTATATATGAATATCTTTTCATCCTGTCATTGTGGTGTGTTTTGTTTACAAAAATAGTGTGATGATTGTTACTCCGGGTGAGGTTATGTGTGGCTAGTAAAAGAGTAGAACAAATAGAAAGAATATAGACAAGCCAAAATATTCTTCGAATAATACGGAGCCAGACCTAATGGAAACACAAATGAAAACCCCCAACACGGCGATAATGAAGAAGAAAAGGGTTTAAGCCAAAAGTGAACCATACAATCGTGTTGAAAATTTGCAGTAATGACTGTAATAAAACTTATTTTTAACGATTGGCCAAACCATAAATGCCATCTAAGTACCTTCTGGTAAAATCCAAAACACCAAGTTTTTTAATGGGATAATTTAATCTTGTTTACCGAAAATCGTTTTATTTGGGCTCAGTATCCCCTAGAATGTGCGGTTTATGATGCAATAGTATCCTTCATCATGAGAAATGCCATTTTTTAAAATTAAAGCTGTAAGCCCCTTAAAAACCAAAACACTGCACTGGCCACCTTGACATGTTGCGAGTGCGAAGAGGTGAGTGAATAATGTCTCGACTACAAAAAAGAAAGACAACAAAGAGAATTTGTCAAAAGGAAGTGGCTCTTAATGATGAGGAGGATAAAGACAAATCCTGATAAACGAAATAATTATTAATTATCAAAATTGGTGGAATATGATTCATCAATTCGGATAGTGGGTAAACCTTTTCATTTTACAAAAAAAGCAGTAGAACTAATGGCAAAAATAAACAGAAGAGAAACATGAAAAGATGCTTTCGGGATGTACCTTCTGGAAGTAATAGTCTACTGTACATTAAATTTAAATGTCATCTCATTCTGAATAAGGATGTACATAAGTATGGTACCCGATTCAGAAGCCACTTAGTTTTAAGCCAACACAGGCTATGTAAGTTTAAAAAGTTACCATTAAAAGCTAAAGTGAATTTCTTCAATAAACTCTCAGAAAGACTAAAAATATTTAATAGACGAATTTAAGTAAAACCCAAGAGAACTTTTGTTGTCTGGATCATTTTACTTTGTGGAGAAGTTTCTGTGTGTGTGTAGCTGAAGACATGTTGGGGACTTTGTTATTGTGGTTATGTTATTTGTTGTTTGTGTTTTGCTGAGTATAGCTGTATATAGTAATGATATTTTAGTACTTAGTAATAATTGTTTGGATACTTAATGTACAAATGATGTCAGTCTGTCGTATGTGCAGACCACAGCGTAAACCTGTGACCGATTTTAAACAAATTTTGTATTTGGTGATATTTTGATCATATTTCGAAACTTAAAGTTTTACGGTAGAAAAAAATTATCAAAACCAGCTGAAACGATTTTGATAAAATTTTCTCCAAATTGAGTTTGGATAAAAAAACAAAGAAATCGGACATTACACTATTATAAAATACGTCATTTTTTTAAAACGAGTGTATATTGTTATATTTGGCTAAAATGATGACACCCCCCCCCCAGACCCTACAAGATTGATTTTTTTCAGTGTGTAAGGAAAAAATTATCAAGGTTCAAGAATTGCAAAACCAAAAAAAAGATTGTTGATCGTCGTCATTAAATTTTCATTTAATCAAATATGATTTATGCTGAGGACGTGTTAGAGCCGAAACACTGACACGAGCAGGGCCTAATCGACCTCAAGGAAGTGATATAGACAATTACGAGGTCCATAAAACCTGGGTAACAACTGTTTTAAATAAACCTACCCTACTGAATAAAGTAGGCCTAAGAATCCAACTTCCTGCCTGTATTGCTTGTATGATGGGGCAGTGTGATCAACACATGTAACAACTGAAGATGATGACTTAGTCAGTGAAACGTCCTCTTGGTATTTATACTTGTTTACTGATCAAGACATATTTAACAGTATTTTAAAACGCATATAATGTATAGATGGGTTGGAATCTCTTTAGCAGGAAGGATACTTCGTTCAGAGAAGACATATAAAAAACAACCCTATGATTTTGGTACCTGAGAATACAATACACCGATGTTCTGAAGAGGTGACGCTAAGGATTTTTTTAATCTTTTTTTTTTTTACGTGAGGAGATCAGTGAACTTCCAGGAAGTGTGATTTACACAATGATTTTGGTAGCTCTGGAATATTCTAGATGTGTTCTCAAGATCAAAATTTTGGTCGGGTTTTATATACAGAGTGTCCACGTAATACATGTTCGCTAAAACGATTTTGGTACAGTCGAACAAATGTACTTTTAATTTTCTAATATCGGTTCAATCGATTTTCATCAAATTTTAATCAATTGCAACCCATAAGGACAAAAACAAAAACGTGATGATTGTCATCTCCCCAAAAATTTAATTCATAAATTTCAAAATGGTGAACGTTTATTTCATTTTAACTCTTCATATATTAATTTGACTGTAACAGCTTGTTTCGTGAATCTCCGTGATCTACTCAATACTAACATTGAGGTCGTCAAACAAGTTGATTAAAATTTTATAAATTACCTTAATTTCACGTTTTCAACAACAGCTCTTGAAGATTTTATTTTTAAATCCCAAACTTAAATTTTTTAATTCCGATTTAGCAAATTTCATTCTTCATATTTCCAAAATCGACTGAAGTCGACGAAACCAATTTTGGTAAATTTAAACTTTAAGAATGACGCAATAGGCTAGTTTGTATTATTTTTGTGTATGATTTCAAAAATCTATATTTAAGAAAATTACAACTAATAGTTTTCTTTTAAAGACTATGTTAAGTTATATAAAAAAGTTAACGGCCCCCCCTTTAAAGCTTTCATCAGATTAATAGTTTACGATATACCTATAGTGCCTACCATACTTAGAATCACTCTAAACCTAAAAACAAGTGGAATTAACGAGGTACATATTACCAAGAATATTATTTATACAATTTAGCTTACTATAGATAATAAAATAATCCAACTAATTTGACTGCCATCTAAAAATAAATAGATGGGATTAAACTGTGGTGGAGGTGGGGAGACAAAGAGACGGAAATTCCAAGCGTCAAACCGCAAAGCAAAACATTACGTCAAAATGATAAGACTAGAGATAAGAAAGACATGTTGTAGTGTAGATTGTGTTTAGTTAATGGATCTTCTAGTTAAAGAGTGAGACAAAAGTCGGCTATTACTTAACTGTTGCGATTTTTAAACCGAATAATCGAGTTATTTTGTATCCATTCGTGAAGTGCACATTGTTTGATGACCTATGCTTGACGGTTTTTCGAATCCGCCATCTTGGATTGAAAATTTCATGACTCTAAAAATGTAGTTTTTAGAATTATTTCTGTAAGTCTTTAGACGGAAATCATTCTAAAAACTACATTTTCCTAAAAACTACATTTTTCTAAAAACTACATTAGTTCTAAAAACGCAAACGCGTGGACCGATTTTATTCAAATTTAATATGTAGGGATATTGTGACCATTATAGGGACTTTACATTTTTAATATGATAGTTCAAAATTTGAGGATAGGTGTAATAAGAAATAACAAAAAATTACGATTAAATAGTGCTCAACTAACCTCTAAGGACTAAAATAAAACGTATTGGTCGCTATCTCTCCAAAAATACCAGCTCGTGAGTTATCGGTAAAAAAGCAAAAAAATCGGCCATCGGTAACAACATGTACGTTAACATTGACAGGGCTTTAACCTGATAGGTTGATAGTCTACTGCTGTGGAATGGTAGTTCAAAATACAGTATTTTTTTTTTTTCAAAATCGATTGTACAGATTTCGTTAAAATTTTAGTGAAGTGTGATGACTTCAACGCGTGTGCAGAATCGCAGTAAACAAATTTTACGGTTCAGGAAGAATTGCCTTCTAGATTTAAGCTAATAATATTTACTCTGAGACCCGTTTAATAGTATGAGCGAAGTAAAACCTATTTTTTCTTTAACGTCGATTATGGTTCATTTTCAATTTGTGACAAACAAATATCAAACTGATATTTTTTTAACGAATAATTTTTACTTTTAATTTTGATTTTGAGGATGTGAGAAAGTTTGTGCAATCTTTTTCCACCGTTTGTTTGTACACGTCAAAGTGTGTAATTTTTGTATATTTACTTTTCCATATAGATATTGAGATGTTTTAATTAAATTATACATCATTTCGAATATACAGGTCCCAGTAAACTAAAATTTAATTAAACTAATACGTGTTTAGAAACCGCTCCCACCCTTCCTTAGGGAACCGTACGACAACAGGGACTAGGGACTCATCGACATGCAAACTGCCGTCATATTTATATGAGCTTCCACTACCCATCGCGCCCCTGTATTTATTATGATTAGGTTGCTTTTACATTAATAAAAAGCAGTTTTCGTGCGCCTCATAAACTGTTATTTTATGCGCATATTTATAGAAGAAACACACCAATAAAAATGTGCTGAAATGTATTACATCATGCCACTATAGTAATATACAATTCACACGTAACTTTGATAATTTGAGAGTATTTCCGTGGGCAATAAGAGGGCTTTGAGGTGTCATAAATAATTGTTACTATCTTATAATTATGAGGGATTTTTTTTCTAAATGGAAAGGAAGTATGGTGAGGTCACATTTTAAAACGATATTAAATTTTCATTGTAAACAAATATATTTTTAATCTTATCTGTTAAAATGGCGATATGAAACAGTTAAAATTAATAACTTTAGTACGCCATTTTTGATTAGGATTAGGCCTACTAATTTAAACTGTGAAAAAATATTTTACTAACTTTCACCCTCCTCCCACAACAAAACTATGTACTAATAAAATTATATTCGTCTCCCTACAAAGTCGCAAGTATTTTTAAGTGGGGGGGGGGGTAATGTTGTCATTATGTCCTACTAATTTCTTATATTTCTTGAGAAGATAAGTGAACAATACAAAAGGATTCTTAATTCCACTTTTTTTTTAGCGAAATTAGACATTTTTGGGGGTACAGACGATTAGTAGCGTATTTGAATTCTTATTGTAGTTAAGTTTGAGGGGGGGGAGGGGAGGGAATTTTTATTTTCATCTTGTGTCAGTTATACCACATTTTAAAATGATAATTGAAAAAAATCTTCAGAGTTCATTTTGAGAAGACTTCGTCTATTGGTCTTAACAGATATTACAGATACAGTAATTAGTAGCCTAATTACAAATTGAAAAAAAAAAAAAAGAAAGAAAGAAAGAAAAAAAGTTAACTAAATTGATCAAAATAATTAGAGTCGATTTTTTTTAATGGAGTTCTTGTATTTTGGTCGTAGATTTTGAGTCGTGAATCACAGATTTTGTGTTAGTAATTAAAACATCGAAAAAAGGGGGAAGAGATTAACAAAATCATTAAGAATCGATTTCAAAAACGTGTTTTTGTATTATGCAGGTACCTAAAATTAGGAGATAATAATTATTATAAAATTCAAAACAAAATAATTTATCAAAATTGTTAGAACCTGTTATAAAAATTTTGTTTAGGTCTTAAAGCAGGTACTTCAGATTTTGAGTTAGAAGTTTAAAAAACCACTAAAAACCGCGTAAGGTTCGGAGGGGATAGGGAGAAATTGTAAAACTTATTACGACGCTTTACCCCAAAAACGACTGGATTTTTATAGTTTTGTGTGGCTCATGCAATGATTAAATTTTGGTGAAAATGACATGGGGGGGGGTCGTAATTAATGTCATCTCCAAAGTTATTGCATTTTTAATTGCACACGATTTAAATTTTTATTATTCTCAGTTTTATATTTTTTGTAAGAAATAAAAATGAGTTTTTGTAAGAAACATCACTTTTGGAGATAGAAATGACAAAAACAGAATGTAAATTGGACAGTTAGGTTATTAGCCTAAATCTGGACGTAGACAAGGTCAGATATTTTAATGAAATTAATCATAATCTGTCTAAAATAATTAAGTTTCGAAGTAGTCTACGAGCTAAAAAGTAGACTTAGAATCCGATTCTCATACTTAAAAAATTAATTAGATTTTTGTTCTGAGTAATGTTCAAAATTATAATTTTAAAAACACCAAAAAAATAAAACTCCTAAAATTGTTTGTTTTACTACATTTGTTTGCTGATGTTATGCACGTAAACATATACCTACGACTTGCACTTTAAACTTGTCTATTAAGAAATGTTATCTAATCATGAAGCAATTAAGCTCTAAATACTCCGCTTACAGCTGATACGCTGTCATGATTGTACGCGAATTTATTGTGCTTTTTTTAAGTATATATTGATTGCACATCTTGACCTTGCATTAGACCTATTAAGTGCAGTGCAGAAAATGAGTATAGATTCATATAAGTCTTAGATAAAGACACACTACCAAACAAACAGTTTTAAATGGTCGCCATTTTGAAATTTTCTGATTATTACATACGAAGTATATAGGGTGACCTTTGGTTATCGTCCGAAATTTCGATCTTTGTTTTTTGATTGATCTCGTTTCATAACCTCAGGAAACTGTAAAAGTGATCCTCAACATTCCGTCCGTCCGTCGTCTGTACGTAAACACGAAACTTAAGGTTGGAACATTAAATTTGGTAAAGAAGACCGAATATATAATATAGTGTTCATACTTCTTGTGTTATTCAACTTGCAAATTAGTTTTAAATGTTCAAATTTAAATTCTACACACCATAAATCTCTACGATGATAAATAGCGAAGTTAGTGCCAAAAATGTAATTTCGATCCTTAACCTCTCAACTAAATGTAATATTTATTAGTTAAAACTACATTTGTACTAACCGCCATTTTGAAATGTACACTTATTTTCCTCAACATCTCTTTAGTTCATCCTTTAGACAATTGTACTAACAGCCATTTGTAAATTTATTCACTAATTTCGTCAACATCTTTTAGGTCATTCAATCTATATACATTTGTACTAATCGCCATTTTGAAATTTATACAACCATTTTCGTTAACATATCTTTAGTTCATATTTTAGACACTTCTACTAACCGCCATTTTGAAATTTATACAACCATTTTCGCTAACATATCTTTAGTTCATATTTTAGACACTTCTACTAACCGCCATTTTGAAATCTATAAATCATATTTTAGACACTTCTACTAACCGCCATTTTGAAGTTTATACATCCATTTTCGTTAACATATCTTTAGTTCATATTTTAGACACTTCTACTAACCGCCATTTTGAAATTTATACATCCATTTTCGTTAACATATCTTTAGCTCATATTTTAGACACTTCTACTAACCGCCATTTTGAAATTTATACATCCATTTTCGTTAACATATCTTTAGTTCATATTTTAGACACTTCTATTAACCGCCATTTTGAAATTTACACAACCATTTTCATTAACATATCTTTAGTTCATATTTTAGACACTTCTACTAACCGCCATTTTGAAATTTATACATCAATTTTCCTCAATACCTCTTCAATTCATTCTTTAGACATTTGTACTAACTACCTTTTTGAAATTAACCACCCATTTTTTCAATATATCTTGTTCATCCATGAGAAATTTCTACTAACCGCCATTTTGAAAATCATACACCCATTTTCCCTCAACATTTCTTTAGTACATCCTTTAGACATTTGTACTAACTAATCTTAATTTTGTAGCAATAGGATTGCTCGTTCGTTAGTTATCACGCTTAAAGGAAATAGAGATTTTTAGGTTATAGCCATTACTTTGGATCAGACGATGAGTTGAATTATTTTTGAAATATTATAATTATCGATTATATAGAAGCAAAGTTTTCGATGAAAAACAATTTAAGCGGCCGCTATTTTTAAATTTATCGATCGGTTTATCTCAAAATCACGTCAGATTATCCTTTACATATTATTTAAAACTGGGTTTGTTAATTGGATAATTGGTAATTTAGTTATAAAGCTACGGAAAGTGGATTTTTATGTCTTCGTCAAATTAGAAATTCGTTAAATACACACGTAACTACAATACTACGACGTGACCTTTAAATAAATTAAAACTTGACTACCATATTAATTTTCTTGACTTGCAGGGGAAAAGAGAATCGTGCCGAGCGAGGTGGCTAAATCTGTCAGCAAACAGATTTGTCCCTGAGCAACGCTTCTAATTGGAACGCCACTCCCTTCCCAGTACAGTGGACCCTTAACTCCAGCACTCTTGACAGAGACGTTTTTAAGATTACGTGCAATTATTAAAGAAGGGTAGAAAGCAAGATATACGCACCAGACTAGGAAAAGGGAATTATTTAATGAAAACGTAATCCTATAAATTATTTAACGCTGTATGAAAAAAATCAACTGTAATTCTTCCTGCAATTAATTGCTACCTCTTTGACAATATAATTCCAGTAGGTTGCGAGGATTAAGGTATTACTTTTTATTGGAACCATCAATGAACGTTAGATTACAGGAAAGAGTAATTACTGGTGTCACAGTTTATCAGGATTTCAATTTATCCTCTTCCGATTAGTTCTGGAATAAAAATTGCCAAGAGAAATCATGAACAAGGGGAAAAGACAGTAATATCGAGTCAATTTATTTTTGATGGCTTTTGGAAATTTGCTGGATGGACTGTTTTCGTTAAAAAATTGAATGGTAGATTGAAAATTTACAATTATATAATTGTGATTTTAAACAGTTTACGAAATTATGAAAGCAATTTGGTTTATTTAGCAATTTTACTAACAATATATCAGTTACAATTTAGAGTAATTTGCAATTTGTATCTATTTTAAATTATGAAAATGTAAACGTAACACCACGATAGGTTTAGTTATCTTTAAAATTATATTAGTTGCAAAACATTTGGATAAGGTGTGGTGGAAAAAATCTGCTTTTGGTAGTGAAGGATCTTTCGAATATGTATATAAAAACTATATGTGACCCCAAAATCGTCACCTATTCATTTGCATTCATCATAAAATGCTTGAAAATCAGAATTGTAGATATTTGATTCTCTCCCAGTCTTTCCGCGCTGCAGATGTTTGTTTTGAATAAATTTGAATACTGGATATTTACAAAATTGTCCAACTGATTAACGTTGTAGAATATTCTACGAAGCGTGAATTGAAAATACGTCAATTGTGACGGTGATAAAAATCTAACAGTGTAAGAGTATAGGCATCATTAGTCCTATATGCAATGTAATGAGGGAATTATTTTAGCGGCGCTAGTTCAGCTAATAGAAGTCAGAGATTTAAAATAATCTATAATACTATCCACGATGGTAGATGTTGGAATCGAAACATGCAAGTCAGTTACGGTGTAACTATACAACGAGACAAAGTCAAGTTGGCAACACTGTATTAGTCTAGCCTCCAAGGCCGTGATGTGATGAGAGAGAAGTGGGAGAATTGCAAGAAAGTTGCACTCAACATGGCCGCTCCCGCTCCCGACACCGACACACCTACATCTTGAAAATAATCAGTCTGCTCTAAAATTGCACAACTTGAGGACGCGGGTGGACTCGTATCGTGGATTACTGGAGTCTCGTTTTGCAAGGATTGGTAGAAATCTGATGGGTTGATGGTTAGAGTACGAACGCAATTTGTGAATAACAATTGTAAATATTAATAATGATCACTTTCTTTTAACGCTTCTGGTATATTCAGGTTTAGAACATGAAAATAGCTTCTGGCGTTATTTAACTCGAGTGACAAGTATATATACGTTTTGAGAAGAAAAATCCCTCCGGATATAACACATTTTATATTAACTTTAAATTATAATGCTGGGTTTTAAGGGTCCGCATTACCACAGAGATAAAACAATACGATGCAAACCCTGAGGATGTTTCGTCTGGCGACTTCGTTTAATTTTAGAAAGGTATGCAGCGGTAAATATTGAAGAAAATCATTTTACAATTGTTAGAAATCATAAAATCAGTACGACGATGAACGGTTTCCAACTATTTCAGAAGTACTTTTCTCTGCTGTTCCATATATCATTACACAATACTGACAATTAAAATTTAGGTTTTTTATAAATGATAGCAACGTTTTTAAGGGCTAATTACGTTGATTTATCTTTACATTTGGATAGATTAGTCTAGACACTCCACACCCTAAATGTTTGGATTATAAGCAAACCTGTAACCTTTTGGTGAAGGATGAAAATAGTTTATGGCATTATTTAAAATAGATTTATGACTTTATATGTGGAGAGTATGTACTAAACATTATGAGTTTTATCAATGTTGCAATAAACTACGATTGTTGCAACCCGGAAGTCCAATTCCAGAACATTGCTTTTTTTTATTGAAATTACGATGGAGAAAAATGAATTGATCGCTGATAGACAGCAGGTAAACTCGTGAAGGTTTTTTAGAAAGTTTGAAACATTCGGATGCCTGGCAGTAACTAGACTTAGTCCACAATAAAATTCTAGACAAGAAGAGAGGAGTAAAAGTTGAAACCTAATTGGAAAACAGATTCTTCCGACGGTTAACTGACATACTGAGAGTCCTAAGACTGCTTCGCGTGCTCCTCGATTAGATGTATTCCAGGACCTTTAGTTGGCGATAACCCCTGGGGCTATGTGAAGGTCATACAGACACATTCCCTCCGTCGGTCGTGACCTGTCTTACAAAGGAGTTGCACATTATCAAGCCAGCAAGAAGAGACGCCCAGTTTTATTCTATAGTATAACGACTGTTTAGTGATCAGCTGGGAGTTTGGTTTATTTAAATTTGACTTGTCAGATTAAAAATAAGGGAGAAGATACAATAATCATCGCTGAAATTGGGTTTTTTTTCCAGAAGTTTCTTTTCTCCTGGCAATAACTAAAATTTTACCCCGTACTTAAAACGTATATTTACGTTGTGGTAATTGGAGGCAAACGGTTGAACGACTATGAGTATTTACATAAGGAACTGTCCTCACACTTCTGTGGGTAGAAAAGAATTGTTTGAGTAAGCTAATTGGCAAATATTTGCCGCTAGAGTAATTATTATGGTTGTAAAATGGGAGAAAGCAAGCAAGTGGGCAAGAAAAAAACATGTATCAGTGGAAAAGTACTCGAGGAAGGGTGGGTACGGAATGCAGAAAGAAGTTATGTCAGCGTAGAAAAACTTGATACAATAAGCAAGAAAAAGAATTTTAATTTTGACAGATTGTTTTTTACAAGAGGCGCTAAAAAACAGTACAGTTGTTTATGAACAGTAAGGTTATTGATAAGAGTGTACTAGACTTTATCACCTCGACATTTACGACCTTGCAAATATTTAGTCAGATGTTGTGATTTAAATAGATTTGCAGGGAAAAAACAGCATTTCGTTCTGTTCTGTAGTTTTTTAGAAAGTCTGTTGTATATTTCCTCGTTTGAAGTGAAAGGGATATGTACAAAATGATTGTTTATTTGTTAGCAGATGTTATAACCTATTAAAAAAAAACATCTACTAACTCGATCTGACGGCAGTTCAGTTTCATTTTGGTACATTTCAATTTATTCGGCAATGGTTTTTTTTTATATAATACGATTTTAGTATATTTGTTTGGAAACCATCATAAAAATATCATCGAAAACGTTTGGCACGATTTGTGAGATATTCGACCTTTTATGACTTTTTCCCGATAACTTGCTCAATTGTTAGGGAATATAGGCTATTTTCGACAATTTAATGACCGATAAATTCTGTTTCGGATATTAAAATACAACGAGCAAATTTAAACAAGTTAGAAAATTTAAATAAACCAGAATTTTCTATTTAGGTCTTATGACAAATATTTTCAATTATTTTGAGTTTTGAAAAGAGTTGAAAGTTTATGTCAACACTTCCAGGCCAACAGTATACAAACAATCCAATATGTTCAATAACTAGTCAAATCATTTGGCCAATTACAAAATCTTTTTTGTATAATTTTGAGATAAATCATCTCATCGTTAGACTGATGTCCTGGCGATACAATCCTCGGTGAGTATTGGATCTCCCTCCGTTATTTTCAATCAGGCAGTCCTTCTCCATCTTCCGAGGTCTTCCAACTTGTCTTTTGTCCAGTGTTGTCTTTCTAGATGGTCTCGTCATCTGAATCGCAATTCTTGACTATTCTTAGACTGCATACAACTTCTCTATTTGTTTTCATTCGCCATATACCGTTATCGAAGGTAGGTTCAAATATTTCCCTCAAGATTGTTTTTTTTTCAAAGTCTCCAATCTTTTCTTATTTCTGTCGTTAGTCTCCAAGCCTTATTACTGTTTTATAAATTGTTAGTTTTGATGTGCTAGTAAAGGCATTGAGATTAACACCTGTTGGCTGCTGTTTTGCTCTTATTTCTACACCATCAGTCAGTATTGATACAAGATTTTTGTACTCTTTCAGAACTGTAATTATTATCTTCAAAAATCCTCTAATGCTTAATAACTGATGCTTAGTATATCGACATCAGTAAAGAAAAAAAGATATGAAAGAAGTTGATGATAGTACTCGCCCAACCCATCATACAAATGTAATTCAAGCAGACCCTCTAAATGTAATGCCCAAAAGATAGTTACTAGGGACTTATAGGATATGGACAGGAAATTCTTTTCTTTCTTGACGCCGCGCCGGCTAGATGTGTATATTAAACAATCTACACTCGCTTCGCTCGGGTCAGTATCTCGGTCATAGCGGGCCTTGAAGTTGTGAAGAAGCTTCTACTCGCTACGCTCATCAGATCTCCTAACTATACGAATATCGGTTTTTCTTGAGAGGTTCAATTACATTTTTGACAAAACTTCACGATTTGTCATCGTAGAGCTGTGGGGGTACTGTTTATAATGGCCGCCATTTTGGCATTTTCAATTCGTTTTTTAAAATTAATTTCAATAAGAGTAAGACCACAGTCCTCATTATGAAATTTTATCTTCTTATCTTAATTTTTGTAGCCGCTATCCTGTTTATGTACAAATTACGACGTAAAAGATTTCCTGAACGACCGAATCAGTAAAAAAAAAAAGGATACTTCGTGTAACAGCAAAGGAAATACCGACCCATCGCGTCAACTTGCATGCCAAGTATTTGTGAATGCGAACGCGACCTCCAATGGGAGAATTTCACAACAGTGTTTCCAGTCTTGCGTGTGTTTATGTGGACAGCGGTCAGCCATGCATGAGTTGATATCAATAATCATAGCTATGGGTACCGTGGGATGTAGACGTTTCTATTGCAAGGGCATTGTCCGACAACGCTTGGCTAGTTCATTAATTTGTTGGAAGATATGACGGGTAAAACAATAATGTCACAACAGTCTGACATGTGTCATATTGTAATATATGAATACAGTTTACTTCAGTGGCGGAGTGGTATTGCCAGACCTAAATAGGAGCTCTTTTATAGTGAGTACGGTGTGGGAATTCCGAGGTAACCTAGCTGGATCTACACCTTTCTTTCTGTAGCAACTCTTATTCTCTATTTTACGCTCTTATCTTCTTTTTTTTAAGTTTATTCGTCTTAGAAAAATCAACAGCCAGTTTCTCCTATAGATGTTAGGTCAACACTGTAATTATCAGACGTAATAATGGTAAAATAAAAGTAATAATCCATTTGCGTTTTTTTCTTTAATTTCTGGATTCATAAATTTGTATGAATCCCTAAGTTTTATGGTCTTAATTTACGGGCTTGACAATCCCGAGGGACCTAGCTGTATCTACACTTCTTTTCATGTAGCATTGAGTTAGATCCTCCTATTTAATCTTTTCTATCAAGTCTCTCCCTTGACCAACTCGTGTTCTTTTCCGACTCTGACGCTATTAGAGTATTCGATTATACTTAATTTTATGCTCTTTTCCTCCTTTTTTTTTTAAACCGAGAGGTTTTTTTTGTTTCTAAACAAGAAGACAAAAAAAATCAATGTCTTCAACATCTGAATGGGCAGTGATCCTATCTTCTTATAACACTCATTTTATCTTTTATTTAAAAATCCCCACTGCCACAGGGGAAAACAGTAGAAACTCTTAACATAGCTTAAGATCTCACTTCTGGCAATTTAGAGTAGTGCACCTTTAATAAAACTTCAATTTATGTAAAAATTGACAATTACGATTGGCTTTTTATTATATAATAAATATCACAATATTAATATTGACAATTGACATTTATGTTTTCTGCAAATATTCATTTGGATGTTTATGAACAAATTCCCACAGTTTGCATAATTATCTTTAAATTTCGATAAGCACATAATGAAATTCAGACAACTGATTAAGTCAGTACAAGTAATGTCACAGTAAATAGTGTACAGTCATATAAAGATATGAATATTTGATATGGAGTTAAAATGTGTAAATTTATTTTTTTTATTTACGTTTTTGCACACGGGTTTGGGTTACTATTATTCACTTTGCACTAAGTGGATTCGAGAAATTGTGTTTTTATAACATGAGCGTTTTGGTTTTTTAAAAATTTATAACTCCGCCATTTTTTACGTTTTATTTGGGTCCCTAAAACTTGAACGAAATCGGTAAAGCGGATTTGAGAAATTGTGTTTTATAACATGAGCGTTTTGGTTTTTTTTTTAAATTGATAACTTCGCCATTTTTTCGTTTTATTTGGGTCCCTCAAAGTTACACTTGAGCAAATTTTTTTTTAAATTGTTTGAGCCGATTTTAAGAAAACCGCAATTTTGTGGGTTTTTCTTATCTCCAAGTTATGATTTTGTCTTTTTTCTGATATCTTAAAAAAACACAAAATTACGATTTTTTTTTTAATCCGCGATTTCCCGAATAGATTAAATTTTGCTTAAGTGTAATTTTTAGGGACCAAAACAAAAAGGTATTCTTTAAAAATCCCTGTTCTTGATATATCGTGGGAGGGGGAGCAGTTATAAAATACGTAAATTCTCAAAATCGGCTCTACAAAATCGTTAAATTTTTAAAGTAAAAATTAATGACCCAAACACGTTTGCAAAATCATAAGTCGAAATTATTACACTTCAGAAAAAAATCGGCGAAAGCAAAATTGAACCTTAACCGCTGTCATTAAAAGGTCTATTTTAATCAAAAACAACTCTGAGAAAGCGTTTTTATCCCACAAGTGAAGCAAGTTAGAACTTTTTGACTATCAACAACAGAAGTGACGTTTTTATTTTGAGAATAAGAGACTTAGTTCACGCAATAAACATAACACCAGGGCATTCCTAGGCTACTGTTATTGATTGTAGGCTGCCAACAACTAAACAAAAGGAAAAGTAGGCCTAACCTCAGTGGGTGTGCAGTGGGGGGTGTGGGTGTGCGAAGGTCATACTGATGAGTGCCATGTCGCAATAGTGTCGGCTTTTTTTGATGCTATCGTCTAATTGGTCGTTTGCTGAGTACACGTGCAGAAAGGAGAGTTTACGCGCGCGTGTGTGTATGTGTGGTATTGTCTGTACTTTGTTGTGCCGTAGATATATGATCAACGGCAGACATTCTTGTGTAGGATGTTTGTTAGGAAAGGATAGGTTGGGAATATTTTATAGATGAATTCAAGATGGGGCCAGTGATTATTTTTACTAAATTCTTTGTGGGTTTATTTTACTTTGTGTACGTTACATGGCCCCAGTAAACGGAAAAAGGTGATTTTTAACGTGACGTCCAAGCGTCTGCTATTTAAACACGATAACGCCCTATATTAAGATAGAAACAAGATATTTGGTACAGTGTGCTCATGTAGAAATCTATTGAAAATTTTTAAAATATAATTCTAAAAGGCGGTCATTTATAACAGTTTTTTTGTTCGAGTGTGATATTCAACTTTATAATACACTAAGATAGCAATGTTACCAACCCCACTTCTATACAAAGACAAATAGAAATAGTGAAACTTTCTGTGTTTTACTTGTAAAAATAAACAAGAAAATTTTATATAAACATAAGCCCGAAAACATTAGTCTCTGTCTATCCGCTATTTTATTTTCTTATAAAAAAAAACATTATAACTTTAGAAATGAATAAGATATTGAGTTTAAATTTGGTACACCCATTGTGTATATTTACCAAACACAAAGACTTTACTTTGTATAATTTCAAAATGGCGCCTGTTTACAATATTTAACGTAGAATATATAGATATAGATTTTCTATGTCAAACAAAATAACAAATAAAGTATTATTCTTCTACATAACATAGCACTTTTTAACTTACATGGAAAATTACGTAATCCTTAGGATAAACCTGTTTAGGGTGTACCATCATTTGATTTTTTCTACCTGGAAGGGGGGGAAGAAAAGAAAAAACTAAATCCCTCTGAGATGCCATTTACACTTGGAAAAAGAAAAATAATAAATTTTAAGGGTGTTAATAATAATACAAATTACAAATTAACTTCTTGTGTAATAAATAAATAATAGTTAATGTATATCTAAAAACCTGTTAATTTTACAAAAAAAAAATGCACAAGAGACAAAATAGTTACCCATTTTAATAACAAAGGAAATCACAGGATAAGAGAGTAATAAAACTTAAAAATAATTGAATATCTTGTTATTGTCTAAAACACCAAATTAACCTAGAAATCAAACATTTTCGAATTCTTATAATTTTACCTTTACTGAGAATTTAATTTTTAGTGTTTTAAAAAGGAACGTAAAAATAAAGTTTTTTTGGTACACTTGTAAAGCGTAACATACACAATGGGTGTACTCAATATCTTAGTTATAATTTTAGGTAAAAAAAGGGGGAAAAAAGTTGAAGGGGGGGGAAGGCAGATAGACGGAAAATTAAGCGTTTTCAGACCCTTTATTTATATAAACTTTTTATATTTTCACCAATGGAACAGTAGAATTATAATAATATATAATAATACTGTTATCATTCGACCTACAGGGGAAAAAAATAGAAAATCTGTTTTGTTTGTCGTTAAAAGAGAAAAATATTATGCCCCTTGTAATTTATTGTAAAGAATTTTGTAGATAAATATAAAAAAACAGCCACCATTTTTAAAATATACAAAATACAGTAAAGTCTTTTTGGTATACTTGTATAGCGAAACATACACAATTCGTGTACTAAATTATCTTAGTTATTGCTAAAGTTAATTTTTTTTTGGTAAAAAAAAAACAAAATGGTTTATTAACACAACGGAAAATTGAGCGTCTCTATAACTCTGCAATCATTTAATTTGTGTAACTAGTGACTTGCATAAATTAATGACAAACTAGTAACCGTATATATAGAATGAACGCTACAAAATATTTTTCTCATTTAATCTGAATTCTTTCTATAGCGACTAAAAAGAAACAGTCCTTCCAAGTGTTCCATATAATTCATCCATCCATTAGCAAGACTAATGTAGGGGAATCGGTGGTCACAGTTTACTGAAGCTGAAAAATATGATATTATTCATCTAGGAACACGTCACAGAACCCCTTCTGGGTAATTAAGTTCTCTGGACTTTCCAAAACAACAAGAACCGGTTGTTCAAGCCACAGGGATATTATGGTCTTTTTAGTTTTAGTAGCTGCAAGAAAGTTTACAGTTTATACGATGGATTTAATATTTGGACAAGGGAAATAGATTAAAAAATCGTAGTGTAATAGAAATTTAGCATGGACAACAAAAAAAAAATTATGGTCTTTAAGAAAATTAAATATCAGTCGTCGACCCTATGTTCCACCCCCAGGAGGAGGGAGGGAATCGAAATTTAGCATGGACAACGTAGGGTTATACAAAACATTTATGGTTTTTAAGAAAATTAAATATCAGTCGTCGACCCTATGTTCCACCCCCTGGAGGAGGGAGGGAATCGAAATTTAGCATGGACAACGTAGGGTTATACGAAACATTTATGGTTTTTAAGAAAATTAAATATCAGTCGTCGACCCTATGTTCCACCCCCCTGGAGGAGGGAGGGAATCGAAATTTAGCATGGAGAACGTAGGGTTATACAAAACATTTATGGTTTTTAAGAAAATTAAATATCAGTCGTCGACCCTATTTTCCACCCCCAGGAGGAGGGAGGGAATCGAAATTTAGCATGGACAACGTAGGGTTATACAAAATATTTATGGTTTTTAAGAAAATTAAATATCAGTCGTCGACCCTATTTTCCACCCCCAGGAGGAGGGAGGGAATCGAAATTTAGCATGGACAATTTCTTCTTAATTTTTAATTATATTTATTTGTATTTTTAAGTAATTAGCGAAAAAACTGACGACAGTATATGAAATTCATATTTTAAATTAATATAAGTGGCCATTTTAAAAATTCGACACCTTAACATCTTTTGATAACACGCATGTTTACACAGTTAACGGGGAAATACAGCTACCCCCTTCTCGGTTTTTATTATCTAAAACAATTATTGCAAACTCTAAAATCATTTAGAAATGTATATGTCTTTATTGGTTAAACAAACTGATTTATATACAAAATTTGAACAAACTCTACCTAAAATTGCGTAATTTAAACAGTTTTACTAACACACAGTGAGTCAAACATTGGTTTAAATTATTCTAATGTATTAGATCAGTGAACACTTGATCATCTCAAATGTCGACATTTCCTTAAGGAAAATAATTGTAATAACTAGAAGTATTACAGTATATTAGACGTACGCTCATAATCTTAGCACGTGGTAATACGTCAGTTTTCCTTACCATCATTATGATGCATGTACGTTACTTTAAAATTTACTGACAAGTTATTGTTTCGTGACTTATTCTGAAGTTTAAATTTTGGACATAGTTTTACAGCAAATATTAGGTTTGGTATCATTAGGCGTGAAATCAAGATCTGCACATTTGAACATAGTTTAAATTTCCCTCCACTGAAAGGAGACTCTGACAGGCGAAGCGGTTTATCCTGGTCTGTACGTCTCTCCGAGTAGACAGGAGAAACGACATAAAAATAATGGAGTAGGTAGAAGAGACATCTGTCGATTATGGTCTTGGATAGGAGACATCTTATAATACCCTCATGAGACGCTTCCCACGACGGCGTCCAATTAAAGCTAGTTATAACCTAAATATTTCCTTTTCATCAATTCAAGACTGTACAGAGATACATGCTGTGCGAGAGTAGGGCTTGAAGTCTTTAGGGGTTCTGATCTAGTCTGGTCATATATACAATAATTAGATGTAATATAAAGGATGTTTGTCGAAGTTTATTCTCAAAGTGAAAACAAAGAAGAAAAAAGTTAATAAAACATATGTCCAGAAACGTTTCGTTTTCTGGTTATCCGCCATTTTGTTTTGTTGATACTTGTGTACTATAAGGACCCCCCAGTCCCTTTTTTGTAAGTTCAATACTCGAAACATCCTTTAGCGAATATTTTTAGGTTCTATCATCTGTCTACTGTCTTGACAAACAAAAATAACATAACTGCGACTTGCGTTCGTCCCACTGCGATCCTTTTGGCCATTCATGCAGTCAGTCCAATTCAATTACTATACCTAATCAATTTGTTGATAAACAAAAATGTAGATTAGATTTGTGGTTGCAAGAATTACTATTCTGTACTATTTTAATTAGTTTCTGTTTGATGTACAAAAAAGTCAGGTCCGTATAATAGGTTTTTTTTTGAATTTATAATTCTGGTAATATGATTTGGAAATAAAAATTACCAAAATAAAAAAAAAAAAAATGTTTTAAATCTATTCTTGGGTGTTGTAGACAATTACCGAGAAATTAAATATTTTAATTTGTTGTCGATAATATCCATTATCTTTTGAGCTACAGAAAAAAATTTAAAAACATTTTGTTCGTTAAAATATGAAATATTTTGCGTTTCCTAACATTTATTATTTTTTTATTAGTTTTCACTTGGATGAGGAGGTCTGACAGTTCCAAGAAAACTTTTTGATAGACCCAGAACATAAAAAGTTGCAATATATGTCCAAATGAATATATTTCCATCCTTGTATTGTTTTTCAATACCTCTTATAACTCCCGAAATTCTATCGGTTATCACAATATCTTACAATTTATGTGGGAAAAAAAAAAATTAAATGTTTGATATCAATTATCTGGAAACCCATTTATTTTATCAATATTTGCAAAACACTTTTTTTATAATTTCTTAACACCCCGAAGTTTAGATAATCATTCGGGAGTTTTTTACAGACTAAGCCTAAAGATAATTGCTTGAAATGCGTCTTAGAATTCCCATCAACAGACCACATGATGTTCAAAGTTTAGTCCAAAGTTACTGTGAAATTAATTTGCAAAAGTAATTTAATTGACCAGGCTCCACTACTATAGTAGTAGCCTATACATATAACCAATTTGATTAATACCAATTAGCAGATGAGGTCATTGCTTTATTCATTAGATATTTGAGGTTTCCTGTTTGCATGTTAAGTTCGCCTATCCCTCTTTAATAAACTAATTTATGTTAACCTTGTTTATTTATGTTATTTTATAAGGACTCACTTGAGATTATGTAATGGGCACAGATCCTACCCCTAATTACCGTATTTAGCACATTGTGTGGTAAATATCTACCTTTTTTTTGTTATACCTATACAGAGTGTCCAGTAAATACAGTACCAAGTTTTGTGAAGTGGTTTGGAATAAAACTAAAATAAAGGTAAACGGTCATATAAACACATTAATAAAATGTTTTTCAAAACGGACACTAAATTTTGTTGAATGTTTTATACTTTTAGATTGCAGTATATTACAAAATATTATACATTTTAATGTTTCCAAATGTCTTTAAGAATTGGTTTAACAAAATTGGGTTGTATACCTTAAAATAAGTCCTGTAATAAGAATTTTACATTTCAAAATATTGACTTAACGTCTGGGAGTCTCTTTTGTAGACTTGCACAATTAATCGGGTTGTATACTTTAAAATATGTTTTTATAATTTCAATTGCACCTTCTGAACGTCCCATTATAGTCTTGCAATATTGGATTGTATACCTTAAAATGTGAATTTTAGAGGAAACTTGTAATAAGGATTTTATATTTGAAAATTTTAATTTAAACCGTCTGGGGGAGCCTTTTGTTGACTTGAAAATTTGCCTGTATATCTTAAAATGTAATTTTATATGAAATCATGTAATAAGTGATTTTACATTTTTGATTTAGACTCTATGGGGCCCCATTTTGTGAGCTTGCAAAAATGGGATGTATATCTTAAAATATGTTGTTATAATTTTAACTTACACCATCGAGGGTCCCATTTTAGGCTTCCAAAATTAGGCTTCCAAAATTAGGTTACCATAAAATGTGATTTTATATGGAATCCAGTAATATGAATTTTGCATTTTTGAGCTAACTGTTTTGGGGACCCTTTTTATGGATTAGGTAAATTGGGGTTTATACTTTAAAATGTGTTTTTATAATTTTAACTTACACCTTCTGAAGATCCTATGTAAGGCTTCCAATATATATATATATATATATATATATATATATATATATATATATATATATATATATATATATATACCTTAAAAAGTGTTTTATATGAAATCCTGTAATAAGTATTTTACATTTTTTTAACTTACACCTTCTAAAGGTTCCATTTTAGTTTTCTTAAATTAGGCTGTATACTTTAAAATGTATTTTATATGGAATCCTATAATAGGAATTTTTCGACTTAGGCCCTCTGGGTTGCCTCCTTTTGTAGGCTTGCACAATTTTATGTTATTATAATTACACCTTCTGAGAGTCCCTTATGGGGCTTGAAAAATTGGGCAGTGACACTTGAAATGTGAATTAAATGGAAGGTTGTAATAAGGAAAATTTTGATCTACACCCTCGGATGGCCCCATTTTAGGCTACAAAATTGAGTGCTGTATAAAAAAGGGGTAAATAAATTTGGCCAATAGATACCTATTGAATAAGCCCAATTCTTGTTATAAGTTTAACAGTTTTCCGATCGTACTTCAAGAAGGGACTGTACATAGGCAGTGAGGAAAAATTGATACCAAACTAATCCAATGAGGAGTATTTAACTGCCGAAGGTGTACAGGTGTGAACACCGACTAAAGATGGAAACCAACTCACCTTAGAGTGCTACGGATGCAATAATGCACTTTCTGTTTTGACTAGAGTAGGCAAAGTCAAGGCTACAAACATAAAACCATTGAAGGTCAGGCTAGCATAGAATGCAAGGCGTGTTTATACGATGACCAAGCAGTGGGATAAAATATGCTAATCGCAACATAAATGTCGCCTCTCAATCATTACATAATGCAATTTCCTTGGCAATGATCTTGACTGCCATACTGCCAATAGCGAGTGCACATAGAAAGGAAAATCTCCTGCTTTGCTTGCTATACGTCATAAAACTAATTATAGATTTTAATGTACGTTTGTACATATACAGTATGTTGTAACCTTGAATATACATCATGTTTTATGGCGACTGAAAGAAGTATGGGTCGAAAAAATAGAATAAAGGTGTGTAGTAGACCTTCTATGTACATTTTGAAAACCTCGCGTGTCAGACGCGATGTAATTTGCAGGGTTCTTATTCAAATTGTTTTATACTGGTTTGGAGATGTTGAATGTATAATGTATTTATCCTTTAAAGGTGAGTTCAACAACAGGGATAAAACGGGATGGAACCGGGATGTGATACCTCATGTTCCTAGAAAATAACACTTATCTTACTTCTGGCAACATTAAATTTAATTTTAGAAACGGAAAATTTTCAAGAACACTACTAATACGATGAGACAAAATCAAAACGTCATTACGATTGGTTTTTTCCAACTAATACAACTTAAAGTAATGTTTCGTCTCCTGTTTAGGTAAGATCGCTTTCAGGGATTCACCCTAAGGTTGTACACCTTAATTGGATCTTGTCTCGCGTTAGATCACTGTCTTGTGCTCTTCCGACGATGAATCCATTAGAGTATTCAAGGATTGTTTTATTCTACCTCATCTACTCAATTTATAAATGTATAAAATGAACAATGAACAGAAGATTAATTAGATTACGGTGTAGGGTCTTCATCAGTACTCGTAAGTACAGGTAAATTTTGTTATTTGTTTTGTTTGGTTTGATTTCTTGGTTTTATGTTAAGGGAAATTTTATGCGGTTTTTTCGTTTTGTTAAGGCGATGGTGTTTTAAACAAAAAAAAAGATATTAGGTAAAGACTACCTATACCTAATACAAATTCAACTGAAAATCAAATATGCGTCTTACCAAATCCTTGTTCTATCTAAACACGGGTAGATACCATATATACTGTATAAGAACCGTTCAGAAAACATCTACTGAAAATAGGAATTATCAATTGGGAATTTGCTGGATGTGTAAAGTGGCTGAAGACACTACTGAATATTTATATTAGAACAAGAGCAACGGTTGGTTTTATTTATGCTTCACGAAATGACAGTTCGTACCCTCTTGTAGGGTAGAACTTGCGTCTTAACTTGAACGAAATGACAGTTCGAACTAAGTAGGGTAGAACTTGCGTCTTGATTTGAGAGAATTGTTAATGAAAGGAATACATGTAAAGGGCAGAATGAATTGGGTACTAACCAAGAAAAAATGAAACATCGAACAATACGGCGTTACAGATTTGTAAAATATATCGAAGCACTTGGGATCTTCCCATTAAGTTCAGACATGTAGCCGATACAAAATAAATTTAATTACCGCCTAACCAGTAATACTTTACTATATCAAAATGATAAAACTTGTAAATATATGTGGAGTAATACTTAATAATATTCGGGTCTCAATATGTACGTGACGGACAGGTTGACTGATGTAAGGGTTTATCTATTGAATAAAATGTAATCTTCTGTCTGGCGGGACATTATCAGTAAATTGGTAAAAAAAAAAAATAGAATTATAGGTAAACTGATAAAATAGAAATAAAGAGTTGAAACATACCACTGTGTGTTTTTCAGAGATGTAACAATGAGTTCTTACCTGAAAGGAGGAAAAATCTGTTAGTGTTTTTAAGAAATTTTATTGAAACATAATAAATATTTAAACTATTTATTTACTTAACTAAGATAATTTATGTCTTTTTTTTGGACGTCAAGAGGTTTACCTGTCTGAATTTGGATTGTTGTCACAATGATTAAGGGTACGCGTTACGATAAGGGTATGGGCGTGACAATCACGAGGTATATAAACTGGATCTACATCTTTTTTAATTTAGTCTTGGATTAGATCCCTCTCTTTCATCTTATCTTATGGAGTATTTGAGGGGTGGGGGGGGTCTTTATTGTAGGTTTCATTAGCCAAAAAGAGTGTGCTTTCTACAAATGATAGTTTGGATGATTTACTTCTATTTATTTTTACTTTTTCGAGTGCCTAATAATACTACGGACTGCTGATCATTTTCGTTTTGGTTATATGACATGTGTGTTATTGACGAGCTTAATTTTCCGGTAAAAAACGAGAAAGTTATTGCTGATTTTGTTTTCATTAAAGAGTTTTTGTCATGTTTTTCCTATGGGAGAAAAGTAGTTTGTAAGATTTGTGTTACCAATTGCTTATAATTTATTTCGAACGTAAAAACAAAAAAAGCGGGCTTTGTGGTGAATACACTCAAGAAAATAAGACGAGAAGAAGGGTTGGAATGACATCCGGGTACCTTTAGATTTTTTTTTTATACGAATTTGATCTTAAAAGTGTCTGAAAGGAAAGTTTGATCAAATTTGAAATGTGGTTAAACTAAAAAGTAAATGCCTCATAACCAATATTTCTTAACAATTTTGTAAAAATGTCGAGGATACGTATTTTTTACCTAATAAAAATTGAATTTAGTAAAACAATGAGGAAAATACTAACTATAAAGGGCAAAGTTTAAACGTAATAATTGTACAAGAGAACAAATAATAGACCATAAAGGATTTTACCAATTGGAGGTTAGGTCGCTAGCCCTAACCTGCCCTGCAATTACAGATTATAAATCCTTGGAGTTGTACGTTTACACGCAAATACCTCATAATATCATTGTACACTAATGTACCTAATAAAAGCCAACCATTTTAGAAATTTTTATGTCCGTTTTTTAAACTTATTGTAATTTAAGTGCTCATTACTGGTTTGAAGCAATTGAAACAGAGAGTTGTAACGATTTTATTTCTAAGAACATAAGTCTTTACCACAACAGCCCGTTATGGGCCTGGGCCTGTAAACTGTGTGGTCAGCACATTGAGTTCCCGTCGCTATAGTTTTTATGATTCTCAATACAAGCCGCTACGAGGTAAATCCGTTGACGGAGAGAAGCCAGTAGGCGGGAAAATCATAGATACCGCATATAATTTTTGCATAACAGTTGCAAAGAGCATAAATTAACGAACTTTATAGGTGCTATCCTACCTTTGTAAACAAATTATCAGAAATTTCTCAACGAAAATAATATTTTCCCGACTAAAGAAATAAATGTAATAAACATTTTTCCTCTGAAATTCCAAGGAATTTAATTAAAAACTAATATTTATTTTTGTACTAGTTTATTATTATTAGCCTATTACAGGAGAAATAGTAATTACCGTTGAAGCAAAAAATGTTTAAAACATAAATATCAGTTTTGACATAGTGTTAAAGAGATGTTTAACTTATAAAATATTACGGAAACATAATAAAATTACTTATTTAGCGTTGCAAGATATCTGTAGCATCGCTCGGGGGTTAGCCTCGTGCAGGGAGCCATTAGAATTGACAACCGTGTGATGACTTGATTCATGGTGTATAGTATAATCATTGCTCCCCATTTTACCTTACGACGCTGCGTCAACACTGAAGCTTTTTTTTTGAGACCACGGGGATCAAATTTGGAACCTTTTGTTTGTATACAAGATGTGAGATATAACCGTTAGTCGGGGCTTATGATTTTATTTTTACAAATAAATTAATGTTTTTTCAAAACGCGTGTCTGAGCACAATGAATGGCAAACCGACAAATTCTCTAAGGTTTTAGAATATGTGAAGAAGTCGAAAACATCAAACAATCACTACCGTTAGTTGTGTTTCATAAAAACGTCAAAACAAAACCAAACTATAAAACTAAACAACAAGTATTAGCTGAACCTTCCATCCAGCCGCATCTAATTAGATGACGGCATTTGTTCACGTACAACGTTAAGCCACGCCTATTATACAAATCATAGCGTGAATTAGCAAAAGCGAATAATGTTTAACCTTGGGAAATGATTAATATACAAACAGGAACACTGGAGGGTGCAGTAAAAACTTGCACAGCTCTGTGTAATTAACTATTGACCTTGAGGAGAGCACGTGGCGACCTTGGAGTCGGACACATCAAACAATGTTCTTCCCAGTAGTGACCTACTTATTTAGTAAAATGACGACAATAATTAATGCTTACAATTATACCAATTTAAAACATGTTTTGGTCATGTGTCTCTTCCTAGGCTTAGGTCGTTAAATTCAAGAGGTCCTATTACAGGGTCTTTTACAGGAAATTTCCACTGGTGTTCTTGCCTGTAGCAGTTCCCCAAAATTCCTCCGTATTCAACAGCAAATTAAGAGTGACATTACTAAAGAGAAAGACTAAAAAAATAAACATTTCAAATCTTACTTCTAATCTAACTTTGAATTTTAGGGACATCAATTATAAATTTAGGTTATTTTATAATTCAGCTGAATTAGAACACCTCGACAACTGACTGTTTTCAAATACTTCAAGTTTAAATTGTGTTATAATAATAATAACACATCGTCAGAATAAAATATCAATTTCATACAAAAAGAAAAGAAAAGTTGATGTGTGCATCATACAATATAATACAAGCGGATTCTCCAATGTAATGCAAAATAGTTCGTTTCTTGAGTCTTGTAAGAAATGTTAAATTGTATTGGTATATCAAGGGGTCTTATCCAGTAGGATTAAAACAGTTGTTACACAGGTGTTTTGAATCTCTAAATTGTGTACATCACTACTCTCTCTGACGTCAGTAAGGTGTTTGATAGTTATTGTTCACAGCTGACCAATAAAAGAAGTTTGGTAATCGTCAAAAATTTCCACCTGTTTTTTGTCTGATCTTCACGTTTAATGGCCTCGGGAAACCGAAAAAAGTGATTGTCGACTGGCCGTCCATCCGTCGTCGTTATCGTCTGTATGTACGACAGCAGGGATTGGAACTTGAAATTTGGTATAGGCTCCTATATAACCCTATTGAAATTCAGAACAATCTAATTTAAAATGTCAAAATGGTGAGCAATTTAAAAACTTTTTTGTTCATATATTGCGATTTCTTTAAATTATAAAATGTATTTTGTTATAAGCCTCTGGATTGTCTATATTAATGTTTGTATTTACCTTAATTGGCCTGTCTAAAATAATCCTCACTGGAATGTCATTTAGCTACGTCAGTTTCGTCTGCAAAGAGACATCATCAGGCTTCGCACTTGTCTATTATAAAATACACGAACATTGAAACACAATACAAATTTGTAATCAACAAACTTTATCCATAATCAATGTAGGTTTTGGCCCCGTGTACATCCTTACTATCTTCCTCTCAATCGGTTTTAATTGTAACAAGTGCGAAGCCTGATGATGTCTCTTTGCAGACGAAACTGACGTAGCTAAACAACATTGCAGTAAGGATTATTTTAGACAAATCAATTAAGGTTAAATACAAAATATATCGCACTAAATTAAATAAAAATTTACAGATTTCTGCATGTAACCAACCCTACTTCCCTAAGATGACAAATGGCGAAATTATTATCAAAATTGTAATTTCGAAATCTGACCTTCCATCATGAAAATATGATATTCCTATAGTTACGATTCCCACGTCACTGACAAGAGCGAAGCGAGTGAAGACCTTTTGATATTCTACGAGGCCCGTTAAAGACCTTACCGACTTTAGGAAACAATGATACAGACAATTACGAGAAAACTTGTGTAACAAACTTACCCTACTGGGTAAAACCACTTCATTGAAGACACAGGAAGCCAATTTTATCCCTGGAAATTTATGTTTGATAACATGTGGCTGTTTTAGTTGCTCATCCCATAGACTATATCTTTACATTTTGGAGGTAGGATTCCATAATATTTAAGTTTTTAACATTTCCTTTTAAAATATTCATTATTAAATTAACTCCATCTAAGATTAAATTAAACTCCACCCAAAATCTCACAAAAATTACGTTTACTTAATGAAACGCGTTTCAACGACAAAGTCGCCATCCTCAGTGATACATGAGCTACAATAACTAAACTATCAGTTATGGTATCACTGAGGATGGCGACTTTGTCGTTGAAACGCGTTTGATTAAGTAAATGTAATTTGTGTGAGATTTTGTGTTCGAGTTTCATTTTATCTCAGAAATCACGCTCAATATTTACTTAAAACACCCCATCTTTGGCAAACGAAATAGTACCCAAATTTTCGTTTACCATTTTTAAGATAGCACTAAAGTAATTAATTCTCTCCAAGTATACAGCCTTATCTTACCCATTAATGATACACTCACTGATGTTTAAACTTATCTCTATAATAAAGTAATTATTTGTGAACCCGCTACATGACCTATCCCACTATCAAAACAAAACAAATTGAGTAGTGCACATCGGGCCAAGTCATAGTAAAAACGTAGTATTGGATTAGAGGGGAGGGTAAACACAGACATTGTTAGGCGTCGCAACGCGAACGGCGGTGGCTCAAGTTCAAGGTTACGGTGGATCGATACGACGCCCATTCCAATTCCACCCCCACCCGGACCAATCTACGTTCTTATTTCGGCAAGAAAACTTCACTTCCTTGTAGTAGTGATTCGAAATATGTCAAGATTGGGCTCAGAAAGTTTGCGATTTTTACTGAATCCATTGAGTATTTTCAGGAAGGCGTTTAATGTTTGTGTAACAAATACGCTGCTGATTTTAATTACACAGTATACGTAAAGGTAAATTTGATAGGATAATCGTAAACAAGTTCGTTTGATATTTTTTGGCTGATTTTAAAATTTCTTGACCTCGAGAGACCGAAAAAATAATTTGCCGTCAGTTCGTCTTTAATCAAAGGCATGTTAGCGCCCAAAAAAATTAAGATAGAAAAATGAAATACCTCATTAAAAAAATCTTACTTAATAGATTAAAGTAAATGTCCAAACTAGAGGTAGCTATTTTATTCCAATTCAAAATGGCGAATAGTTAAAAATATTCAAATTTGGAATTATAATTTTTAATTTGAACTCCGAATAAAATAAATTTTGACTTTAAATTAAAATTTTAGAGTGATGCAACTTCCTGGTAAAATTTGAGTTTTTACTATTTTGTCTCCTAATTTTCCTTTTAATTTTAAAGCAAATTGGATTTTTTTTATTTGAACGGCCGCCATTTTAGATCGGAGTAAGATAACGACTTCTAGTTTGCGCGGTTATCAAAGAAACATTTAAAATTAGATATTACTCAATGGGCTTTTACATATCAAAATTTTGTGTCTACCCCCACCTCCACCAAAAATGTTTGGATGGGTTTGAGTTTACCTTCCAATGCCAAGATAATATGGTGTTTTTATACACAAAAAAAAACATTTCTAAAATTTGAGCTTTCTACCTTTTAAAACTTAAAAGTTACATAACCGTTCCGGGACTTTTTTGGCACCTTATATAGAAGGCACATTTTAAACTCTAAAAGAAACCTATGTTTGTAAGTAAGCCTACGTTATTAATCTTGTCTCTGTTAATTAATTGTGAATCCTCTGTCAATTCTTTGTGTCGCTCATTTTCAAGGTTATTTGAAAGTTATCTCAAATTTAAAAAACAGAAACTTGTATTTTGTGTTGTACATTCCTAGTCTACGCTTAAAATGAGAAACTTCTATTCCAAACCGTCAAAACCTACTAAATATTAAACAAAAAAATTTAAGATCTCTGAAGAACTGTTTCTCGAAAAAGCATGTTATAACAAAATTGTAAGAGACATACAACAATTAAATTAACTTGATAAAACTTCGAAAATGTTTTCAGATTTCATTTTGATATTTTATTTATTTATTATTTTTTTATTGAACAAAATAATTGATAAAAAAATAGAAAAAAAAAATTCAAAGAGCTTTATTTTTCTTGTGGTTTAGAGGTCAAAAAACTCTCATTATTGCCTTATAAAAAAAGGAAGACAAGAATATATAATAAAGACTCTTAGGCGTTGAATACTCTAATAGCTTCCGGGTTAGATTGAAGAGTTAATCAAGATGAAAGAGAGGGATCTAACCAAGTATTACATGTAAACCATAATCTCTTTTAATTTGGCTCTAAAACTAATGTTTGTATAGAAACAAATTATTGAAGTAGAGATCTCCAAATATCTTTTGTTAAATATCTTGAAAAATTAAGATTGGATTTAAATAGGTTTCAGATGACCTTCAAATGCCCTTGAAAATAAATTAAAGTTAATTTCCTCTCTATACCATATGTATTTGTAATATTTTTCTTCGAAAATTGTCGTTTTTAAGCCATTGATTTTGTCTCAATTTAAATTGATGGACCTTAGTGCGTACAGTAAAAAGGAACAGTTTTGGGGTTTTATATGTTAAAATTAATATTCAATCATTACTTTAACAACCAAACAACAATCTGATATTGATCAGCTGATCGAAATCGTAAACTTAATAACATGACAAACGCTGTTAAAACCTATGAATACAAATTGAGGTTAGATTCCGTATCGATTAAATTTGTTAACGTGCAACTCAAGTTTTTGATTTCAAAGAAGAATAAACAGAAAAGATCTGAACAGTTCAGAAAAACTGCGTCCGTTACAGTTACATAATTCTCTCTTTCTAGTTCATTAATTATTTCAGTCTAAACCATGTCTGAAATATATAGCCTTGGCCTATTCCTTTCAGTTACAATTCAACTAATCGATATTAGGTAGACATAATCAATCTCGAGAGCTGGCTTTGCTTTGCCAATAGATTTCTCTATTTAATATCACATCAGGATAATAGCCAAGACAGGTGATCATGTCGGTATGTTAACATTTATTTCTCTCGTAGAAAAGTCGATATTCGGTGCCAATCTCGTCGGTGTTATCTGGAACCATTCGTGTTCGACAAGTTGGTTAGCTAGATAAGTGGATTTCAACATGGCGAGTGATTTTCGAATTTTAAAAGAACTTCAGAATAATTTAGTATTCTAAAACCGTACATTATTCTAACCATAGCTCATTTTTAACAGCATTTAAATTGTACTCAATAATATCTAAACACTTTTTTTTTAGACAAATAATAAGAGAGGTTAGGTTAGGGCTGAGACACTAACGTGAAGCGAAGCGAGTGGAAACCTTCAGAACTACGAGGTCAAGAAAACCAGTGAAACAACGGTTTTAAACTAATTACTTTATTGGGCAAGACTCCTTGATCTAACAGTAGGCTACAATTTAAAATTTCCTACAAGATCTAAGAAACCAATTTTTGGGCATTACATGTAGGATCTACTTGTATTACTTCTGAGGCAAATTTCAAACATTTTACTGAACAAAACAAATTTCACTAAGCTAAATATTTTGTTAAAAAATTATACATAAAATATAAAGTAATTTTATACATTTTTTGTGTAAAATTAGTTTTTAAAAGAGATTGTAATTTTAGTAAAATTTTACTCAAATTTGGAATTTAGACTCGTATTTACTTAAACGTTAAACATTATATAAAAAAAGAACGAGCATAAAAAAAAACCCTAATCCTAGAATACTATAATTTCGCCAGGGTCGAAAGAGAGACTTGATAGGAAAGATTAAACGAGAGGTTTCTAACCCAAAACTACGTGAAAAAATTGTAGACCCAGCTAGGTTCCCTGGGGATTGCCAAGTGAGCCCCCAAAGGGCAGATATATTTTAAAATGACGGTTGATTTTAAAATTTCAATAAACCATTTTTAAAAATATTATTCCATAATGACGTCTTATTACGTCCCACTATGGTTTGTTTTGTGCAGTTTTAAAATCTACATACAATGACACCTAAACAAGTTACCTACGATACAAAATACGATTGAGATATAGTTGAAAACATAACCTCAAAATTAGAAATTGAAATATCTGTAACTATCAGAAATTTAGTATAATTATTTAACATGTGATCTAGATTTTACTATTTTTTAAATATTATGATTGAGAAAATGGTCACAAAACTTTTTAATAGTTTTAAAACTCATAACAGTTTTTTAGGTTCATTTTTCAGCCTAACGTCGTACAGCGTCCGACAATACCTTATATTATGCAGAATTAAAATCTGTACAGAAAAATAACCAAACATTTTTTTCTATGAAAAAATTAAGATATTTATTCTCTTTTTAAAAAAACAGTCTTAATGTTAGGGAAAAACTTAAGTTAGGGGAAGTACGCATACTTAAAAATTAGTCTAATTTAGCATGACTACTGTGTTTTACTATTTATTGAATTCGATTTTTTAAACGGCCACAATATATTAAAAACAGTTTTTTTTTCAAGGATTTTCCTTTTTTGTAGTTTTTTTCTTATCTATAGACTCTATATATAGTAGATTATTTTTAGGGTCAGTACGTAAAACTAAGGACTTCTATAATTTCACGCGCGTGTCCGTCCATCGATCTGTCTGTAAGTAGCTACTAGTCTACACAGACAAGACAATATATCCTATAAATTTCAAACTTTGCATTTATATTCTTTGTATTGTTTTACAAATACGAAAAATAATAACCTTGGGGTAGTTAAGGAAGAAAATCTATTAAATTTGAAAAGTTTAATTTCATCGAGTGAAGCCAAATTTAGTGTCAGATATCATCCCCCCCCCCCCAATTGAACACTGTGTGATCTACGAATCTGGAAAAAATTCGATTTGAAATTAAATTGCAGCACTAAATCATATATTATAGTTTTTTATATCAGGAATGTAAGTTAATTTAACCACACACTGAAAAATGTATAGCCTGTAAGTTTCAAAAAACATTTTTTGTGAGATGCAAGACAAACAATTTAATAGACATTAAAATATCGATTGTATTTTCATTGATTTTTCTTTAATCAAATATCTTATAATTTCACGCGCCTGTCTGTCTGTACAATTTAAACTGCCGCTTTATAAGAATGCCCCTATGATATGCCTAAGGACCTAAGTCGTATGATTTTAGCACACGGTTGACACTTTTATATACAATTATGGTCTTAAATTTGATGACTAATGATGATTTACAGTTAGTTTATAACGTTATTTGTCATCATTTGTGTGTTTAGTTTTCAATATAACACGATAATATCATTGGACATTTTCATGTTCAAGGTTTTATCACTTGATACGAGAGTTGATTCAATCCTAGAAACGTCGAATATTAGTTTTTAAATACAAAAATGATGACAAATGTGCGAGTAAACTGTACACTTGAGCGATTTGTTAGAACCAAAGGCAATGTTGGAAAAAGAATAATTTTGTTTTAATTAAGTTTTTCTCACTCATTTCCCACACTTTTGAAATTCACATCTAATGATAACCAAACGTCTTTTGTCTTTTCTTTGATAAAACACACTTATTACTAAAAAAAAAAAACTAAACACAGTCCTAAACTTAGAAACAAAATCTGTAATGTTGATAGTACTGTAGAAGGAATTTTACTTAATTTTAGTCGAGTTTAGCATGTACTTATTACTATGAGTTGAATATAATTAAAACAAGTCGATGGGCGTTAACATGGTACTTACCCAGCCCTATTAAACAATGTAATACAAGCAGATCCTAAATGTAATACCCGAAAAATGGTTTCTTGGGCCTTGTAGGAAATGTTAAATAATATTGTTAGATCAAGGAGTCTTACCCAATAGCGTAAATTTCGTTTAAAACGTTATATGGACCTCGTAATTATATATATATATATATATATATATATATATATATATATATATGACTATTAGTGGGCTAAACGTGTATATATTAAAAAGGTTTCCACTCGCTACGCTCGTGTCGGTGTCTTGGCTTTGTTGGATCTCGTAACTATACGAATATGACATTTTCTTGATAGGTTATGCTTTGAAATTATATTTTTGTTTTTACTATTACATACAGAATTAAAATCAGTTTTAGTGTGTTATAAGGTGAATAACACACGATATATAAACAAAAAACTGTTTAAAATGGGCGCTATTTACATTTAAAACTTGATTTTTTTTGAATTTCAATTGGGATCTAAATTTCAAGTTCCTATCTCAATTTTTGTGGCCGAAGAAAACAACGACAGACGGACGGCATTTCGAAAAACACTTTTTCTGTTCCCAGACGATTATCAAACTTGCCCAATACGTCGTATATTGGGTAATTAAAATGATCGGATAGTTACAAAATGTTTGAAAATTAGTTTTATATGTATAAACTTTGCGGGCCGATTTTTCTAATTCATATCACATTCGTTAAACTTCAATCTAAAATTTAAACAAATGACTTTTACATAATTCCTACATTTCCCATGGGATGCCCACCAGGTTTTACACCCAGACAAATTGATCTCAAGTCTCGGCGTTGCCAAACCGTCCTTGGCGAACGAACAGACACGCGGCCGCCATCTTGGAGCTCCACGTGCGACCTAAAAACTAGCCAACTATTATACAGGCAAAAAATATTCACAGTAGGAAGGGGGGGAGAGAGAGAGCTTCTTTCTCTTTCTATCTCTGCAGAAATACGCGGTCAGTGACACCGCATAGCAGTCTGCAGTTGATGTTTGGTGAAAATCGTAAAAATTATATTAGGTTTGAAGTTTAACACTCTTTATCGTTAAAAAATATCCTACTACTGTATTTCTTAACATTGTTTTTTGTCGTTTATTTTCTTGTAATATTTAATAGTTTGCTAAAATTTTATTTTTCTTTAGAAATCATAGATTGAACTTGCAACCATTTTCGTTGATAATTCATCTGTGTGTTCAGGAAAATTATAGATTTTCCCACAAGTTCGACAAAATCACATTTAGGAAAAAATGCAAACCCTGAATTACCATAGTGATCAATATAACAAAAATTAACAGCTGTCTTAAAACAATAAACACATTTAAGTTAGAATTTTAAAATAATGGTTCTTGTAACACAAAGTTTCTCTCATTCGCAAAAAGACAATGTTGTCTAAAGTTTCTAATGAAAGAGACAGAACACAAAATGTAACTCGTTTAATTTTAAATTTGTTAAAAAAATTGTGAAATATTTACTTCTGCTGAAAGGGTATTCAAAAATTTAGAAGGTGAAAAAACAAAAGACGTTTTAAAGCAATGTGTGCCTTCATCAGTCGTATCAATTTACTAAATATTTCAATGAAGAGTATACTTTTTGGGTTTCTAATCAATAGATAACCTAGTATTTAAACTTTATAAAATAATTTTAAAAATTTAAAGTTGATACATATCAAAGAAAAAATAAACAATGATAGACAAAAGTGTGAAAATAATTGTTGATTAGATTCCAAAATAATTTTCCTAGTTTTAGTACATCAAACATTTTAAAATTTATTTAACTCTTCTAAAATTCATATTTTCAGACTAAAAATTCTAAAGTTAAACAATCGCTCTGAAATAAAACATAGAAATAAAATCACTTGATTTTTAATGTTGAATAAGATACTACAGTAAAAACAATAGGTTCATATTAAAAAAAAAACAATATTAACCAAAACCAAAATAAAAAAATCATCGAAATATATCTGAAAGGTAGATATAAACAATGATAAGAAAAAATGAAAATAATTGTTAAACAAATATGTTTTCTAATTTTATTAGATCGAAAAGTATTTTTATTTATTTATTTTTTTCTAAAGTTCACACTTTCCGAGATAAAAAGTCTTTATTAGTTTATATAACGTAAAAAGTGTAAATAAAATAATAAGATATTAGTCTATAGTAAACAAAATTAATATATAGGTTTTATTTAAAAATCCACAAAATCTAAAGCACTTGTATTTGTTTGTTTTGTCCTTTTTGGCATGGCGATCACAAGGGTACCTACACTATTTTTATGTTGTCCCAAGTTATATGTCTCTCTTTCATTTTTACTTGTTTTCTCAACTCTTATTCCCTTCCGACCCTGACACTTTAGAATATTCTATGGCTAGGGAGTATTTATTTTATATTTTTCTTGCTCTCGTGAGCTTAGTTTAGTAAGTATGGGGTTAGCAAACTCGAGGCAACCTAGACAGAGATATACACCTTTGTTTGTGTAGTTTTATGTTAGAACCTTCTCTTTCATCTTTCCTATCAGGTCTCTCTTGATCACATCTTGTTCTTTCCCGACCCTGACAATAGTAGAGTTTTTATTTTATGTTATTTTCTTTCTTTTTTAGTATGGCGATGATAACCTTCAAAACAACAATAAATCAAACAACTTTTGTCTAAAGCGTTTATCCCCACGGATAATGCGTTTACTTATACTATTTCAAATTAAACTCTCGATAAATTAAATTTGAATTATCCGTCAAAAAGTATTCTACGGTCATGATAGGTTAACTACAATATATTCCAATCTCAACTCATATTTCTTTACCCCCATTAGTCTACTTTACTCCAGTTAAGCTCAACCTAGTCCGACAATAACGCAACGAGAGTAAAGGGTAATCGATACTGAAAGGTTTGCCTCAGGCATAGACGTGTGCATCAGCTGTGAAATCCATACTTAGGGAGTAACTTATTTATGGTTTTACTTCAACTTGTTTTAAAAGTTCAACTAGCACAGTAGAACGATGTTGAAACCACATCGTTTACAAGTACTGAATATTCTACTTCTGTCAACCTTTTAATTTTAAAGCTTCTTAATATAACGCCCAACAGTTGGTTTCTTTGACCTGAAGAAAAGGTTAGATCAAGGGCTCTTATATAGTATGGTAAGTTTAATTGTTGTTTTCTGGACCTTGTAATTGTTTATAGCACTAATTTCTTGAGATCAACTAGGCTCCATAGATGTGTATTTATTAAATAGTATATATTTACTGGCTCGTGTCAGTTTCTCAAAGCTGTATAAATGGATAGGTTTCATCTGAGCTGTGAGCTGCGCGTGGAAGGGAGGTACAAGTTTGTAGTTTAGGCCGCGTGGGGATAGAGGCATTGTAGGGGAAACAGTCGGCGCCGACTACTGTCCACGATCCAGCGGTCTTGCAGACATCGTTGTTAGTACCAACATTCAACACAGACTGAGGTGGCCGCTTCCCCCACCACCTCACTGCTGCCTAGACCCACTGCGCACCCAATCTCCACAGCTTAGATGAAACCTGTCCATTTATACATACTGAATGTGCGTCAACTCGCTATGACCTGTCTGTTGATTCGGTCCTAGCGAATACCGTAACTATACGAATATCACATTGATATTGAGGTTAACAGTGTTACTGCCATCAGCTTTGCCATTGCTTTCTGACAGATTCACAGCGATTTTCAGAACTCAGTGGAGTCTCACACTTTACTTTCGCTTTAACATAGTTCGTCGTGTTCTTTTCTTCTCATCGTACACCTATCTTAATTTATGTCACCACTATCGTACTTACGTACAGACACCGACGACTAACGGAGGACATAAAAACATTTTTCGACATCCTTAAGCCGTAAAAATGAAGAAAATAAAAAAAACCGAAGTCGATATTCTTTGAAAACTTACCTTAATAAGTACTTGCAATTAAAAAGAGTTTACACTTGAAAATTTATAGTCAATAATAATATTTAGCAACTAAATCCCAACTGATCTGCCGACCGACCTAGTAGTAATTATCAATTCCATGATAGACTGCTTCAATTTATAAAGTAGGCCTACTGTTTAGTCTTGTTCGTATACAAATTTAATTTGCTAATACCTACTGTCAATTTAAAATTTATGGTTTCGACAAATAATATGTTATATTTACATTTCGATAAGAAAGTAACAAAATGTCAGACGGGATCTTTTTTTATTTGGTATCTGACAGGTGTCTATTCAGAATTACTGACACGACTATATTTTCTGATAAAATCAAGAAAGTTCATGCTTAAATGTCGGTAGAAACGCTCTTTTGTTACAAATAAAGTCTTTGATGATAAATGTCTGCACGTTACATCATGTTATCTTAACATTTATATGTATGATCCGCTTCATCCGGAGGTCATCATTTAATAGTTGTTTCAGATCAAACATCAAGTTGCTTTAGGAACATCCTTTAGGACGTTAATTTATAATGTGATGAACCTTTCACTCAGGACTTAACCTTGTCCTTTGGGTCGCAAGACTAAATTCGATGAATTTATAATAATTTTTTTGTTATTATTTCCCCGTTTAAAAACAAAAAGATCGTAAAATAAAAACACTAGCTCTCGAATACTATAATAGCGTCAGGTTCTGAAAAGAACAAGAATTGGTAAAGATAAACCGAATTGGAAAGATAAAGAGTGGGATATAACACAAGATTACATGAAGAAAGGTGTAGATCCCCTCTGGTTTGCCAAGCGCGTACTCACTAAAATGAGCCCGCGAGTGTTAATAAAACCAAATTAACACAATTTGATTATTATTATTATTATTACTATTTGTATTGTTTATCAATTTTAGAAAAAGTTGTGCGATCGGTAAAAAAAATTCATTTTGAGTTTAAAAAACAATCAATCAGTTAAAAAATCCTTAAAATTGAAAGAAGTAGTTTCAAAAACAATTCGAAATTCGAAATTTTGTATGAAAATTCGCTATTTTAATCAAATTTATTGAAAAAATAACTCAACTCATTGGTTAATATTTCTCCATTCAATCTAGTTTTTATAAGTTGCTGGTCAAAAAGTGAAAATTAATTAATCCCTACTTGGAAGGTGAAATATCTCAAAATCTCGTTACATTTCTATCGAATTTGAATGAAAAGTGAAGTTTTATAACCTACAAAAATTGCAAAAGCACATAAAATGGCGTTTATATTTTTGTTTATCAAAATAGAAATTAGGTTCTTTATGGTTTTGCTCTCAGCGGTAACGAGTTTACGGGCGTGATAATCCCAAGGGCGCCTACCTGGATCGACAACTTTTTAATGTAGTTTAGGGTTATATCCCTCTCTTTCATCTTTCCTATCAGATCTCTCTTGACCAACTCTTGTTCTCTTCCGACCCTAACGCTATTTTATGACTTGTTCTTCCTTTTATCAGAAAGTGACGACTGATTTCGCCTCTAAATAACAAGGACGACCAAAAAAACTTTAGAACAGATTTTTTAAAAAGAATTACGTGCTTCGTTTGGGACGTTAAGTGCTACAATAAAATAAATTTCCCCACATAGGACTATAACGATGTATCCCTTACCTTGATAACAACTCGAATAAAAATCTGTTAAACCTCCGGTCTAAAAGAAGTGTGCAAGGTCTGATATTTACTTAAAGCCATTCTTATTGATGGTCTTCCCACTCAATAAGTTCTTTAAACATATTTACATATTCAAATTCAAAATACCATATTTTTATAATTACCTGACCGAATGTAAATACAAAATGAGAAGCAACTCCGACGGGTAAGGGTCTAGAAAGAGAAGATATAAAAACAGACGAAAACAATTTTGAGGCAGGAATAACTCCTGGCGATTAGCTTGAACAATGGAAAATTGCGGAAACAATGGGCAAAGGCAAGCAAAGCTGTTGACGTGAGGTGCTTAGCAAAACCTAGGCACAAAGACACCGGCGTTATCTTGCTCACACTTTACAACACAGTGATGTCACTACGGAGTTTATGTTTTGTTTGCTTTAGTCTAGAGTAAGGAAGGTAACTCGAGTCCAAAAAGTCGTTTTGTATGGATCAACAAACTATAGTAAAGGTGGATCAACATAACTTATAAAATCGTAAATCAATTTTGATAGATTGTTATAACAGTGCAATAAATTTATTATATCGATAACTCCCGACCGAAATTTTGCTGAAAAGAAAAGAAAATTCTTTTTTTCCTTATTATTATTATTATTTAAATGTGAAAACCCTCTTGGTCATCATCGACTTATATGAAAGGGAAGAAATACCCCTAGCCTGCGAAACGTCTAATAGTGTCAGGATCAGCAGATAACAAGATGACCAGATAAGAAAAGGGATCTAACCCAAGACTATGTGAGATCCAGGTAAGATCCCTCGGGATTCTTCACGGTCATTTATGAGACCCTGAAAGATAAAACGAAACTAATACATTTTGTTAGAGTCCTCATCAATTTGACAAACGTGTCAGCCGATTTTGAGAAAAACCCATTTTTTGTTGTTTGGTAGCTACCTCCAAATGTTGAGTTACAATTCAGTTCTACTCTAAGTGTAGTCTATAACTGGGAGCCCAAAATACCCTAAACGCAATTTTCAACGAAAACAGTGTCCAAGTTGACACGCATAGCTTAAAGATAGATAATTAAAAACAAATTAACTGTCAAAGCCCTGAAGCATACAGTGGGAGTCCCCAAATAATAGCTGTAAAAACATAAAATAATAACAAACACTTGAAATTGCAACAATTATAACGAGAAATTAACACAACAAAATGAAACTAACAGTTACGTATTAGATTGAAGAATTGTTATAAATCTGCAATGATAAATAACAACATGTAAATAAAAGCAGTTTTTAAATAAATTTATTTTTCAGAAATTAACAATTAAATCTATTTTTAATTATATAAACTTCTTCTTCTTCTGAGATATAATAACATAATATTATTACTAGGGCCCAATAGACATACATAAAAATGTGATAAATGTTTATAAAAAAGTCTTTTGGGCTCACGGTTAATCATATCAAAAGGGATATAACAAAAATTATCTAAAAATCAATTTATTTTCGAACTTTTTAGAGGAAGGAAAAAACTATAGGGTTCATAATTAATTTAAAAATAGGAAAATATGCGAAGTAAATAGCACTTTGTCACTTATAAATTCCGGATTTTTTAAATAAATATTACTTTTACCCGCCTATATGAAATTTACAAGTTTTAGCACATAAAAAAAAAATACGAATATTTTTAAAATTAAAATTTGCTTTCATCAAAGTATTTGTTTTCGTACGGAGACGGCGGAGACAGTTTCTAAAGGGGCAAACAGGCAACCAACCCCGAGTCAACACCCTGGAGTATTGTGTAAAGCATAACCTGTCGCCTAGTTTTTAAAATTAGGTCTGGGGGAGGGTCTTCATAGACCTTTACTTTTATAAATGTACTGTATTTGTAAAGCAATTGTTTTATCTTTTTTAATTAAAAATTTATCTACTCTATTTTTTTTTCATTGTTATATTCGGTAATAGGCTATTATACACTACAGAATAAAAATACTCTTTGTGCCCGTTCTAAGGTTTTTTTTTCTAAAAAAATACTCAATTATAATGTTCAATGGGCGACGAACAAATGACGTCAGAACTGTTTGAAAATGTCAACAGAGTACAATTGTTTTTTGTAAATAAAATTTTGCTTGTAGGTCCTACAATGAGCTACCCTATAAACAGTTTTATATTTCGTTGCGAATCATTTAGCCCTCTGTTGACTTCTGTTACACGTGTTTAATATTGTTAGTTTCATGTTGTTGTTTTTCCATAATCATATTATTATTGTAAATTTAGAAAATACAATAACACTTTATTTAATGATAGCCATCTATAAGTATTAAGGCATTTTTCTGTGAGAAAATCTTGATTATTAATCTACCATAATCATATTTTATCCAGATTAAAACACTCCAAACCCGACAAATCAGGCTAAGTGCGTGTTCTAAAATTGAATAAAACATTTTATGTACTAACTGTTTTTATATCACATGTCTTAAAAATATACCGAATCAATTGTCATATTCTATGTTCCATCATGGTACTTACCCAGCCCGATCATACAATGTAATACAAGCAGATTCACTAAATGTAATATCCAAAAGTTGGTTGTGGGTCTTGGTAGGAAATGTTAAATGTGTATTGGTAGATCAAGGTGTCTTAACCAGTACGGCAAGTTTATTTAGAAACAGCCTCGCTACGCTCGTGTCGATAACTCGGCCCTGCCGGATCTCGTACCTTAACTATACAAATATCAATTTTCTCGGGTGGGCAGGATTCGAAATCGCTTTTTGGAAATTGTCACTCTAGCAAAGTGGGATCGGCAACACTACATGCAGAATCGAAATCTCCAAATTTGTATCTAATTTAGTGTAATATAATTAAATAACACTCGTGGTATGACAAAAATTGTTAAAAATTGGCGCCATTTGTAATTTTCAATTAGATTTTTTTGGAAATTCTTTAGGGTTTTTTTAAATGAAAATACTCTATTAACCTATTCTCTGTTTGAAGTTATTAATGATGGAAGTTCAATTTTATTATTATACATTTTTCGGACATTTGCCATCATTTGTGTGTTAAAAATCAAAACACGAGGTTTCGGGAATAAGAATTCTTATTCCCGAAACGTCTATTAACCTGTTGCAAATTGCATAACTCTAGATTAATTTTTGTGGTCGCTATCGTGCGTCAATGGTATGCCGAAAATCTTCTCTTTTTTTTTCATTTTTTTCCTTTTCCTTTTTTTTCCCCCTTCTTTTTTTTCTGTTTCGTGTAAGATCAGAAAATGTGAAGCTCAGTCAAAAACCGGGTGTCGAAATTATTGCGATTACATAACTTGTCCAGTAAAAACGTCAACAATAATATGAATTTACCATTGCAGTCCAAGATGTTTCGTCTTTCCTGGAAACGATGTTATTATCTACCTAGATTCCTCACGAACACCTCCCAACCACGAGATTATCTTGTTCATAATCATATTTCAGTTTAAACTGGCCGTGTAGAATAATCATTGACTCGTCTGACTTGTGACAGTTGCATGATGAATTGCTTCAGTTGAAGGAATGCCCTTTTATTGCCGTTTAGAAGAACTGATTACAACAGGCAGTGAAGGAATGTTGAAAGTTGCGTGTAGGGAATACATCGAAACCAATTTAGCAACGAGGATATTTCCTTTTCTGGTCGATTGGATTTGCTTTAGGGTTAATAGTTGATGGATGAGTTTCATTAACGGGTCCTTTCTCTCATAGAGACTAGAGTAATTTTATTAGTTTATTTAAAATTAATTGTCTAAAGTCCTGTTGACAAACGGGAAAATTTATTTACGTTTTTAATACATACTATAGGGAACCAACTTTTTTGGAAAAATGGCGACCAGAATCGGTTTGTATGGGTCTTTGAGTTAAATTTAATCATTATCATTAGAGTTGATTTTAATAAATATGTAATTTTGTATCTTCTTCTTTAGATCTACAACCATTTTTTTAAAAATTAAAGTTTAAAAATATGGTAAAAATATGAACACATACGAAATTATATTAAAATCGACTACGTGTTTGAGTTGTGTATACGACAGATGGACATCATTCCAAATACAATATTTTGGACTCAGGGGGACTTCACAACAGATATATCCCTTGAAAGTTCGTTAAATTTATTGGTATCTTGTACGAAAATAGCAATTGGATCCAGACCTATTCGAATCTACGGAGACCAGTTTTGAGGATGTACAAAAGTTTCGAACCACTTGTTAATACAAAGAAACGAAAATACAGTATATCTCAGAATTGTATTTCTTTTTAACGTTTGAAACAAACTAACAAAAATTTTGACGGATTTTAACGAGTTTGTGTGATCTTGTGCAACGTTTCCGTGACATAGAAGTGTTAATGGTAGATCTAGAAGTCGGCTTTCAGTCAGTCTCAGTACAGCGGAGTTTAAACAGCTCTTCTGTGATCTCCAGTAAATCATTAGAACCTGTTAAAGCGCGACGCGATTAAACGTATGAAGCTGTGCCCATATCGAGTTCTGATAGTCTGGAGCAATCTTAGTATATCGTAATAATCCTGTAACTGACACTGTAAGCGGCATCCCATACGATGTACTGAATAGCGTATCGTCGAGTATACGATAGATTTGTGTCCGTTTAAATGAATTTCATTTATTATTTATATTTTGGAGATATAAGAATCACCCTGTAGTAGGGTTCACGTAATGCTTAGCAACGTACTTCTGAATTAAACTCAGATCTAGACATTAAACTTGTAGATGAAATCATCAAGAGCTTCGACATCCTGTAAGAGAAGGGTTAACATTAACAAGTGAACGTAAAGAACTTCAGCTGTTAAATATTGGACAAGGGATGTCTAACAATATTGTATGATAAAAATACCATGTGTCCTAAAAGCCCCCCCCCATATTATTATTTTTAATAATGGAAATAGACAGATTTGCTTTGAGGAAAGAATTGTGAATGTTAACCTACAAACTCCGGTTGTTTTTATTACATTACAAAATGCTCTATGTTGGTAAAATGATGGTAAGAGCCTTACCTTATTGTTTTAGCTCAGATTAAGTTCTGGAAATGGCTACCATTTACTTCGTGGCAGAAATAGATTCTGGACTTAAAAGCTTCGGAATGTTTCGTAACATTTTCGGTGTAATTATTAACGTAAAATTCACAATTCGATTGGTCGCTATGTTGGGTAGGATGAACTTAGAGGGTAAGGGTTGAAAATTTCGATACTTCAAAAAACTCCTCCTTTGGTTGTCTAAACTTTCCCCAAAGCAAATCTGTCTATTTCCATTAATAAAAAAAAAAAAATAGGGGGGGTGGGACTTTTAGGACACTTGGTATAAAAATTAGAACCTATATAGATTCATGGTTCAGTACATTTTGGCGAGTGTTTTACTTATTTAAGCAACAGTTTAAGATTGTAATATCCATATAAATATAATACAATAAAAAAACTTTACTACTTGTTCACTGTGAACTCAATCTCAGTATGTGCTATACAAATGCACGCGCACGCGCAGTCACACACAGACAAAATGTGCGCGCGTTAACGCTTCTTAAATTTCGTTTGAGATAACCAAGGTGGTTATGCTCAGTGAGTTAGGTTAGGTACTCTGAAGGCTACAGTCCGCTTCCTATCTGTCTCTACCGGTCTGATTGGAATTTTAAAAAAAAATCACAATCATTGCACAAACTTTTTGATACACCCACACTAACCTAAAGCCTACGCAGTCACTCTCTAAATATTCGGAGTCAAGAGTTGTTGAGCAAAAAGTGAAAGTTTACGATAGACGGTGTCGCAGAAGGTTAGCTCAGACTATTCACGCAATTACAATTAAATTGAGCTAAAATGTGTAGGTTTATGATTGAAATCAAAATCCCATTTAGGTACGCGTAACAACGCATCGGTTTGGGTCATAAACTTTGATCAACACAATCGAGTTCTGTTGATGATAGTGGAACTACTTTCCTCGTCTCTTATTACTACCAACAATAATAATCATGTAACTTGTGAAGTGCCTCAGCCTTGTGGACGGGTAATGTGTGGTCAGCATATCAAGTTTCCGTCGCCGCAACTCTAACCTTGGGAATCAACAGCTCTTTACCTATTCCACGATAGTAGGTCAACATCGTAACTTTTTGAGACCTCTCGTAAACCAATCTAGAACGCTATCCACTAAACCAACCAACTCTTGTCTAATGGTATTACTGAAATTAAAATTTATAAACAGTAAGCGTCGATTTTAAATTATGTTGGATGAATGAAACATTATAAGCACAACTAAACTATATCCAAATATGGTTTTTACTATTTACATAATGATAGATAGCACCTGTAAACACACACATAAATAACTCGAATGTATTGGTTGGGACACTAAAATAACGAATATTGTCCACCAATGTCCTTGCACTCTTTACTAAAACTGATACGTTAGGACGAGGACGTAAAACTACATCATTAATATCGTGTGTATTATCACTCTATAATCAATCGTAGTCGCGTATCTGTAAGGCCGCCTTTTGATGTTTTATTAACTAATGGAAGAATATATGGTTGAGTTATCAAAATAAGAAATATTGTCCACCAGCCGAATGGGAGTCTGTACTAAAACTGTGAGTTAAAATGAGAACTTCACATCCTGAATATGATGTGTATTATCACTCTATAATCAATCGTAGTCGCGTATCTGTAAGGCCGCCTTTTGATGTTTTATTAACTAATGGAAGAATATATGGTTGAGTTATCAAAATAAGAAATATTGTCCACCAGCCGAATGGGAGTCTGTACTAAAACTGTGAGTTAAAATGAGAACTTCACATCCTGAATATGATGTGTATTATCACTCTATAATCAATCGTAGTCGCGTATCTGTAAGGCCGCCTTTTGATGTTTTATTAACTAATGGAAGAATATATGGTTGAGTTATCAAAATAAGAAATATTGTCCACCAGCCGAATCCACCAGTCTGTACTAAAACTGTGAGTTAAAATGAGAACTTCACATCCTGAATATGGTGTGTATTATCATTCTATAATCAATAGCGCATACAACTAGTCGCGATTTTAGAAGGAAGTCTTTCGATGTTCTATTGACAAGAAAATCTACGGTTGGGTTATCAAAATAAGGAATATTCTCCATCAGTCAATTACCACTCTGTACTAAAACTGCGAGATAACATGAGAACGTAAAACTACATCTTGAATATCGTGTGTAATTTTACTCTATAATCAAGAGTTGCGCGCGCGCAATTAACGATTCTGAGAGGATGTTTTATTAAATTATGCGAAAGTGTATCGTTGGGCTATCAAAATAATTTATATTGTCCACATCCGCTTGCCACCTAGTTAAAACTGAGAGTTAAGATGAGGACGTTAAACTGCATCCTCAAAGTCGTGCGAATCGTTACTACATTAGATTCGGCGAGGATGCCTTTCGATGTCCTACACAAAAACGCGCTCTACTAAACAACTGATTCTTTTTTTTTTTTAATGGTATCGCTTCTCACTTTCATGTTTACAGTAGATTATTTCCCTTGTGAACATAATCAGTTAAAATAGAGGACTCGCATCCTAATGGACAAAATCTCTAAAATCTGCATCAACATTTCTTGTCGACTTAAACAACCACTGCTGATGCCGCGAATTAGATACTTGAAATTGGTATTTCTTTAATAAATTAGCATACTCTTCCGTAAATCTCTAAAACAAACAAGTGGGGCTATGTTTATATCCCTTAAATCTTCAGAAGAAACACATAAAGATAGCGGTTACAGAACGGACGCAATGATAACGGGAATGATATGTTTTATTGTTGATTACATAAAACAAGAAACTACTTGTACATTTAATTTATCGTACAGTAATGGCGTCAGTTCGACGCCAAGGTCAAGACGTCTAGACATGCGCATTACAAGTTTCATATTGTCAACAATACTACTATGATTGATGTGCACGGTAAATCTAATATTTGTGTTTACAAACTTTTAAAATAGGAATTCTAGCGAATTGGATTTTTTACTTGCAATATCGTATAATAGAGAAAGTTATGTGAGGGTCAAAAATACGAAATCGCGATTTGTCTGTCGATCTGAAAAACAAAAAATTACGATTTTATCAAAATCGGATCGAACGATTTTGTTCAAATTTCGTAGGCTCTAAGGACCCAAACAAAACGTATGGTTTAACAAAACTATTAAAGGGATAAAATACTTTAAATGGGGGACTGTTGTTACTTCTTCAAATAAAATAAACATCTGTTTTTCAAGCTTAAAATGTCGCCATTTTTACAATATGGGTCCCAACTGTAAAATTTCTCATAGGGACCCCTATTTTTTGATGTTTTCGGATTCTGTAGAAATTTTTAAGACTTTTATTCTTGGTTATTGTTTGATGAACGTGCTCTTTTAGGAGTAATAGACGCTTTTTCTAACATTCGACGTTGAAGTATTTTGAGAAGGGATTTTCCTTGTTAAATCAATACAAAATGTAAGTTAGGCATAATCTAGGAAGTGTAAATACTAATAAAGGACTTCAAAAAAACCAAATATTTTATAGGTTATTTAATTCCTTACTAACCTTATTCTGCACTACTGCTTCTAAGTTACATTCTAGCTTGTTTTTACATTAGTAAATTTTAAAAATGCGTAGTCTTCCATTAGTATTTATCCTAGACTATGCCTACTTACATTTTTATCTTAAAACAATAATGGGAAATATGGAAAATCGCCTCCTGAAAATGTTCCAAACTTTAAGTGTCTATTACTCCTAAATGAGTAGGTTTATCAAACGATAAACAGGTCTTCAAATTGTTTTACAGCAACTTAAAAAACCATAAGAGTACCTATAGGAAATTTTAAAAAGGTGGCAGCCATATTGGAAAATGGCGACCATTTTTTCATAATTTCCAAAACGGATTTAAATATGAAAAAGTTACAACGGTTCTCCATTAACTGGATATCCACACTATTTAAAGGAAAAACAACTTTAATCTTGGATTCTACCTATGAAATCTTGGCATTTTGCTATCTATCTTTAACCCTGTTTCTCAAGTTTTGGTTAAAATCTACAATAGTTGTCGCTTATTAACTTTTTAATACTGTATTCCGTATATAAATATGAGACAAAATGTATACTATTTAAAAAAATAGAAACCTATATGGGTAAATATGCATTGATCTTGTCCAAGAGATTTTAGTGCGAAATATCGGCAATTCGTCTTCCAAATAGCGTTTTTCCATCATTTCGATACTCCTTTACAACACAAGTGGCTTTTTATCTCACACAATTAATCATTATTTACTTAACAATCATCGAAATTGAACAATTTTTAACATTTTCAATCTAACAGCTATATTGAATTCACACGTGGGGTGCATGCGCACTTAAATAAGTTCTACAGGTTGATATTACTACGCTTCTATGATTTACGTTGTCATCTGATAGGCAAAATTGTAAAAAAAAAAATGGTTTACTTAATTCTGGAACAAAATAATTGATAAACAAAAATCTGGGAACTTTACCAGGATAAAATAAAACCTATTTGTCTTTTACCAGATTGCTTTACAAATTCTTCAAGATATGGAGGAGAAGAGAGGGAAGGAAAAGAGGGGGGGAGAAACTTAACTCTGGAATAAAATAATTGATAAACAAAAATCTGGGAACTTTACCAGGATAAAATAAAACCTATTTGTCTTTTACCAGATTGCTTTACATATTCTTCAAGATATGGAGGAGAAGAGAGGAAAGGAAAAGAGGGGGGGGGAGAAACTTAACTGTGGAATAAAATAATTGATAAACAAAAATCTGGGAACTTTACCAGGATAAAATAAAACCTACTTGTCTTTTACCAGATTGCTTTAAAAATTCTTCAAGATATGGAGGAGAAGAGAGGGAAGGAAACGAGGGGGGGGGAGAAACTTAACTCTGGAATAAAATAATTGATAAACAAAAATCTGGGAACTTTACCAGGATAAAATAAAACCTATTTGTCTTTTACCAGATTGCTTTACATATTCTTCAAGATATGGAGGAGAAGAGAGGGAAGGAAAAGAGGGGGGGGGGGAGAAACTTAACTCTGGAACAAAATAATTGATAAACAAAAATCTGGGAACTTTACCAGGATAAAATAAAACCTATTTGTCTTTTACCAGATTGCTTTGCAAATTCTTGAAGATACGGAGGAGAAGAAAGGGAAGGAAAAGAGGGGGAAAAATCTTTCAGATAGAAGTTACTCATTTTTAGCGGAGAATAACAATATACAAAAAGTTTATATAAACAAATTGAATTCATTTTCAAATGACTTTGAGAACATAAACCAAACAAAGAATTAATAATATCATTTCATTTCCTCCTCAATCCAAAAATAAAAATCTTTTGTCTAAAATATGTTGCGATTTTGATATAACATTTTCTCAATTTAAATGACGCACCCTATACTCCCGTGTGTAGGATCAGTTGACATTTCATAATCTGGGTGTTTCCCCAGGATTGAAATCTTAAAACCAATAATTTCTATATTAGATATTTTCTAATATCTCTGAGGATAAAGCAAACAGAATATTAATTACCGCCTCACCCAAGTATATCGTGATGATAAAACTTCTGTAAACATAATATTGAGGTCTCAACATGTTCGTGACGGACAGGTTGATTGATGTAAGAGCTTATCTATAGAATAGGAAGTGTTACTCTGTCTGTCGGGACATTATCAGTAGATTGGTGATAATTAAAACAGAAACAAATTATAAAGTTATAGGTAAACTGAACAAATTGCAATAAATAATTGAAACATACCACTGTGCGTTTTCCAGAGGTGTGACAATGTGATCTTACCTGAAAGAGAAAAAAACATTAGGTTAGTTGATATGTTATAGAAACATTGACTATATTATATGTGTTATGCAGTGTGGAAGTGTGATTTTAATGGAATAAAAATAGTGCAATACTTTCTTTCTGAAAATAACTACCTCAGAATTTACAGAAATATATTTATAAATTGAAAACGAGTATACTGCAAATTTGACTTACACAGAAGCTACAGTATACATATTCCTCGCTTATGTGACTACAGATGAGGCAATCCCGAGGGTCTCTAACTGTACCTACACTTTTTTCCATGTAGTTTTCTGTTATACTCCGCGCCACGAATCAAAGTCCGTTGGGTAACCAATATGAGAGCATGAAGAAAGGTGTAAATACTGCTAAAAACCTCTTGATTACTACACCTATACTTACTATAAGTGAGTTACTGAGGTAGAGAGGGATCTAAGCCAAGACTACATGTAAAGAAAAGTGTAGTTCCCGTTAGGGAACTTGGGATTGTCATATCTGTACCAACTATAATTGAGCCTGTGAGAAGACTTTTGGAACAAAAACAGTTTGTTTATAACGTCTTTTGTAGCGCATAGATTGAAATTTACATAGCTGTACACGTAATTTAACTCTCCAATCTCCAAATAGAAAATTTACATTCGTTGGCCTATTTTAGTGAAATTGTATTTCAAGGATCTAGGTTACATCAGATAAATAAGAGAGTCATGTGCTGGCTGTATTAACTATTTAATTCTGAGAAAATCCCTACTGTTGGAAGTCTAGTGAGAATGTTTGTATGCAAACTTTTGGGAGAGCTTTTCTTAGAAGTAGTTGAAATGGAACGTTTGTGATGGAATTTATTTTATTCTTAAAACAAAATATGAAACATTATATTGAGAAACATAGCTTCTATGAAATATACTCCTACAGTGACATAATAATTTGGGTTACAAATTTCATAGAAATCAGATGATTTTTTTTTTTTGGATTAAAATTACACGTAATTTGTTGGGTTAAATTAGCATAATTAATTGGAGAATATGAGGTGTGCTGTTTTAAGAAGTGTTAGCGTCACAAGTTTAGTGAAAATTACTTAAAAATATGGTGAACTGATCAGCTGATGTTTTAATTTAATTTTGATGTACGTATATTCTGACGAATGAAAAAATAAAGAATCTCAAAAAATTAGTTCAGCTAAGATTAAAAAAAATTAACTTTAAAACATACTGGTAAACATAACAAGAAACAACGTATGGTAGGTCATACGTAGTTATGGCAAAATATAAACGTTCGGAATTTTTAAAAAAATGTAAAAAACATGTAAACACATTTTCCCCGGAGAAGTCCATTTTTTTTTCAGCCCTCAGGAGCTTACTTTATCGAGTACGGACTTTGCAATCCCAAGGGGAACCTAGCTGGTTTGCACATTCTTCATCTATCAAGTCTCTCTCGACCAACTTTTGTTCTCTTTCGACTCTGACGCTAGTATTGTAGGGCTAGATGTCAGTTTTCTTACTTTTTTTTACAAGGCTATGATGACCGAGAGGTTTTACGGCTTTAAACAGAAAGGAAAGAGGTTAGGTTAGGTTATATACACTCTTGGGTTTAGTCGTTATTATGAAGCGATAATTTGATTGAACTAAAAGAATTCATTTAAAAATCGTTCAATTAGAACAACTTGTATACAATTTGTTTCTCAGGTTAATACGCACTTAGAGCGTCATATCGGCCAGATTATCCTCGTCATGGTGTTAATTCTTTAAACAAAATTAGTAAGTAAAATAATAACAAATTGAAATTCGAAATTCCGATTTCAAAGCATTCAAATCTTCCCTTTGTACCCAATCATCTACGTAATAACTTAGTGTGTTATTAAGGGTTTCTCTGATTACAACAATCTAACATTCTAAGCCCTTCTGTACTTTGGGAATGTATTAAACCCTTTATTGTAATTGAACGTTACCATCGGTATGCTTTTAATAGTAGGCTTTCAATAATTATGTTAGGTTAGACTCGTGATAGCCGTCATCAATTGCCAAAGGAAAGTGTCTGGGTAACCGTCCCGAAATTGCTATTTCAATCACAAAATAAAGTTGTAGAGTTTTTACATTATTAAAAAATAAAACTTTCAACTGTCTTTTACTTGATACAGGGTGATTCAAAAGTGTGCCAAACGGTCAGGAAGTCATTGTACGTGTAAAAATAAAACGGTACGAAAACATTGAAGAACATCACCCCCCCCCACATATTTTATCAAATTAAAATCATCGGCTCATTTTTTCCGAAATAAAATAAGGTTCAAATAATTTTAACAGGGTCAAATCAAAGTGCTGCCTTTAATAATTTAAAGTACTAACCCCTCAGTGGTTTACTTTAGTGAATGCATGATTGGTAATTACAAATGTCCTAGTTGGATTTAAACTTTTTTTCATCTAGACTTGGATTAGATCCTTCTCTTTCACTTTTTCTATTAGATTTCTCTTGACCAACATATGTTTTGCGACCCTGATGTTTTTAGAGTATTCAAGAGCTAATGGTCCTTAGCTAATGGTGACCGAGAGGTTATTCGCCTTTAAACAACAACGAAAAAAAAAAAGTTGTAATTATTTCCTGGCAACACCTGAAAGATTAATTAACGGTCATTTGATAAATTCCATAAAATCTAGAACCAGAAGACTGACGACAAAAAAGCAAATATTTGCTTAACTGACTGTACAAGATTATACATACAATAAAAACTGCATAAACACCATTCATACCAAAGCATATTGGTGTTTAACTGCGGAAATCATAAAAGCTGAACGGATCCAATGATTTTACGAGTGATTTGCTGTAAAACTGCGTGCAAGAAATCACAATTAATAAATAACAACGTAATTTTATGACTTTTATTGTTTAACCATCGTGCAAAAAATGAGAAATATCTACCTACATAAGGAACGTTAAATTGTATTAGAATTAGTATAGAAAAGTTTTGATTTGTTCAAAAAATTTATTTTGAGTTTTTTTTTACAGAAATATCGCTTTTCATTTTAAAGAAGTTAATGGGTGACATCGTTTATGTCTTAAATGTATGGCCCAAAACTTGGGGAAAATTCTATTGATAGGTCAAGTGGGCTTCCCCAAATAGGGTAAATTTGTTTAAAAAGGTAGTTACACAGGTTGTCCTGTAAATATGTATATCACTACTGTCTTGATGTGTATATATCAATTACATTTATAACACTAAATTTGCTCTTTGTATCGTAGAGAGGTGGAGGTACGAAGAATTGAATTCTGCATATCTCTACCTAATTTTAGTCTGTTGTAAGTTTAATAACACACGATATAGTATGAGCGAAAATCTGTTTTGAATGGGCGCCATATTGATATTTTCAATGCGATTTTTTTTTGGATATGAGCACACTATAATCTCCTATAGATCATGTTCCTAATTTTTGTATTTATGATAGGGTACAGTTATTCATTATTATCATTCAATGCACTAACCCTTATATGATATTGAGTTCGGCCACATCTGAAATGATCAATGTTTTAAACTTTAATGACAAACAATTATTGTTGTAGGCAATTATCAAACAAATATTTTCGTCAGTTTTATTTTATCCTTACAGAAAAGAATTTTTAAAACATTTTATTTGTCGTTAAAAGAGGAATATATTTAAAACGAATGATTCTCTTGAAACAAATTTTAAACGGCCCCCATTTTGAAAATTTTAGAAACAAACTTTTGGTTGTTTGTATACTGTTTAGAAGTAGCATAAATAATGTGTGTACCAAATTTGAACTCAGTATTTTATTTAGCAATAAATACGCTGGCGAATTAATAGACCAGATTTTTAAGCAGTCTGTATAGGTAAAAATGTACATTTACAATTGAACACCATTGGCACATCCTTTCATTTTAATGTTACTAGTCAACTCTTTGTACAAAGAAAATGTATGTAAATTACAATAGAAAACAAATACAAGTTACAAAAATTCGACTTTTATTACAGGAAAAACTAACACAACAAATTATTATTATTTATTTTAAACAGAACAAAAATCTTCTTCATAATCTTTTCTTCATGAACAACAATTATATGTTTCAACAACTGTAGACTATTCGTTTCGTTCCAAAGTTTTATTTTGTATATTAGCCATTTAACAAAGTTATTTTACACCAAACAAAAAAATGAGCTTTTATGAAAACAGTTTTCTCAATAATAAAGTTTTGAGATCTATTATTCAATTTTCCAGATTAAAAAACTTATAAAGCCACCAAAATATGTTCCTTACTTTGGGTTCTAATAATTACAGTTCACCTTCACTTCACTATTGGGAGCAGAAATCAGGGCGAAATATTTCGCTAGTCGTAAATCGAAAACTAACCGTTTTCGGACACGTGTTTTTATGAAGGGTTTTTCTTCTTATTTTTCTTCAATTTTGGATCACCCTGTATACAATTTATTTCATTTAAATAGGTCTTGGAGATTTCCAAAGTCGATTCAAAAAATGGATAATTTGATTAAACTAAAAGAATTCCTTAAGAATCGTTCAATTTAGAATTCTTTGTATAAAATTTGTTTTTCAGGTTTAGACGTTATTAAGAAGCGATTGTTTAGGTTAGAATTTATTTAAATAGGTCCTGAAGATTTCCGAAGCCTGATTCAAAAAATGGATAATTTGATTAAACTAAAGAATTCCTTTAAGAATCGTTCAATTTAGAACTCTTTGTATACAATTTGTTTTTCAGGTTTAGACGTTATTAAGAAGCGATTTTTTAGGTTAGAATTTATTTAAATAGGTCCTGAAGATTTCCGAAGCCTGATTCAAAAAATGGATAATTTGATTAAACTAAAGAATTCCTTTAAGAATCGTTCAATTTAGAACTCTTTGTATACAATTTGTTTTTCAGGTTTAGACGTTATTAAGAAGCGATTGTTTAGGTTAGAATTTATTTAAATAGGTGTTGGAGATTTCCGGAGTCTGATTTAAAAAATGGATAATTTGATTAAACTAAAAGAATTCCTGAATCGTTCAATTTAGAACTCTTTGTATACAATTTGTTTTTCAGGTTTAGACGTTATTAAGAAGCGATTTTTTAGGTTAGAATTTATTTAAATAGTTCCTGGAGATTTCCGAAGCCTGATTCAAAAAATGGATAATTTGATTAAACTAAAGAATTCCTTTAAGAATCGTTCAATTTAGAACTCTTTGTATACAATTTGTTTTTCAGGTTTAGACGTTATTAAGAAGCGATTTTTTAGGTTAGAATTTATTTAAATAGGTCTTGAAGATTTCCGAAGCCTGATTCAAAAAATGGATAATTTGATTAAACTAAAAGAATTCCTGAATCGTTCAATTTGGAACGACCTATATTCAACACTTATAAAGATTTCGAATGACCTATATTTAACCCCTACGAAAAATACAAATGCGTAGATAATTATTATGTTTAAGGGTGGAATATTTATTCAAGACAACTTGACGGCTTAAACTAAACCAACTATATAGGTTAGTTTTTTTATCTAAAACACCCCCTACCTAACCTTCCCATGTCATTAGAGGATAGTCGACGATTTCGCACAGTCCACTTAGATTGTAAGACAACCCAGAAGGGAGCAGTGACGGCTCTGACGTGAAAATTTGCATAGAGTCATTCAATGTCCTGATAATTTGGCCAGCAGATAAAAGTGTATTAAACTTTAGCGACATGTGAAAAGCGGAACTATAATGATCCCGTCAGTCTTCCTTTGTAGAGGGTACGGGGTTGCGCAATGTGGAGACGAGAATTGGCACTACCGTAAATGACACCTGGAATCGCCCAATGTATATAAAAATATTGTAAACGGTAAGGAGGGGTCGGAAGAGAAGAGGGGGGTTTGCAAAACTCGCCGACTATAGGCTTTAACGCTACTGGTCTAAGTATTGTTTAGATGTAATGGTGTGTAAGTACATTTTGCAGAAGATGTCTTGTCATCTCTTATACCCTCTGTCAACAGAGACACTTTAACCCCCTTTGTGGGTCATTAGGTTAGTTTTAGTAGTGGTGGTGTGGGAATTAAATGACAGTTGATAATCATATTGGAGGTTAGGTTATCCTAGTAGCTTGCGTGCAATAATATAGATAATAATTCCAAATGTTTTGTTTCATCAAATCCAACAAGTGTATATTTAAAGCTAATATTTTGTTAGAGGTTTTTGTTTTTTAGAAATAAACGAAAAATTATAAAAAATGGATGTCCATGTGTTAACAGTTGTTATAACCTAAAAAAACAAAAGAATTACAATTATGGCTATCAATTCGTGTTACAACCTAAAAATCGAGAAATGACAAAACAGTTGTTATAACCCACAAATCAATAGAAGACAAAATGGCTACCTATGTGTTAACAGCTAAATGGTTGATCATCTGTTAACAGTTATTATAACCTAAAAATCAAGAAATGACTAAATGGCTACTCAACTGTTAACAGCTGTTTTATTTTTAAAACTGGAAGCGACAAAATAACTGCCTAAGTTGTTAGCTGATACAACTTAAAATCTAAAAACGACGAAATGGACGCCGGTAAAACTGGAATAAAGTATTGGTATTCTTTAAACAAGATGGAGAGTTTGTTTGGATTTGGCTTAGTCGGAAAAATAATTTAAATTACAGTATTAAATAAAATAAATATATCAAAATGTTAATATGCTACATCTGCACAACAAACAAATATAGTAAAACATAAACTAAATAAAATAAACCATCTTACATAAATTAAAACTTTGACTTATTCATTTTTGTTCAACTATTTCTTGAAATTATGGTAAATTTTATTATTAAAAAATGTATTCACTTAATAGGGAAATATTTACGGTAAATTCGAAATCGCTTTAAAAATATTACACAAGTATCCGAGTGTAAACCAATTTTTAGTTTTATATCTATGCATTTTTTTATTGATGGTTCTTGATGTACATATCTTACATATATCTGTACTATTTCATTGGGTTATTTTTATAGTTGTTTACAAAATAAAATATTGTTTTTATTGAATACTAATTTTATTTTTTGCATGCAGGTCAGATGAAGACGAACCTAACACAAATGTTTTAAACTTTCGAATCTGTAAGTTATTCAATTTACAATTATATATAGTTAATGACTTATATATATACCCTTAGTATACATGAATATTATATACATACATACTTTAAACATTATGCATTTTCGACAATTCGTTATTGTATTTATGAAGTCATTAGAGAATGATAGATTGTTCATATTATTGGTGTAGTTTATTCGGAGACTTACGTATTAAAATCCTAAACGACGTTTCGACAGTAAGGATCAACTTTCGTTATCAAGTGATAAATCTTTTTTTTAAAAAATCATAAAACTTATATATTATCCTCCCCCCCCCGGTTATTTAAAGGCGAAAAACCTCTATCATCATCGTCTTTTACAAAAGGACATAATAAATACCCTTGGGCCTTGAATGTATCAGGGTCGGAAAAGAACAAAAGTTGGTTAAAAGAATGAAGAATCTGATAGGCTACATGGTAAAGAGAGATCTAACCCAAGACTACATGAAAAAAAGGTGTAGATATAGCACGCCCGTACTCACTAGGAACCCCTAAGGGTTGTTACAAATTAAAGGTTTTTCAGAGATATTTTCAAAGCCCTTGGGTTTTCACTATAGGTTACTAGTTTTTGCTTCAACTTATATTTAGATTTGTCTTTAGGATATAAGGATTCATCACTTGATGAACATTCTTTTTGATTAAAATTTATCTGTATTTTAGGGAACCTGAAGTTTTTTTTTATGATAGTATGGAATTTCGCCTGTTTCCCTAAAAGGAGATCATGGGAATACTCAAAATCTTCAAATGGGAATCCGCATCTTGTGACATGTTAAATTAAAGTGCATAAAAAGGCAAAATTAATTATGATCACGATATATATATTTTGGATCACCTTAACCAAAATAACAAATATGTATTTGAGATTTTTTATTAATTTATCAAAAGTATTTTTACATTTTGACAAAATGACAATGTATAATTCCGATCAAAGATGAATTTCGATCTATTTACATTTAAATTTTGAAATAACAAAGTTAATGTGAAATTTGTTAGTGTCATTAGTTTTTCCTTAAGAGCCCTTCTTGGTAAGTCACATCGCATAGTTGTTTTTTTTATATTTTGTTTGTGGCGTAAAATACCACACTTTTGAGGTACAGTTAAAAATCATTTCAATTTCGAATATTTATTTATCTTAGTCTAGCGGACATTAAAAAAAAAGTTTAGTGTTTTCACGTAATTACCAATTTTATAATTTAAAAAAATCTTAAAATACATTTTGTGTCGCCATTTTGGTTAGGGTCATCCAAAATATATTTCGTGGGCGCCAATAATTTTGTCTTTTTATGCCCTTTAATTTGACATATCACAAGAACTGAATTCCCATTTGAAAATTTTGAGTAACCCCAAATTCGGGTGAGAGGCAAAAATTCAAACTATACTAAAAGATACTTCAGGTGACCTAGTTAACAGTCCCCAAAGGACTCTCTTTAACTCCATACAATAGTTAAAGTGGGGGGGGGGCTTTATTACCAAACTGTATATTTTTACATACCGTAGTTTATAGTTTTTGAGTAAAAGATCCGGGCGGTGTGTTTTAAACTAAAGAGTGTAGTTTGTCCAAAGTCGAAGTAAATGATTTTTTTTTCTAATTAAAAACCTTTTTCATTAACAACGAGGAAACAGTAGCTTAACTTCAAATCCCCCCCTCACGTCTTAATTCCTCGGAAATAATTTCTTTTTATGGAGACTAAACCCTTCAAAACAATAAGCTTACAACGAGACATCTATGCTTATATCCCTCAAGTACGATTTGTTACCGTCAAAATGAAAACACAATAATGGATAATATTCAGTAAATAAATAACCTAACCTATTCTTTTTGAAGTGTCTATTGTTAAAATACGAGATTTTCTCTTCTTGTGAAATTGTTTATTCAGAACGGACGTTTACGTTTGATATTTCGTTTAATCCGTTTTTATTTTCTTATTTTTACTTTTACGAAAAATTCGGATGCATTCACCGCGAATTCGTAAAATGTGGGTTTTTACTTTTTTCATATATACGTAGTAATGTGTGTAGAGAAAGTTATGTGATGGGTCGAGTTCAAAAAATCTGTTGTATGTGCAGTTCTCTACAGCCCAAACGCTGGGAAACATTTTAATCATAATATCTGACATATGAGCATGTTTTGATCATACCTCAGATTTTTTGTTTTATCTACTAAAGATCTGAGGGTAGCTGCCATTAACAAACACAAAATTACGATTTTTTTCAAAATCGACTCAAACGATTTTAATAAAATTTTATTTTAGAGGCTGGTCTAGAAAATAATAAATTAATTTTTGTAGCCTCTAAGAACTCAAACAAATTCTTTAAAAACCAATTCTTGGTAATTTAATGGTAACACACAAGACCTTTTCTTGATCATCGAGTACTCGGCGGTCAACTAAATGAATATTTCAACATTTTAATTCTTTCAAGAACTGAAAAACCCATTTCGATAAAATGTGTAACTTCAAAGGACCCAAATAAAACGTAAGAATATTTAACAGTAATTCTAGATAATTTAATAATGCACACAAGAGCTTTTCTTGATCATCCAGTACAAAGCGTTCAACTTGAAGATTATTCTAAATTTTGATTATTTTCAAAAACTACTACGCCGATTTTGATAAAATTGTGAAACTTCAAAGGACCCAAATAAAAACGTAAAAATCTTTAACGCTAATTCTGGGTAATTTAACAGAACACACAAGAACTTTTCTTGAACATCCAGTAGTAAGCAGTCAACTTAATAACTACTTTTTTGATTATTTTCAAAAATTGCAGCACTTTTTCAAATTTTTGATAATTTTTTTAAACCTTAAAAAATTAATTCTCGATTATTTAATGGAACACAGAAGAGCTTTTCTTGATCATTCAATACTAGACAATTATTAAATAAAATCTCAAAATTCTGATTTTTTTTCAAAAAGGTGCAACACCGATTGTGATACAGACTCTTAAGAACCCAAACAGCCATTTTAATACTGAAACATAAGATACTTTATTTTTATTGTGAAATAACGCCGAAAACTTACAAAAAACTTCCAATTTTGACAGTCTCAAAATACTACAATAATTGTGAAGTTTAGTTGAGAAAGAGACATTGTAAATTCAATAATATGTAACAAAAGATGAAAATAGGAAACCGATTTTCTTAATGCATCCTCATACTTTTAGTGAGCTGAGCGAGAGAGGATAAACGCACTTCCGCTTAGAAGCAAGAAACTGTGTCACACAAAGCACAGTACCGCATCAATAACGTTGGTCATATTGTAAATGAGAAGGGGGCGGTGATGGAGGGGGGGGGGAAACGGGTTAATGTCAACCACCCCTCAGCCCTCCATCAACGGATCAGTTCGTCAGAGAAAACATGAAATATTAGTTTTGTAACTGCAAAACAGAAGCCGTTACAAGTCAGAATAACCTCCAGAAAACATTGTATTGAACATATAGTAGAGGCAAATTAAGTAAATGTAACTGGGAAGTTAATTTTTGTTTTTTATTCTGTACATGAAACTGAGTGGGAAATCGAAAAAGGTAACAAAATCGAACTGGAGTGTCACAAGAAAAGTGCGTTTTTGATGTATTTTGAGTGCATCACTATTTTTTAAATATCTCTGGCTCTATATGATGTAGAAAAAAAAACTCGGAAATGAAGGGACTATCGAAATGGTAGGGTATAGTAACATAATAGTACTTCCTAACCTCAAAAAATTAGTTTTCCTTCACTACTAATCCAACAAATGGGGTAAAAATAATCATTCCTCCACGACAATTTGAGAAAATATGTATATTTACACTAGAAACCGGTGGTCGAATTTGCAAAACTAAAATCATTTTTATAGCTACAATTGAATATTTTCGAAGGTTTTTTTTGAGGTTAGAAAGTACTCTTAATGGTAGTACAATTTCGATAGTCGCTTCATTTTCGAGTATATTCAAGTTTTTTAAAATTTTTTACAATGCATAAAGTCGTAGATATTTAAAATGATGTTGCGATGCACTAAAAATGCATTAAAAATCCACTTTTATGCACTTTTCTAGTGAAGCTCCAGTCAGATTTTGCTAAATTTTTCGGTTTCCCACCCAGTTGCATGTACAAAAAGAAAATTCAACGTCCCAGTTACCTAACTTACTATCAATTTTTTGGACTAATTTCCCTCTATTAATATTGGAAAAACCTAAAGAAAATGTGTTACAGACAAAAATATTTATATTTTGAAATTTTACTTGTCACAATATACTGTACGTATTATAAGTTATGTGATCAAAAATCGATGTCTACTAATTTGAAATCGGTTTTTGCGTAGTACAAATTAACAACACTCAATTATTTGGATAAGCGGTTGATAGCCTCAAACATCTCTGAAACACACCGTGAGAGCAAAATGGAGAGCTAAATAATTTCGACTTGAGTTTTAATTGAAGTCAAGAAATATGTGTCCTTGACTTTCGAATCAAAGTTTGCAGACATAACAGGTAGCAGACTGCCACATTAGCTGCCACCTGCTGACTCATAAAGCTGCCATGAAGGCATTCCTCGACTATCGTTTAGTAGGAATGTTCTTCTGAGATCATCAAAGTCGGAATGAGTTAGACTACTATTGTGAATAGACAATACTGAGTATCCTGGATTTAAACCTTTTTTCCATGTAGTCTTGGATTAGATCCCCTCTTTTTCACCTTTACTATTAGATTTCTCTTGAGCAAACCTGACGCTATTAGAGTATTCAAAGGCTAACGGTATTTATTAAATACTCATTTCTTCTTTTTGTTGATAAGACAATAATGACCGAGAGGTTTTTTCACACCTAACTTCAACCATTATTTATGTAGTATTGGATTAAATCCCTCTCTATTAGATATCAATCTCTTTATTCTTTTCGAACCCTGAGACTATCCGAGTATTAGAAGACTAATGGTCTTTATTTTACACTCTTCCGTATACATTAATTATATGTTTTATAGGAGATACTCAGTTTTATTAAAATCGCTAGATAAACATCTAAAAAAAAACTATAAAACTCAGTAAATTTAAAGCATCCGGATGGATGGATGGTTTCAGTGTTAAGTTTTGTTACACCTGTTTTTTTAATTTTTCTACCTATCATTACTAACTTTTGATGAAAGGTTTACTATACAGTATCGACGATCGAGTTCGTTTAAGGGAGAAATATTATCAGTTTCAAAATGGTGTGTTAATAAATAACATGAGGAATAATTTCAAGGGAAGCTAGTAGTAGGGTCAACAGGTTTTTATTGTAGTTTTGTGTTAGATTTTTCCTATCTCTCGACCAACTCTTGTTCTGTTCCAACCTTGACCGTATCGATGTCTTTATTTTATCTTCTTTTCTTTTATGAGGCGACGATAAATGAAAGGTTTTTCGACTTTAAACAACAAGGAAGAAACAGGATGATTCAGACAGCCGTCAGAAATCTTACCACTTAGGATAAACTAATATAGAGATGGTGGGACATCGTTCGTGAAAATCAAGATTATGATTTGAAGAAAGGTGCACAAACTTTCTGTTTCATCACCATAGCCAAAAAAAAAAACGAATTAAAAGCAATCTACACCAAAAGATGTCAATTCAATAGTTTGATTACGAGGTAAACTTGCTTGGCTTGTGTTCTCAGAGTAAGTATAGAATTTGATTAATGGAGCTTAAGCGTTTCGCCAATTATTACTGTGCTGTAATAACGTTTTACTTGATAGTACACACGTTTGAGTTATTTATCCTCACATTTCAATTATATTTTAATGAAACATTGTCGTTTTTTGGTTTTTTTACCGATAACTCAAAACCGGCGTTTTGAAGCGATGAGGCATATATGGTTTTGTGGGTTCTTATAGGCTACACTTCATGAAAATCGTTGAGCCGATTTTGAGAAAATCGTAAGCTTTTTCTCTCTCTTAATATTATATAAATATAAATAAAAACTTCCCAAGATAGGATATCCCCACATACCAAATTTGGAGCTCACAGTTAGTCATCGTAAGATATCTAGTTTGATCTAGCCTACACCTTCTTTATTTTAGTCTTGGGTTAGATCCCTCCCTTTTATCTTTCGTATCAGGGTCACACACTTGTTCTGACGCTGAGTATTAGAGAGCTAGGAAGTACTTCGCACCATCTAGAATTTCTGCTCTCCTGTTTTTTCCAATATTTACAAAAAACCTTTCAAATTACAACCCTTTATAAAATATTTAACATGAGTACAAAATCACTTGAACACTTATAAACAAGGGTCGGTTGTTTAACCCTTCGCATCCGTATTTATTTCCAAGCAGTGTGGTCTGCAAGACTAAAACAAAACCGGATCTGTCCTGGAGCACTTGTTTAGGATCTAGATTATGCAATAATGCACAGTTGAGTGGACGATCTTACCGGTAGAACGAGCCGGATATCGGGTTACCTTCATGGAACCCCTCTTTTCAATATAATTGGGACACTTAGCAAATCTCACGCTCCTACTCCCACAAGATCCTTTATTGAATCTCGGTTTAATTGTTTACCGTAGTTCTCAGGGCGTCGAGTCTTACGGGCTCAATTTTTATCTTGATTCCGTTCCACAGACCAGACGTGACGACGCGACGTCCCGAGTGGTTTGCACACAGTTTCTTGAGAAGTAACGATATATGGTGTTAAAATTACGTAAAATCTAATTTTAAGATCAATTAAATAAAACGGTAAATTAAAAAAAAAAATCCCAGTTCAATTTTAATAAATTATGATCGTCATTGAAAAATTTATTAAAAAATATGTAATATATAAATGCGTAACAACGGAAAAGGATATTTCCAACTATTCAGCTATAGAAAAAGATTTTTTTTAATTTACCGATTTTTTTACAATTTTAGTAAAGAACGCAAGTAGTTTTTTAGACTTCTGAATTGGAATTGTTTTGCGAATTTTTATTTGATTTTCCGTCAAAATCGGAGCATTAATAAACATGTATTTGACTAACTGCTTTTTTTCTGCAATTTTTTATTTAAATCCAATTAAAAAAAATTTATTACTTTTATTTTAAAGACATTCAGAAAACTGTTCGAATCTTGTAGACTACTATTTTTATATCCGTATACGACCCTAACATATCAAAAAAACAGTTTTTCAATAATTGAGAAAATGGTCACAAATTTTGATTATTGGGGATTTTGTATAAAGAGTGTTTTCAAGGTCCACTATATTACATTTTGTGTAGCTTAAAAATCTGCATACAATGATGCCTAGACGTGTTTTCTAGGAATAAAAAAAATAAGAAAGTTATTACAAAATAGTTCAATTTAATCTGAATTTTAGTAAACTTTAGAATGTAAACTGGGTTTTTCTGTTCGTTAAATAAGATTGAGAAAATGGTCACAAAATTTGAAAGCAGGAACAGTTTTATAAAGATTTAGGTACATCCTTCTTATCAAGGACAGGGCATGAACCTTGCAATAGCTCATTATATTAAAACAAAGTAGATTTCCGAAAAACAAAAAACAAATACAAATATCAATATTAAACATTTTCGTCCTATCATACAAGCGTCTCGACATGCCAACAATAAATAATACACACACACACGGCAATTGAACTTGCACTGTTGTGTAAAATCGAACGAGTACTCCCCGTTTTATTACAGAAGCGCCAATTACCTTCCTTTTTATTGCATCGTCGTAAAGTTGATAAAATTGGAAATAAAAGCTAAATAACTTTTATAGCGGACAAAGTATATATCGATATTTAATTTGCAACGACTCAAGGGGACTATGGAGTTGGAGAGACTCATATTGTCTGACGGTTTTATTGCTGCAACGAAACCATATTGTATCATTTATATGGCCACTTTGTGACGGGGGGTTGGACAATTAATTCTGACCATACTGGATTTAGTCGTTAACATATCCGAAGTAGTTTTGGTAATCGTCACAAACTTCGACCTTCTTTGACTGATAGGCTCAGGAAACTCCGTCCGTAGCGTTGTCGTCTCTATAGCGTCCACAAAAATAACATAGAAACACGAAATTTAAGCGACTATTGGGTGCTCATATAAAACCCAATTTTGATTCGAAAAAATCTACTTGTTTTTTCACTTTCATGTCCTCAGGAAACCGAAAAAGGATTTTCGACATGCCGCCCGTTTGTCGTTTCACGATAGCTGTCACGAAAATTAAGATAAAAACATAACATTGGGATAGAGAGGGCTATAAAGTCATATAGAAAATGATTGAAATTTAAAAATAATTAATTGAACATATAAAAATGGCGTTCATTAAAAATATGTTTTGTTTATATATTGTGTGTTACAAAATGCCGACCTGTTTTTTTACTAATCCTTACGTTTCATGGCATCAAGAACGGAAAAAGTGATTTCGACGACGCAGTCCGTCTGTCGCATTGTCGTCTATACGTAAACACGATAAAGGCCACGAAAATTAAGATAAAAATATGAAATTTAGTGCAGGGGACTATAAAGTGCTCATAAACCCAAATTAAAATTCAAAAAATCTAATTTAAAATATCAAAATGTCGGACATATTTTTTTTTGGTTCAAATCACGTTTTTATTAAACTTATAACACATTAAATTAGATAAAAACTTGAATATTTAAATTCTGCATGCAATGATAACAACCCAAATCTCTACGATGACAAATAGCGCGAAGTTACAGTCAAAAGTGTATTTTTGGATTCCGAACTACCCAAGAACAATGCATTCGAGTGACAACTTAAAATATTGTTTAAATATGTTACGGAATCAATTGGCATGCTTTTAAATAGTTTATTTGAGGCATAACATTGACTATAGACCAATATATCGATTCTACATTTATTTTTATACAGAGATAAAAAAACAATCGATGTTGAGTTAGTTGTTCATTGATATCCACATTTATAAAACCAAGATTATTCATTGACCAATATACGTCACTTCGATGAGAAACGGAAAAAAGTGAAACTTTAAGCCCTCTTAGAATTATTCAAATTAATATTAAATAGTATCTATATTTATATAAGAAGAATGGGTGGTGAAAACAGAGATGAAAGTTGGTGCGAAGGTAAGAAAGAAAAATATTATTTAAGATAAATGGAACAGTTAAGGAGGACGGAGTGTGGAGGATAACGAATTGTAACAGCTATGGAAAACCTTGAATAATTTTCAGTGAGTACGGTCTTTGCAATCCCGAGTGACCTAGCTGGATGTACACTTTTTTTCATGGTTTTAGCTGGATCCTTTTCCTATCAGGTCTCTCTTGACTAACTTTTGTTATTTTCAAATCGAGGGTATTCTGAGAGCTAGGGGTCTTTATAATGTGTTCTTCTCTTCATTTTTGTATGATGACCTAGAGGTTTTTAGCTTTTAAACGACAAGGAAAAAAGACCTGTAATTTTATTTGAAATAAATAAGACAATAACAAGTTGGGCAGGATGCCATAAGGAAGAATAGTTAAAAAACAAGAACAAATTAGGAGGCCAAGAAATAGGTGACAGGACGACGTTGAGAGGACTTCAGAAAAATGGGTGTCCAGACGTGTAAACAAAAGAATGGACGTTTTTTTTATATCGTGGAAAACACTTTCTACAACTGCGATTAATAAAGCTATTACTGCACCTAACTTTGAGGTTATGTTTTGAATCATTTCGTTTAGTAAATAACTCTCTTTAATTTTATTGAAGATAAATACGTTGGAGACCTAATGGATAGCTGAACAAAATGAGCTATTGTGGAATGTTGTACGCTAAAAGATATCGAGAAAAAATATCGGTTTTTGACTTTTGAAAAAGCGGCTGATATTAAAAATTTACAGACGTCAAAAAAATTACTTATAGATCTATTGATTTGTAAAAACAAGTCCGAATACCAAATATAAGCAAAATTGGACCTCTAAAGCGTTTTCTAACATATGCCAAAAGTGATCATTATTAGAGTAATCTCAATTTTTAGCAGTGTGCTAAAAAATGGCGCCATAGGTTCATATTGTTAATCGATATATCTCGAATCGGAATATTTCTGTATAGGACTGATATGTTCCATTAAGGATGATAGAGTTTCATTAAAATTGCTCCATAAATTGAGGTTATGATATTTTCAGACCGTATTGTGGAAAACCGCGACTGCGACACATCAATCTTGTACAAAAGTATACCAACTGTAAAATTTTCATGATGAGTCCTATCAGATAAACCTCCTATCGTTGCTCAATAATGTACTTGAAAATATAAATGTCACTCCACCCTTAAGTTTCGACTCCTCTAAAGGTAAGAGCAAAATCCACATTGAAAAGTACTTTAGAACTTGATTCCCAGAGAGTAGACCTATCTAGTTTATAATAGAGTTGTTAGCTGGGATTATAAAGGGGAGAAGGCGTTTTGGTTTGGTCTAAAGTCTAGCGTCATCTAGGCTTCACTGAAACACTTTACTTCGAATACCACTTGAGTCCTCTAAGGCGTGATTACTTTTCTCTTAAGACCTTATTTATGTATAAATAATAATAGGGTTTAGCATATCATTATGGAGAGGCATAAAAGGAATGTAAGAAGTTCTGCCTGTCAAACAAGGAACAAGTAGAAGGGTTTGAAAATTATTACGGTATTAAAAAGATTCACCCTCGGATCTCCCAGCCTAGGATTATAATTTTGCAATCTTGTTCCCTTTGGAGCAATCATATTTCTTATACAATGAAATGCAACGAGCAACAGGAGATGATGTATTCATAAAATCTAAATCCTACCAGGATGGTGGTCTTTCGGCTTCCTCAATAATCCGAAATATGATATGCAGAGGGAGTAGAAGAGAAGCCAGCTGACGGAAGACCGGTTCCTTCGACGAAAACTGTTGGGCGTTTCGCTTATTAGTCGGACACTACAATTTGTAGTTTAACTTTTTAAGCTCTTTTTAGTGGATAAGTATGGTTTGGATAGTTAGGGATGTTTTGTCTAGTGCGACCCTTAAAAGATCTCGTATTAAGAAAGTTATTGACTTCTGTGTTTAAAAGTTGGCGACACACTTTGACGAAGTTTAATGGAAGAAGTATACTTGGCCGTTAGCGGACGAATTTCTTTTCCTATTGTTTTTAAATTCCCACTCTATTGGAGACTTCAACAGTGGTATTGACTAAGCTGCACAAAACTAGTTATTCTAGTAGTTAGTTCTAGATAAGAAAAAACTATTAAAAATAACTTCAATCTATCGCTGTTTTGATATTTTCAGTTTGGTAATCGTCAAAAATTTCGACCTCCATTTTAAATTATGAATTCGGTATTAACTTTTTTTATTAACTTTAAAAAGCACAATCAAATATGTGAAATCAGGAAAGTAAACAGTTTTTATAATGGTCGCTGAGAGAAGCATTCGACGTTGAGAACCTATTCCCCAAAAGTGTGGTACTTTTTGGTAAATTCAGAATTTATTTTTAAAAAACCCAGATCATGTGAATTATCAAATTAAAGAGCTTTGCAAAACTAATTGCACAAACAAATTTTATTTTATTAAAAATGTTATTTGAAAATGTGGACGACGTTTTCAAAACATTTTATTGGTTTTTTACAAGTACATATAATTTATATTTTGTATTCACGTGTATATTTCATTCATCATTGCTCGGAAATAATCATTATGATTTTGTCAAAACCATTTAAAATACTTTGGGTATTCTATGCCCAAATGTCAAATATATTTTGTCCCGCGAATTTGGTAAAGGTTGTCCAAAAAAATATTTCGTGAAAGCCATTCGTTTTTTCTTTTTATGCCCTTTAATTTGAGATGGTACAAAATCCAGGGTCTCACTTGAAAATTTTGAGTACAATTACATAAGTATATATTTATAAATTTAATTACTATTTAATTACCTTGTTTGAGGTGTTACCGACGAACAATCCTTAATTGTAGTTTGCACTATCTTATATGACGCGTTTCGACTATTTGTCAGTCATTTTCAAAAGTCATTTATCAAAAAACGGTAACACCTCAAACAAGGTAATTAAATAGTAATTAATTATTAACAATCCAGTTGGGCTATAAGCAAACATAATGGATTATAAATTTACTAAAAATATAAAAGAACTAATCGATCTTTCATTTGTTTCTAGACTTATATGCAGACAAATGATTTAGTTTAAACCATTTTGTAAATGTTAGGCGATGAGAAAAAGACAGAGAAACGCAAGGGAGAAATGATTAATACAGTAAAACGTATAATCTTGTCTAGATCTTGAATAAAGTTGTTCACGCACTCCAGTTTGCGCCATAGAAACGTCAGGAACTAATCAGTTTTAATTTCCGTGTTCCACAATTATTTAGGGAATTATCTATTGAAATCAGCAACCCGAGAACACAGGGGTTAAAACACATGTGGATCATTATGGTTAAAAATAATGATTTGTTTTAGAGCAGAACTACCCGCCATTTTGTATTTAATCTACATAAGAAGAATGTTAAACGCGTGAACAGATTGTAGAGAAATACGGGTGTGATCGTCTATTTATTTATTTTGATATTAGTTTAAGTTCAAATTTATGAAATATTTTTATTGTTGAACGTTTTTTTTTGAAATATAAAAAGACTACAATTAAATGCAATAATTCCAAATAGAATTGTTGAAATTAAAAAAAATAATAACGTTATTACAAAAATCTAAAACTACATAACCTCAAAAATAGATACAATCAATAGTTCCAATTAATTATAAAAATTTTAGTCAGACTTAGAGCGTAATAGTTTTATATTTGCTGAATATAACTGATGTTTATGTCGATGCCGAGATGCGGTGCTCGAACACTCGCCGCTCGGCGAACACAACTCGGTGATCATCACCTTAGATAAAAAGAGCATAAACACCTAACGTAATCTTTGAATATTCTATAGGCGTCAGGGTCGGAAGTGTACAAGATTTGGTTAAGAGAGACCTGATAAAAAGATGAAAAAGAGGGATCCATACCAATATTACACTGAAAGTAGCCCTAATATTTAAAATAATACATGTTAATGTTAGTTTCATTTTTATTTAGGAAATATTTGAGCTTAACTCGCTTTATTTGTACGACTGGTGATTTGAATACATTAATGGTAAAAATCGACATATACACAAAAATCGAAAAAGAAATTCTGCTCTTAGTTGACATACCATCCCGAATTTTTATTTTTTTTAGTGGAAATAAGTTATAAAGTCTAACCATAATTCCACGCCCTTTAAGAATGTTCTCCACGTTCGCCATATTGATGTATCGTACATAAAAACTTTTTTTTAACTTCAAACATTGTACTGGTCATTTTTTACTTCAAAATTATAAATTTGTTTTATTTTTAAAAACGTGCGATCGTGAATATTTTGGTTTTTAGAAACAAGAAACTATTTTTTTTTAATGAGACGTTCCTAAATAAAAATACAAATTCGATAACTATTCGTGTTTAACCGAATAATCTTAACGATTTATTAAAAATAAGTAAAACATTACATTTCTTATATATAAAAGGAAATAATGCGTCACTTCCTAACTGTAAAAATGTGACAGCCTCGAGGTTCTTGAACTAAGTACAGGCGTGGAATTCATCCGTAAAGCATGCGATCATGTCAACACAAAAATTTCTATTTCATTCCAACAAAGCTTTTATGAACGATTATAATAAACGCAGTGCTTTTAAATATCAAATTGCTTATTGGTTTGAAGCCAAAGGTCGTACAAGTGCCAGAATAGCGGCTGTCACCCGTGGGTACATGATCGTTGTCACTGCTGATTGAAATATAACAAGTATTTCTAATTATTGTTTTATAATTAACACCAGTGAAACGAATTAACGCTCCAACCTATGGAAAGTAAATTTTCTTCACTTTTAAAACGAAAAACTATGTAAAAAAAAAAAAATTTTAAACGGAACTTTTGTACAGTGAAATATAAGAAATTATTTTAACGGTTCAAAATTTTTAGATGACAATCAAAATTTCAAAAAGAAATTAATTTTCATCCAAATTTCCGATAGAAACGTTTATAAAGCTGGAGAGAGAAGAAAAATATGGTGTTTTCCGCGGAGCGGCCAGTGGTCTGAGGGCTGCATCTTCAGTTAACTAGGGTCAGAAGGGTTTGGCAGGAATATGGGATTTCCGTTTAGCGGCACATTTTTAATTAAAAAATATATTTCTAAGATAGTCTATGATAGGTTTGAAATTGACATGTTTTAGTCACCTTATTTTAGTTTCTAAAATTTAATTTAAGAAATAATATTAATTCAAAGTTTAAAACAGGTATTCTTTCCGACAAGATTTATTGGAACGTGTTTTATCGTGTTATTAATATTTCCATAAATTTAAGAATGTTGACCTATGTACCAAACGTAATAAACCTTAAGGCAGAAAGAGTGCAGAGCGTGAAAGAATGTAGCAGAAAAACGATGCAGCTCACCAGAAAACCTCTGGACCTGTCAACTGGAGATGCTGCAGAACATTGGCCGCACGCCGTGCAAAACCAAAAAATATTCTTTAGGAAATATTTGGTTTGTTGTGTATTTACAGATTAATTAATTTTGACATATGATTGTGATTTGATATTTTACTAGATATTAAAATCATAATGGAAAAAAAATTTGGGTTACTGATATTTCATTTTTATTTATTTGGACACCGTTGTTAAAAAATAACGCCCTCAGGGGCTCAACTATCTGAGGGCGCCTAGCATGATTTACGTCTTTTTTTATATAGTCTTAGACTAGATCCTTCTCTTTCACCTTTCCAACCAGGTCTCTCTTGACCAACTATTGTTCTTTACTGATTCTATTATAGTATGCGAGAGCTGGGGTTCTTTATTGTATGTTCTTTTCTTCTTTTCTTTATGAACCAGATGTTTTTCGCTTTTAAATAAATAAAAAAATATTGCTGATTAATCTCGTGATGTATGATAGGCTAATAATATTTTTTGGTCATACGATCTAAATTTTAATTTCATCAAAATTTCATGTGCTGGTTGTAAGATATTTTATTTTTTAATATACGGTTTAACAATGACGTCGATAGTTTATTTTCACTTTCAGAATGTTTGTGACCAATACATTTCGTGCTGTACCTTATATTTAGGCAAAATTTGATCAAAAACGTTAGAGCTGATATTTAGAAAGTAATAAAATAGTTTTGAATTTAAGCAACTCAAAATATTAGTTTTCAACAAAAACTAAAATAAATTTGATTTCCTTCATGTTTACATTATATTGAATTAAAAATATCTGTATTTGAATAACATTAAATAAAGAAATAAATTTATAGAAATAAAAAGTCTGGTTGAAAATTCGTCAAAACTGCTTTTTTAAAACTAAGTTTAGGAAATTTGGAAACCGTTTGATTAGCATCGCTCTACTGTTTGGTACAAACATAATTTAACTCATCTCAAAACAATGTACGCTATATCTCTTCCGTGGACGTGGAATAATTATCTCACAAGTTAAACAAACTATTTACGCATTACGTGGATTTAATAAGCATATTTGATATCCAAGACACTACACAGCGCTGCCAGGATTCATTACAAAGAAAGTAGAGGAAAATAGTTCTCACGGAAATAATTCAATGATACAAAGTGAGAGAGACAAGGATCTCTAGTAGCATAGGTCAGAGGTTCTTAGTTCTAGAGGAACGTAGGATGTGTGTGGGAAACTTTCCTGCGGTCAGAAAAAGGAAAAAACGTGAAACATCGGCGGAAAACAGTGTAAAGGGAGAGGTGCGTCATGATTTGTTGGAATTAGGGAAACTCGTTCAATGACTGAGCAAATTTACAATAACTCAGTGAGTTACCTTTGGTATTGGTAATCATATATGTACAGAGTGTTCAAAAAGTCTCTTTAACCACCTTTTTTTCCCTTTTTTTTTAAAAACAATTAACAGAACTTTGTATATATCTTATGGTGCCGAACAGGGCGTATTATTTTACATATCTAACCATCTATGATTTTTGGAGGATTGAGGGGGGGAGCGGGTAAAAATCCTAAATGTAATGGTAGATCATGTGACAGATCATTGTAAATCTTATTAAAAGACAAAATAAATGACACAAACTAGAGTTTAATATCTTGCTCCGTTTCAAAGGAATGGACAACCAAAGTTCTGAAGAAGGGGGGGGGGAGAAAGAAGAAGAAGAAGAAGGAAAAAAAGAGAGGGGAAACGCTTTTCAGAATGTTGATAGTCCATTACATTTTTAGAATTTTTTATTGCTTACAATAAATTATCAAAACTTTGTATATATATCTTGTGGTGCATAACAGGGGGTATTTTTTTGACATATCTGACCCTCTATCATTTTTGGGGGAATGAAGAGGAAAAGGGCAAAAATCTTAAAAGTAGGACATGTGATAGTTCATTGTAAAGATCATTGTAAAACTTATTAAAAGACAAAGTAAATGACACAAATTAGAGCTTAATATCTAGCGTAATGGTCAATCAAAATTCTGAAAAATAGTATTTTTTTCAGTATTTTAAGTGTCCGTTACGTTGAAAGGATACTAAGCTCTAAGCACTTTGTTTTGTAATAAGCTTTACAATGATGTGCAGGGTGACCAACCATTACATTTAAGATTTTTTTATAAGTTCCCACAAGATATTACAAAGTTCTGTTAATTTATTGTAAGCAATAAAAAAATTAAAGTGGGTTAAAGGGACTTTTTGAATACTTTGTGTATATTATATCATTAAACATTAAATTCTAGGGGACAATTGAAAAGAAAACGCAAATAATATAGTTATAGTAAAATAATTTTGTACTAACCAGTCCTATTAATCAAAATAGGCTTATTTAATTTAAATTTCAATGTGTACTATTTAAATATAATATAATTTATTACTTTGAGTGTTTCGACAATTTTTTTTTGTTTTGAGAAATTTGACGAGAAACAAACAAAAAATGACGAAATTATTTGACGATAAAACACATTTCATTGTAAGTAAAATTATTTTACTTAATTATAAAAAAACAGAAATGGGTAACACTTTAATCGTTGTTTCAGGAAACTGAAAATGTGATTTTCGAGATGCCGTCCGTCCCTCATTGTTGTCGTATCATAAGCAAGATATCGGGCCAATTAGGGACTTACAGTGAATTGAACTTCCAAAAATTCTAAATTAAAATCTTGAAATTCCGATACTTTTAAACATTTTTTTTCTCTTGTGTTATTCAACTTATAACACAGTAAATTAGATAAAAATCTGGAGATTTTAACTCTACATGTAACGGTATCAACCCCACATCGCCATGATGATGTAATTTCCAACTCTGACCTGCCAAGAAAATGTGATACTCCTGTAGTTATAAGCTCCGGTAGGGCTGTCACAGAGACGAGTGTAACGAGTGGAGGTTTCTTCCTATATGTACTGCTTCGAGGCCAACTAGGACCGAGCGAATTGAGTGTAGACAACAAACTTCCCTGCTGGATAAAGCCACTTGATCTAACAATACAATTTAACATTTCCTACAAGGTACACGAGACCAACTTTTGGGCGTTACATTTAGAGGATCTGCTTTATGATAGGTTGGGTAAGTAACATCATGGCGTCTTGCAACTCAAGCTCTGCGGGCATCGAAGATGTTCCTAGTCACACAGTAAAGAGACTTTGCAAGAAAAAATAGTTTTTTGACGGAAACAATTTATTTTATTTTAATACAATTTGTTACTAAATGTACCAACGGACATGATCAAAAGATTTGATCAAAAGGTCCAATTAATTAAGTGTTCATGAAATGTAGACATTATTTGTAAACTGGCAATACCTAATTCCATCGTATGGATGAAAGATCCTAGATCTAATTAAACGCAGAAACAAATTCGCTTTCATAGTTACATCTCTAATTAAGACAACTTATTAATAACCGGCTTGCAACAAAGTAGTTGTACATAAAGTGGGTTATTATATATGTGTGTGTGTCACATACATTTTGCCAGAGATGTTAATAGCCTTTCACAGGTGATTCGACTCTCAGACAAATTGAAATTATTCCGTCTTCCCACTAAATAATGTAGCGAATTGTTTGGCACACTTGCTCCAGTACGACGACCTCTTCTGATAATTAGGTACGTTTTATAGTTATAAGTGGGAGGTTGTACGATTGTTCTTGATTTAGTGACATCTCGAAGAATCGGTAGGTTGGATAAGTCCAATTTAGGGAATCGAATAGAGTTGGATTGTTTCAAGTGGGTTGGAAAAGGTGACGATGAATTGTGTAAGTTACAATTAAACATAAACTGTGTAAAATTGCATAAACTTTCTCACACACCTATCCTCAAAACCAAACCTATTTATCATTTAAAACCTATCGCTTCGGTAGATTTCAGTCAAAAATTGAAAAACAACTATGAACACCTTGACTTGTGCTACAAACAGTGTACATTGTATTTGCTTTTAATGACGGACGTCAAGATTCGTTGTTCGTATTGCCAATTATTTCTGAACAATAATATTTTTTTTAATTGCGATTTTTCACACGGATTTTAGGTCATTAATCTTCGCGTTTCGTTCAAATTAAAACGAAATCGGTCAAGCGCCACGGTAGATTTTTAGGTTTGCACCGATAACTCACAACCTGACATTATTTGGTGACCAATACATTTTCTAAAAGATTTGTGTTTTCTACAAATGATAGTTTTGCTGTTTATAAACAAATTCCCGCCATTTACCACAGTTTATAAGAAGTATGATTAAACACGATGCATAATTCAATTTGGTATTTTGCATCCATAAGGGCATTTTTTTTTTTTATATCGTGAACATTCTATAAGATCTTATTAAATAGGAAAAATATTCGACAAAGAGCATCGTGCTTTCTAATAATTGTACTTTTTACATTACCAGGACGAAATTGATCCAAGCAATCTCACCATGTGTCAATCATCAAATTCCCGTCGTCGTAATTCTTGCTTTCGCATCCAGGATTCGCTACTAACTGTAACTCCCTACTTTCCTCACGATGCTAGGTGTAACGTAACTGTTACGGACTGCTCCAGTGACACATACCAGTATCACTGGAGATGCCAGTCGCCACGCTCCAGCGTAGCCCCCGGAGATGCCAGTCGCCACGCTCATTAAACTTAATCATCAATAATAAATTTACCACGTATAGTTTAAAAAAAACAATTCACTGCCAGAAGCAATGTTTAAACAATCACTAACTTGAGACCGATGTGATATCCGTTTGCCTGATTAGACGATTCACAATCAGAGGTCAATACCGAAACCCAAAACTTTTTTTCACACAAGACTACAGTTCTGCAAATAATTATAATAATGATTGAATCTAGACACGTGTAATACAAAAACAACTTCACCTAACCGACGGATAATTTACGAGTTTACATAGACATAAACATATGTTACTTAATGAAACAGATGTTCCGATACCAGCTTCCTCATAGTTGCTGAGGTTTTTAATTAAGATTGCGAAATGGTTTTAACACATTGTAAAGTGTGCATGTTTTATTGCATCGATAAGTTACTGCCGCTTTTTAACTATTCTAATTTTATTGAGTGCAATTGTAATAAAACCTTTGCACTCGATTTGATTCGATTCGTTCTCCACTCGATTTTTAATTCCTTTATCAAGCTCGTAATGATTTGTTATCGTGTGTTATTTATGTTACTATAGTTATGGTTTTTACGGGTAATTTACAATGACTGAGGTACTTTTACACGGAGAATATTTGATATAGAGGTGATTGATTGTATTTTACTTGGTGCTTTTAATATTTTGATACTATCAGCCATTTTTTCCAATATGGTGGTAAACTTAAATTTATTTTACGATGGTTTTCGATTCTACACAAAATATTAAGACATTTTTATCCTTGTGTATTTTTCGATACTTCTAAAAATGACAGAATCTCAAAGTAGAGAAAAACAACATTTTAGGCGTTTTCAAAAATTCATTTTCTGTACTGAAAACACTTGAATAGAGATTAAAATTAGAATATAATACTATATTCCAAGAGATAGAATATAGAAATTAGAATAATCAAACGCTGTATATTTGACTTGTAATTTAATAATTGTTTTTTTTAAATTAAAAGAAAATCAATATTTAATTACCACGTATATGCAGAGTGTTTAAGAATCAGTTTCTAAAAATAAAAATGCTTAGCTTTCTTTCATTTTTTTCAAAAAATATAACTCCACAACGAATTGCGATAGTTACTAAATTTTGTAGCATGTTTTCTACTTTTAATTTGTAGTGTGACACACGATGTGATCATTTTTACTTAAACATTTCAAAATGGCGTTAATTCAAAATGTTGTACGCCAAATATCTCTAGAACCGTTGATTTCCCACTACAGTATTTATAAGACAAGATGTATTACTGCTCTTTTAATGGTAAACATGATATTTTGTTGTTGTTGTGTAACCGAAATATCCTTAAAAAAACACGGTAAAAAAAGATTGGTATTTTAGTATAACCCACAATTATTGATATTTTACTAGAACATGGAAGATCTTTTTTAAGTCTTACAGCACTTAATACTCTTAAGTTGACTGTTGAGTACTGACAATTCTGCTCAGTGTTATTTACGTAACAAACCATTTTTTAAAATTTTTGTAAGGAGCATGACAAACAATTATCTGGGTCTAAACAAATAGGAACTTGTTAATTTACGCCTATTATCCCACAGGAATAGCCCTTATTAAAAGACACTTTAGGCCAACTTGCAAAATATCTAAATCACTTTTTACATCGTTACCCTGGCCAACTAAATTTACAAACAGCTGATTTATTACACGTCACATCAAATTAAATTATTATTTAGATTACGTTAACCAACTATATCTATGAAACATCACTAAGATAATAGGGTAGGATAATTATCTGTACCGCAATATTGTTTTTGCGATTTAGTACACAGTTGTGTGTCGTTCATCTTCACACTTATATTGAACAAAATTTAATCAAAATCGTTCAAGCAGATTTTGAGGAAATCGTAATTTCGTGTTTTTTTCTCTTAAGCAGCCACGTTCAAATTTTGAGTTATCAAAAATAAAAAGGGAAAAAATCTTGAAATAAAATATAACCACACCAATTTTATTAAATTCGGTATACTTGTAGGCTGTACTGCACTGCGCATACGACAAGACAGACATCATTTCCAAAAACTACTCAAAAAATAAACATTTAAAAATATTACTTTACTATTAACCAAAGGTTTATATAGGTATGAACATCAATAAATCCTAATATGTGAACTGTATCTAGTGAGCGCAGCGTGCATTGCTACAAAAGATCCATTTGATTCGCAGTGACAAGGGGCTGATTAAATCACTAATAAATTGTATAGGCTGTATATATTAATAATAAACAATTATTTTAATAACATAATTTTCAAAGCCAAACAAATCAATATTTTCATCATACTTCAATTGCTTCAGGAAATATGCTTAAATTGACGAGTACAATTTTACGAAACGTAATAATGGCTGCCTGATACTTTTACAAATAAATAACATTGATATGACAAGGACTTTTCCTGTTAACTTCATTTGGGCTTTCCTTATCGTCTACGTTCTAAATATTTTAATGCTTCATTAACAAATTAAGACTAAAACTAAATATAGTAATGAGCAATTCCCTTACAGAAATTATCCTGGATGACATGGTGTTCTAAGTATTCATGATCTGACCGTACGATTAATTTAGAAGCATGTAGGCCCTACAATGTGCAAAGGAAAATCCAACGTGTCACAGGATGTGCGATGGCTTCGAAACACCTGGATCGTAACAACTTCGGGGCAAAGATAGTCTCACAGTTGGGGGTGGGGGCTCAACAATGTAATGGCAATAACCTCAACTGTTAGCTGGTACATCCAAAAGGCTGACTATTCACGTCGTCAATAGACTACGTGGGCTCAGAAAGAGCACGAGACGCGGTGGGGGAGCATCTTAGATATAAAGATGAGCACTCTTAGTTCGTGAACTCTTTCAGCAAAATCTATCTAACAGGATGGATATATTAAGTGGGGAGCCTCTGAAATGGGTATATTTCCTGCAAGAAGAAACATCATAGCATCTGAACTTGGAGTACGAATCTTTTGATCGGGAAAGAACTAAGATTCTTTGATCTTTGATAAAAGACAAACAATTCCTTACGACAACCTTTACGGTTCTGCATGGGGATGACTTCTATTTGGAAACTCAATAAGCCTTTATGATTGGCCGCGGAAAAGGGATGAACCGTCAAAGATTTGTTCCTTGTTTAAAACCTCTCCGTCATCACCGCTTTATATAAACAAAAAGAAAAGAAGCATACATTAAAGACCCTTGTAATACTCTAATAACAGCAGAGTCGGAAACGAACAAGAGTTGGTTAAGAGAGAACTGACATTAAAGATGATAGAGAAGGATCTAATCCAAGGCTACATGGGAAAAGGGTGTAGAAACATCTAGGTTCCCTCGGGATTGCCAAGCTCACTAAAGTGATGGTGGACCGCCAAAGAAGAAGGAGGAGAACCGATAAAAACACCAGAATGATATGATATAATTAATGTTACAATATCTAGAAAATTGTTTACAATTTAAATTTTACTTTATCATAGTTTTAATTTTGCACACAAAACGACAAATTTCGATGAAAACTGGTAGAAATCAGAAAATTGACGAAGGCTGGTTTCAACTATTTCAACTTAAGTAGTAGTATATGTATAATTAGGTAATATTGATAATTTAAAATTTGTGTTTTTACAAATGATATTATTTAGGAAATTTTTTAACAAATCCTAACTTGTAACATCAGTTTATCTTTGTTTTTCAATAAGAAAATATAAAACTAAAATACTGTTCAATTTCGGCCTGGTATCGTACATCAATAAGAAAAATTGTTGAAAAAAGTAGCAACCTTTATGTAACCTTAAAACTCTCAGAGGTACACTATAATAGAGTGGGTACGGGGCGTGGCAATACCGAGTGACCTAGCTGGATCTACACCTTTTTTCAAATAGTCTTGGGTTAGATCCCCGTATTTCATCTCCCCTAACAGGTCTCCCTTGTACAACGACTCTATGAGAGTATTTGTTAGCTCAAAGTCTTTATTTTATGTTTATTTTCTTTCTTTTTTTACAGAGGGCGGTGATCACCGAAAGTTTTTCTACTTTGAACAACAAGGGGAGGGGAGGTATACTTAAAGGTGTGTGGTACAAGGACGAAACTGATACAAACGGTACCTTGTCATTTATTGTTGTAGCTAATTAACGGTAGTCATTGGTGAAAACTAATGTTAAGACGATTTAAAAATAGAATCTTGATTTTGTGTTTTGGTATTAGGAGAGCTGTAGAGGTTAGATATATCCTAAAACATGGGAAATTTGATTTACTCGTTTTGGCTAATTAACACTGCACAAACAACATAATATGAACATCTTTCTTTCTTTTTGTCTTTTGTAAGCTCAAAACTGATTTATCCGAGAAAAATTCGACAAGTGTTTGGTCCATCACACAACTTGTCTATATATGTCAGCAAATAATACAAGAACTGCGCAGTCTGCAGTTAATGAACACTATATTGTAATACAAATCAAGAAGAAAAAAAAAGAAGTAAAAATTGAAATTCCTCTATAGAGTACGTGACGCGGCCGAACGAGAACAGGCAAGATCGAGTTTCCAAGTCACGGCTTGATCAAATTGCTTCCAAATCATAGCCACGGAACAGACGGGTAATTGCATTTGTCGAAATCTGACTGCAGAGGGGAAAAATAGATTCGTGCCGAAAAAATTAATCTAAGCAGATGTATGTGGCTCGGAGCTACGTAATTTGTTTTCTTCGAGGCTGGGATTAGCATCTGTCATTATATTTATGACATAATATACTCATTATGTCCGTACGTCTGTTGTTTGTAACTGTTTATAGCTTCGTCCTTCAGATGCCAAAAAAAAAGAAACGTACGAGGCCATAATTCAGAGACTGACGTTAAATGACAGCGCTATGATGTTAGTAATTGGAAAGAACATTGTACGCCTACTGTTTATTACAGTAACTACTGTTAAGCAATAATTCAAAAATGAGTTTCCCAGTTTATAATTCCTTTATTTACGAGTTTGCACTCACAAACACAGCAGAAGATTGCTGTCGAGATTACAGTAATCAGAAAATGATTGGGAAGCATTTAAGATCTTCCATATAGCCCCCCGTGTTTTGTTCTTGTTTTAAAGTCAAAAAACGTCTCTTCCGAAGCGAACATGAATTGTTTAAGAGAGATCTAATAGGAAAGATGAAAGAGAAGGGTGTAAATCAATTATACAAGATTAAGTGTAGATCCAGCTAGGATCTCGGGATTGCCTAGTCTATACTCCCTATAGTGAGCCTCCTCGGGCAACAGAACTTCTTGTTCACAACACAGCCCACTAAATCAACCGGAATTTAGGTTGGGTTATTATTAAGCAAATTTTTGTGGTTTGATCTCTGAAAGCTCTCCTCCGTAAATTTTATAATTAGGATATTTGTTTTTGTATATAGGGTGTGTAAGAACGTTTGTGCACCAATTATTTATTTAATGTTTCTTTTAAAAAGTTTTCCTTTAAAATTGTAATGATTTGTGTTGTCTAATCTTAACTGTTTGTGATTTTTAGGAATGACGAAGAAACCAAAGCAAGTATTTCGTATCTGTTTGAAGATCATGCAAGTTTTATGTAAGTAAACTAGGGATTACCTGGATTCAATTTTAGACGTTTTATCTTTTTTAATTAATAATTTTTATTTTATAAAATACTAGTGGTTTAACCCGGCTTTACCCGGGACTTGTAACATATGTTATTCACGAATAAATGTTGAATATGATCTTGATTTCAAAATATTCGCAAACCCGTCTGCTGGCACCTAATTGAAGAATCTTGTGTAAGACCCTAAAAATGATAGTAATGAGTTAAATAAAGTATTTTTAAAGAGTAAAAATTTACTCAGTTAACTGTACCTTTTTTCAAGATGATCCGCGGCTATAGGATTGTGTGGTAGTTGGAATATAAGGAGATAAACTTTCAAAATATAAGAAGTAAAAGCTTTTTATTGAAAACATTCTAACTACTGTATTTATAATACTTGTTTATAAACAACATTTTTAATTTTGTTATCTGGGGTATATATATATACACATTTTTCGGATTTCCTACTCGAGAGCAAGCTACGTATAATTGACCCTGAGAAAAACAGGAATTTTTGAGACTTATGCCACAATACTTTAAAGTTTGTCCCTGCGATTTGTTGATAGTAAAACTATAGGCTAGTTAGATTGGAAATTGCAGTCTCTTTAATTGGAATGGTAATTCAGTCGATATCAGTGGTATTCTTTTAATAAATACTGTATTTCCCTTGTATTTTTCGATCATAAGTTCGGCCCTTTTATCTTCCAATGGACGCCCTTAGAGACAAAACGGAAACCTTCTTCACGGATGGGCAATACAGTACTATCACACCATATACCCCCTTTGATTGTACTGGGATTCGTTTTGAGTTTTAGCAGCACGCATATTCTAGACTTTCTTTTATTATATATATTGATTATAAAATAAGTTCTTAAATGTATTTTCCCCAAACCTTGGATGATGTCTAGATCAGAGGGTTTTAACATTTATAAGCTATCCCCTTTAATTCCATCTGATATTGGGCAAACTATCCTTTTTAAAATATATTTAATTTTTAATTTTTAATTAGTGATGTGGATACAATTTAAAACTATGAATGCTTACCCAATATACGACATATATGACAACTTTGGTAATTCTCCAAAAAAAATTCTTTTTGACTGTTCTTCACGTTTCACATGACCTTGAGAAACCAAAAAAGTGATTTTCAACATTCCATCCGTCCGTCGTCTTTGTCACGATAATGGTCATAAAAAGTACAGTAAGAACGTGAATTTTGGTGTGTGAGTGTGCTCATGGTAAAACTTGGCTAAAATTCAAAAAAATCAAACTAAAAATGAAAAAGGTGGCCAGTTTAAACGGTTTTTTGTCCATATCTAGTATGCTATTCAACTTATAACAGATTAAATTATACAAATTTGTCTATTTCAATTCTGCATGTAATGACACCAATAATCTAAGATAACAAATAACGAAGATATTATCAACAATGTAATTTCAAATTCTGAACACCCCCCCCCCCCAGTGATATTCGTATAGTTAGGCGAGTTCATTCGTTCATGAAAGCGAGCTTAGCGCGTAGAATCTCTGTAATATACATACAGCTTCAGTGACCGGGAAGAGCGAAAGAGCGAAGCGAGTTTGAATACTCATCTACGAGGCTCTACGTTAAGGAAGTTACATATAGGTTCAGAAAACTTGTATAAACTCACCCTACCAATACCAATACAAGACCCAAGAAAACAATTTCTGAACATTAAATTTAGAGGATCTAATTGTATGATGGAACTGGGTAAGTACCACGATGGTTCCCATCAACTTGTTTTTTGGTTTGTTCAGGTCTCTCCAGCCGAAGGTCAATGCCCTCGACGTTAAATTCGGATTTACAACGTTCATCAAACACATACAAAGCTGCAAAATTCTTGGAATTGAATTGTGATCTCTTCAGAGAGAAATCTCAACTATTGCTAGACGTGTTAAAATAAACAAAACCACTTCTTTGGTTAATCTTGTAAACACGCTAAGACTGGCAAATGATACGCTTGACATACGCATAATTTTACAGCAGACAACTAGTGAACACACACATGTCTTTGTTCCTTGAGTTTGGGACAAGAAAAAACTAGAAACTAATCTTTACGGTCAAGAAACTTCAGTGCTGGAATGTGTAATTCGGTGTAGAAATTATATATTTAATTGTTTTACGGTGTGTGACTTGAAGAGTGTAATTTGGAATTTGAATAAAACTTATATACGGAAATATTAAAAGTTAAAATCATATATCTAAATCAAATTTAATAAGTGTATATCCTGTTTTGTATAAAGAAATGCTGAGTTGTAAAAATTGATTATAATCGTAATATAAAGAAATGCTGAGTTGTAAAAATTGATTATAATCGTAATATAAAGAAATGCTGAGTTGTAAAAATTGATTTTAATCGTAATATAAAGAAATTCTGAGTTGTAAAAATTTATTATAATCGTAATATAAAGAAATGCTGAGTTGTAAAAATTGATTTTAATCGTAATATAAAGAAATGCTGAGTTGTAAAAATTGATTATAATCGTAATATAAAGAAATGCTGAGTTGTAAAAATTGATTTTAATCGTAATATAAAGAAATGCTGAGTTGTAAAAATTTATTATAATCGTAATATAAAGAAATGCTGAGTTGTAAAAATTGATTATAATCGTAATATAAAGAAATGCTGAGTTGTAAAAATTGATTATAATCGTAATATAAAGAAATGCTGAGTTGTAAAAATTGATTTTAATCGTAATATAAAGAAATGCTGAGTTGTAAAAATTGATTTTAATCGTAATATAAAGAAATGCTGAGTTGTAAAAATTTATTATAATCGTAATAACACTAAAAATGCTAAATTGTATAAATTGATTATAATCGTAAAACAAAATATAACGAGTTGTAAAAAACGATTAAAATTGTAAAAAGTGTTGTAAAAAATGAATTATAATAGTAATAGAAAGAAATACTGAGGTAAAAATTTATTATAATCGTAATAACAACAAACAAACAAAAAATACTTAGTTGTAAAAATTTATTATAGGCCCTAATCGTAATACAAAAATATTTAGTTGTAAAATTTGATGATAACCTAATGCAAATAAAAGTTGAGTTGTAAAAATTTAATATAATTGTAATAAAAAGTAATGCTGAGTAATATGTTGAGCTATAAACATTTTTATAATCATAATACAAAAAATGCTGAGTTGTAAAAATGTATTATAATCAGAAGACATTTTCAAATTTTACCACACGTGTACTTTTTGTGTGATTATTTCAAGACATTTCGAAAATACAAAATTTTAAATTCTTAAAATTATGCAATGATACAGAGATTAGGTTAGGTTAGGTTAAGTTATGCTAGGAAAAGTTGGGTTAATAAAAATATTTATTGACATTATAAGGTAAATTCACCCCTATTCCAAAATAGAAAAAGGTACTCAAAATTTTCATATTTAAAGCCCCATTTTCATTTTAAAGGTCTTTTTAATACAAACTGCTCAAACTAAAGGTGATATCTTACTTCCATCCAAAATGGCGACCAGTAAATATTCAAAAAATTCTATTCAGAATCTACTTTAAGGAGAACATAAAGGAGAGAAAATTATTTCAGCAAAAAATCCTTCATAAATTTGAAGAATAGCATAAGAATATAATTAATTTCTCATAAGGTTGTCCAGCAATCACCCAACAATACCAAAACTAATTTTAAACATTTAATTATAATACATTTTTGTTTAAATTTGAATAAAACCATTGTAAAATTTTTGCTGTCATGATTTTGAGTCATTATTTTCCTGAGTTTTGTAGATTTTGTTTTCCAGTTTCTGAAGTAAATTACATTTTTTTAAATATTTGACAGGCCATAATTTTGGATTGGAGGAAGACAGCGACCTTGCGCAATCATTAAAGTCCTTAAATTGAGGAATTACTCAATTAGGCTTTACGTTTAAAAATTTTGACTTGTCCCCTAATCAAAACTCCATTTTGAGGTGGGGTGAATTTACCTTACAATACCAAAAAGTAGCGATTTTACACCCGAAAAATTTAAGCTTAAAATGTTTAGCTTTCTAATTTAAATGATTTAACCGTCCCAGAGTTTTTTTGCACCCTATATACAACAGGAGGAGATAGCACTACTTTAAGCTAAAGGAACTGAACACCTCCAATGATCGTAGTGAGTTTTTGTTTTTTTTTATAAATTATACATTAGAGATATCTTCATCATTAAAATAAAGTTGCGAGTGTACTTGCAAACGATCATCTAGACACTGTAACAAGGTCTCTTGCAGATGAAGGGTTCAGATCGAAGACACTGGACATTGATTACGGTTTGTAACTCAAGTCGATGATTATTTCTTTCCAAAGTAGTATCAAGGTAAAACAGAGTTACCTACTGCTTTATCAAACCGGTTTCTGAAACGTCGTTCAGACTTCAATCCAGCCTTAATTACGATACTCGACTCCACGCCCCAAACTTTTTGTCAAATAAATACCAACTAGAACGTGAAAAGAATTTTAGCTTCAAGTTCGAACAAAGATTGCGTCTTTAAACTTAATTTTACAAAATTTCAATTGGTTAACCTTTTTCCACCATTTAAAAACAATAATTCAATACTGCACGAGTAGCAGACCATCCAAGCTTAATGAAAACTGTATAAAATTCCGTCTATCCATTTGGACTATTTAATTAGCATTTGCTTATCAGAAAATTCTTAATCGACGAGTCATTTTAAAATGTGTTTTTTCTCATTATAGTTAAAGCAAGACTGGTGGGTTGTGTTATTTTATCAGGAATAGTTTCCTGGTTTTACCTAGCTTATCTGCCCGGCAAACGATTATAATACATACCGTTCAAAATACAAATCTCAGTTTCGAAACTTTGTTGATGAAAATACCTTTATGTGAAACAGAACTCGGGTATAAATTTTGATTTAGATTTTAACTATTAGTGAGCTTAACTCTGTGCTATGGAAGAGGATCTCTAAACCAATTCTAGAGAGTTTCCGTGTGAGGCAGAGTTGTGGACAATGAATAATAGACGTTGAAATGTCTGAAGGTCAGCTAGAGTATCACGAAGTAGAGTATCAAAAATACGTAGTATAGTGGAGGTTAAGAATTAAGTTCAAGAGATCAAAATAGGATATTACGATGATACAGCCTGTTAGGGAACTGAAAAGCAGGAAAAAAGAGGACTAACGTTTATCACCGGTAACAAATTGTGGCAGATTCAATAAAACTGACAGAGATATTTGAGCTTGGAAGAAGCAGCTGACAGAAATAGCTATGCATAAAAGATAAAATGGAAGAGATATTAGTCCATGAAAGATGCAACTGCCAAAGATAGATGAACATGGAAGATGAAGTCGACAGAAATAGCTATGCATAAAATATGAAATGGCAGAGAAATTAGTCCATGAAAGATGCAACTGACAAAGATAGGTGAACATGGAAGATGCATCTGACAAAATTAGCTATGCATAAAATATGAAATGGCAAAGAAATTAGTCATGAAAGATGCAACTGACATATATAGGTGAACATGGAAGATGCAGGTGACAGAAATAGCTATGCATAAAATATGAAATGGCAAAGAAATTAGTGCATGAAAGATTGCAACTGACATATATAGGTGAACATGGAAGATGCAGGTGACAGAATTAGCTATGCATAAAATATGAAATGGCAAAGAAATTAGTGCATGAAAGATTGCAACTGACATATATAGGTGAACATGGAAGATGCAGGTGACAGAATTAGCTATGCATAAAATATGAAATGGCAAAGAAATTAGTCATGAAAGATGCAACTGACATATATAGGTGAACATGGAAGATGCAGGTGACAGAATTAGCTATGCATAAAATATGAAATGGCAAAGAAATTAGTGCATGAAAGATTGCAACTGACATATATAGGTGAACATGGAAGATGCAGGTGACAGAATTAGCTATGCATAAAATATGAAATGGCAAAGAAATTAGTGCATGAAAGATTGCAACTGACATATATAGGTGAACATGGAAGATGCAGGTGACAGAATTAGCTATGCATAAAATATGAAATGGCAAAGAAATTAGTGCATGAAAGATTGCAACTGACATATATAGGTGAACATGGAAGATGCAGGTGACAGAATTAGCTATGCATAAAATATGAAATGGCAAAGAAATTAGTGCATGAAAGATGCAACTGACATATATAGGTGAACATGGAAGATGCAGGTGACAGAATTAGCTATGCATAAAATATGAAATGGCAGAGATATTAGTCCATGAAAGATGCAACTGACAAAGATAGTTGAACATGGATGATGCAGCTGACAGAATTAGCTATGCATAAAAGATGAAATGGCAGAGATATTAGTCCATGAAAGATGCAACTGACAAAGATAGTTGAACATGGATGATGCAGCTGACAGAATTAGCTATGCATAAAATATGAAATGGCAGAGATATTAGTCCATGAAAGATGCAACTGACAAAGATAGTTGAACATAGAAGATGCAGCTGACAGAAATAGCTATGCATAAAATATGAAATGGCAAAGAAATTAGTCATGGAAGATGCAACTGACAAAGATAGTTGAACATGGAAGATGCAGCTGACAGAAATAGATATGCATAAAATATGAAATGGCAAAGAAATTAGTCATGAAAGATGCAAGTGACAAAGATGTTGAACATGGAAGATATAGCTGACAGAATTAGCTATGCATAAAATATGAAATGGCAGAGAAATTAGTGCATGAAAAATGCAACTGACAAAGACAGGTGAACATAGAAGATGACAGAGATGTAATTCACCGTTCCTAACGTCTTTATACTTGTTGAAACTGATGAAGATGGAGGATTAATAAATAGACGGAAAACCCAAAGATATTAAGGTTTACAAGATAGAACTATACTTGTTAGTACCCTATAGTGAAATAAATGCGAGCTCTGCCGTTCTCCAAGTTAGATGGAGAAATGCTAGATAGAATAATAATAAATTAGTAAATTTATAATTTTTGTAGTAATTCGTCCGTAGATACTCCTCCTCAGCTTTGAGAAATATTCTAAAAAAACTAAGGTAAGTAAAGAAGAACCTTATAGAATGTATCACCGTTCCCTAACCTACCTTAGTAGTTATGATTTATTGAAGTTTGTGTGCCGATTACACCTGTAGGATGAATGGTCGTTTTGTTGAAATGTTTTTTTTATTATGGAAATTTACGTTCATTAGTTACTGATTTGTTTAAATAAATGGATTCAACAGCAAATTTCCTCCTTGATATGTAAAATGTCGTTTTTTTTTTTTTTTTTTTTTTTATTAAACTAAAAAGACCTTCATGTTAGAATAACATTTCTTGGCCGATTTGCATGCCAGCACCGTGTCCATTCCTTCTAAAAACGTTTAAGCAGGTGTGAAAAGCAATTACGTCTCCGGGTTGACTTAATATATACCAGACATTCGTAATATATCTTTGGAATTTATAATGTTTACGTTTGTCCCAGAAATTTTGCAAAAGACAGAAGTAAAATAGTTTGGCGTTGTCGGCGTTTCATCATAAAGGAATGCCACTTTTGCTAGACGGTTATTCGGTAAGAGATGCGTTTATATAGGAAGGAATCTCAAAATTCTGGACGGTTTCCATTGGGAAAAAACATTATTTGGCTCTAGAGACGATCGTCTCTTGTACAACTTTATTACTCTACACAGGGTTTATTTAAAGTTGTTTTCGTTTTTATGTGGAATACATTATTTATAAAGGTGTAAGATTAATTTATATACCAGTGGGTGAGAGGAGTTTAGTGACGGTAGAATAAAGAGAAATAATTAAAAGTTTCAGGAATTGCAACATTTCGAAACTAAAATAACAAAAGATAGTTGACATGAGAAAAATATAATGGAAATAATAGCAAAAAGAATAATGGTTATGATAAATAGAATCATTGGGATAGTCATTTTTCCCCTTCTTGTTTTTTGTTGTAAAAAATCGCTCATCATATAATTTATATTTAAAAAAGAAGATAAAATAAAAAAACAGTTAAGCCTTTGGAATACAGGGCGTTTCTGTAATGCGTGGAGATAATTCAGGGAGTGGTTATATAGGTCCAAATAAAGATAAAAAGTACCTTCGAATATCTGTCTTTTTTTCTTTTTTTTACTGACAAATTTATATCCCTAGAACGGCTTAACCGATTGAGTTGAAATTTTGCACGGTAGTCATCAATGAAAAGACTTAGTTTGAAAAAATAATACACTTTTTGCAATAATCCGTTTCAAAATGGTATGCTGGAAAGATGTGCCAACGTTTAATTGGTTATTAAAAAATATATATTAAGTGGCGGGGGTGTGGGACTTTTTGGACACACGGTATATATAAACATTTAAATATATTTTTAATGAAAATAACTCAAAATCCGTAAAATTTTATAAAAAGTCGAGTAAGTTTTTGTAGCCGGTTTAGTTGAATGGTACAGTATTTAGATTAATGATCATATGATACAGCCCCCACCGCTCTCAGCAATGCAAACTAATGGACGTTGTTTTACTGTTACCTTTGTTCGACAGTTTTGACAGTTATACCATTTGATAGGAAATTAAACTGTTCACAAATTTACTCTTGTCTTTTTTATAAAAATTTATGGTTTTTGAGTTATTTTCATTTAAAATTTGTATATGGCCGTCATTTTGAAACGAATTATTGCAACAAGTTCTTGTTTTTTCTTCAAACTAGGTCTTTACATTGACGAGTGCTGTGCAAAATTTGAATTCAATCTGTCAAACCGTTACTGAGCCAGTTGCCGAAACTTCTTACGTTTCTGAATAACACTTTTCACTGGAGCTTCTTTATCAAATTTTACAAGAAATACTTCGCTACACTGTTGGTAACAACCATATTTATTGAAGTTTTCGTCAATAAACATCCGTTCTTGTACGGTTGTACTAATTTTTAAATACACTATAATTAACGAGACCAAAATGATGTTTTCAAATTGAATAACAAAAATCCCTTTAGCAAATTGAAGCAATCAATTGAAATCAGCTGACTCAGGCTAGCCAACACAACATTGCTAAAACGATTTAAATCATTGTACATAGAGGTATAATCTAATTTTAATACTTAGTATTTCCGAGCTTCTTTTAAGCTGATCACCCTGTACTTTAATCAATCAAAAATAATTGAAAGCAACCTTTGAAATTTTAAAATTATGATTTGTATACAAACCACGTGCGTTTTTTGCAAATAAATAAATTAAAGTTCATATTTTAATAAAAATAGTTAGACTGTCAGAGATAAAATATTTAATGGTAGACATAATTTTCTAGGCACTACAAGACGGAAACCGCGTCATTCTGCTGTTTAATCCTTGTGACACTGAAATACATTTCCGTGGGTCACCCAGTAAAATAAAGCTTGTAAAATGTTTTTACCCTTCACTTATTGCAACAATTTATATAAAAAGTCCACATGTTGTTGCAGATTCAAACAATTGCACTCGTGTTTTGGCAAGTGTCTAGTTGAGGAATCTGACGTACATTTTTCATCATAGTGTCATACCATAGACTGTTGCACGCTACAAATTAAAGTCTTGCCAGACAGTAATGTTACAATAAAGTTTTTAATTTGTTTTGTGCGAAGGCTTACAATTATATAAAACGTGCACATTCTGCCAAAGATTAAAAAACTGACTGCTCGTGTTTTGGCAGTTGGGGGCAGAGTGTGGAAACACAATTTTGTCACTTTTGTAAATTATACATTGTTTTGCGTTCATTTGTTTTTGAGCTTAATGAATTATTGTGGGAAGTTTTACGACGCTCGGATGAAAATTTAATCTGAAAACAATATTATTTTTTAAATTTATAAATAGGTCGCAATAAAATAACAATAAAGAGTTGAAACATACCACTGTGAGTTTCCAAAGATGTAACAATGTGATCTTACCTGAAAGAAAAATATTTAATTAGTATTTTTTAATGTTGGGTTAGGTTAGGTTATAGCAGACATTGATACATTTTATAATATTTATGAGAGTAAATTTCTTATTTCTAACGATAAGTAACGAAACCTTTTGAGGTAAGTTCTATTACGCACAATAATTAAATGACAAAACAAACAAACAAATTATTTGTCACCATATTAATTTCAATTACGTAAAAACCTATATTTATTAATTTCAGTGGGTTTGATAAAAATCAAGCAATTTCAAAATTTTTGAGGTTTTAATTTATGTCAATTTGGGGACAAAATGGTATAAAATTCGAAAACAACAAGATGTTGGTGAAATGTGAAAAAAATTACCTCCCCCCACTCCAACCCGTGTGCAAGTGAAAATAAAATTACGGTTTAGGTTAGGTTAAAAAAAAGAACGTTGACCGCCATCATTAAAATCTTCATTTTTAAAAATCAAATACGATTTAAGCTGATGGCACAAACTGACCAAGCTTAGACCTCTAATATGTTTTATCTTCACTTTTTACGCTACAACTGATATTTTTGCGCAATGTTTTTAGAACAATTATTCAAATCTTCTAAATGTGTCAGCATTACTATTACCACAATACATCCAGCGAAATCAAGTATTCATGTTTTATCTGTTCTTTTCCGCCGTTGGAGATCGTGCCCACGCAAAATCAAATGAAATGTTCCCCCCCCCTCCACCTAACAAAAGCAAATCTGAACATCCCTCAGGATCAAAGTTATTACATCTTGTCGATCAATAACCTAAAATTCCGACGCAGCACTGTGCCAGGAATAAATTAAAGAGAAACCAAACAAAACCGTGATCCTATTACTGAGAGTAGAGATTACGCCTAGGCCTAACTGAGGTGTTCGCAAAGTCTGTATAACATGAATAATTTCATAACCCAAAAATAAACTTTGTTACCAATTCAATGGATCGACCTGTCGGAATTACGATTAAGAATATGAAAACGTGTTGTTTTACTTTAGGCTCTAAGTGCGAGTGTAATCAAGTAAGCCTATCTTAGGAGACTGACCTTGGACAAAATTTTCATTCAAGGTCATTCGGAACGAATTAGTGGGTTTTTAATGTATGCGTATTCTTTAATATGAATTATTTAATCGATGGATTATTATTCATTGGAATCAGATCGACAAGAGGGCAACTCGTTCAGATTGTACTTTAGTTATATTAATTTGTCATTTTTGCACAGAATCGATTTTTAATGTGTGTGACGAATCTTACAAATTAAGTGTAATAGTTGTGGTTAACACGATTTTCCAAATTCCTATTTTGGAAATCCAAATCCCCCCCCCCATTTTAAAATGTCGTTTATTGACAGAACTTCACGTTTCATGACCTCAGGAAACCAAAAAAGTGATTTTCGACATTCCATCCGTACGTCCTCGTTGTCGTTTGTACGTAAGTAAGTAAGCGGCCGATAGAAAAGTTAAAATAGACACATGAAATTTTATATAGGTGACCAAGATGAGCTCATGTAAAGACTATCGTTCATATCTCGTTTATTATAACGCACTAAATTAGATAAATATTTGTACAACCAACTTCTCAACCTTACGACGACAAATAGCGAAGATATGGGGGAAAATGTATTTCGAACTGTAGCCTCCAAAGAAAATGTGATATTCGTAATCCTGTAAGAACGAAAACACGAGCGAAGCGAGTGGAACCTTTTAATACGTTAGAGCTTACTCGACAAAGAAATACAGTCTGTAAAGGTATTATGCTCGTTAGTAGGAGAAGTGATGTTACTACTGCTGATAAAGTCATTGACTCAGCTCCATTTCGCTGTCAACGTTTGTCATGTTGGCGTCTCGGCTTTCGTCTGTTTGTCGTCTTTGTTTTGTTTACAAACAATTGGTTAAGCTTTGTAATCAAAAACAATCATTAGTAAAATATCTTAGATTTACAAACTATTTGATAAACTTGCTAACCAGAAAATCATTTATATACATTTCAAAATAGTAGCAAATTTTGATAAAAAGTTTAGCTTTTATTGTAGTGTAATACTCCTATATTAAGGAAAGGACTTTTCAACAGCGTCTCCATACAATTCTGTCGATGCTAGTCTTTAATTGCTCTACCTTGACAATTGTTAAACGTTACCTGACCTGTGTCTACTAAGATATCGTATTTAACAAACAATAATTGCCACTCTTTGTACTAACATATTATGTTCCACTGAATAAATGTTACTATATAGATTAAGATCTACCAGTTTCAATATTAACTCATTTTGTTTTAAAAACACGTATTTAAATAAAAAAAAGGAAAAAGCTAGATTTGGAGTAAAGACAGCACTATTGGCTATTAGGAAGAAATTCTGAATTAGCAATTTGGATGCTAGATTGTATTGGAAGGAGCACGTCAAGGTAAAAAGGAAAAAGCTAGGTTTGGAGTAAAGACAGCACTATTGGCTATTAGGAAGAAACTCTGAATTAACAATTTGGATGCTAGATTGTATTGGAAGGAGCACGTCAAGGTAAAAAGGAAAAAGCTAGGTTTGGAGTAAAGACAGCACTATTGGCTATTAGGAAGAAACTCTGAATTAACAATTTGGATGCTAGATTGTATTGGAAGGAGCACGTCAAGGTAAAAAGGAAAAAGCTAGGTTTGGAGTAAAGACAGCACTATTGGCTATTAGGAAGAAACTCTGAATTAACAATTTGGATGCTAGATTGTATTGGAAGGAGCACGTCAAGGTAAAAAGGAAAAAGCTAGGTTTGGAGTAAAGACAGCACTATTGGCTATTAGGAAGAAACTCTGAATTAACAATTTGGATGCTAGATTGTATTGGAAGGAGCACGTCAAGGTAAAAAGGAAAAAGCTAGGTTTGGAGTAAAGACAGCACTATTGGCTATTAGGAAGAAATTCTGAATTAGCCATTTGGATGCTAGATTGTATTGGAAGGAGCACGTCAAGATAAAAAGGAAAAAGCTAGGTTTGGAGTAAAGACAGCACTATTGGCTATTAGGAAGAAATTCTGAATTAACAATTTGGATGCTAGATTGTATTGGAAGGAGCACGTCAAGGTAAAAAGGAAAAAGCTAGGTTTGGAGTAAAGACAGCACTATTGGCTATTAGGAAGAAATTCTGAATTAGCAATTTGGATGCTAGATTGTATTGGAAGGAGCACGTCAAGATAAAAAGGAAAAAGCTAGGTTTGGAGTAAAGACAGCACTATTGGCTATTAGGAAGAAATTCTGAATTAGCAATTTGGATGCTAGATTGTATTGGAAGGAGCACGTCAAGATAAAAAGGAAAAAGCTAGGTTTGGAGTAAAGACAGCACTATTGGCTATTAGGAAGAAATTCTGAATTAGCAATTTGGATGCTAGATTGTATTGGAAGGAGCACGTCAAGATAAAAAGGAAAAAGCTAGGTTTGGAGTAAAGACAGCACTATTGGCTATTAGGAAGAAACTCTGAATTAACAATTTGGATGCTAGATTGTATTGGAAGGAGCACGTCAAGATAAAAAGGAAAAAGCTAGGTTTGGAGTAAAGACAGCACTATTGGCTATTAGGAAGAAACTCTGAATTAACAATTTGGATGCTAGATTGTATTGGAAGGAGCACGTCAAGATAAAAAGGAAAAAGCTAGGTTTGGAGTAAAGACAGCACTATTGGCTATTAGGAAGAAACTCTGAATTAGCAATTTGGATGCTAGATTGTATTGGAAGGAGCACGTCAAGATAAAAAGGAAAAAGCTAGGTTTGGAGTAAAGACAGCACTATTGGCTATTAGGAAGAAATTCTGAATTAGCAATTTGGATGCTAGATTGTATTGGAAGGAGCACGTCAAGATAAAAAGGAAAAAGCTAGGTTTGGAGTAAAGACAGCACTATTGGCTATTAGGAAGAAACTCTGAATTAACAATTTGGATGCTAGATTGTATTGGAAGGAGCACGTCAAGGTAAAAAGGAAAAAGCTAGGTTTGGAGTAAAGACAGCACTATTGGCTATTAGGAAGAAACTCTGAATTAACAATTTGGATGCTAGATTGTATTGGAAGGAGCACGTCAAGATAAAAAGGAAAAAGCTAGGTTTGGAGTAAAGACAGCACTATTGGCTATTAGGAAGAAACTCTGAATTAACAATTTGGATGCTAGATTGTATTGGAAGGAGCACGTCAAGATAAAAAGGAAAAAGCTAGGTTTGGAGTAAAGACAGCACTATTGGCTATTAGGAAGAAACTCTGAATTAACAATTTGGATGCTAGATTGTATTGGAAGGAGCACGTCAAGATAAAAAGGAAAAAGCTAGGTTTGGAGTAAAGACAGCACTATTGGCTATTAGGAAGAAATTCTGAATTAACAATTTGGATGCTAGATTGTATTGGAAGGAGCACGTCAAGATAAAAAGGAAAAAGCTAGGTTTGGAGTAAAGACAGCACTATTGGCTATTAGGAAGAAACTCTGAATTAACAATTTGGATGCTAGATTGTATTGGAAGGAGCACGTCAAGATAAAAAGGAAAAAGCTAGGTTTGGAGTAAAGACAGCACTATTGGCTATTAGGAAGAAATTCTGAATTAGCAATTTGGATGCTAGATTGTATTGGAAGGAGCACGTCAAGATAAAAAGGAAAAAGCTAGGTTTGGAGTAAAGACAGCACTATTGGCTATTAGGAAGAAACTCTGAATTAACAATTTGGATGCTAGATTGTATTGGAAGGAGCACGTCAAGATAAAAAGGAAAAAGCTAGGTTTGGAGTAAAGACAGCACTATTGGCTATTAGGAAGAAATTCTGAATTAGCAATTTGGATGCTAGATTGTATTGGAAGGAGCACGTCAAGATAAAAAGGAAAAAGCTAGGTTTGGAGTAAAGACAGCACTATTGGCTATTAGGAAGAAATTCTGAATTAACAATTTGGATGCTAGATTGTATTGGAAGGAGCACGTCAAGATAAAAAGGAAAAAGCTAGGTTTGGAGTAAAGACAGCACTATTGGCTATTAGGAAGAAATTCTGAATTAACAATTTGGATGCTAGATTGTATTGGAAGGAGCACGTCAAGATAAAAAGGAAAAAGCTAGGTTTGGAGTAAAGACAGCACTATTGGCTATTAGGAAGAAACTCTGAATTAACAATTTGGATGCTAGATTGTATTGGAAGGAGCACGTCAAGATAAAAAGGAAAAAGCTAGGTTTGGAGTAAAGACAGCACTATTGGCTATTAGGAAGAAATTCTGAATTAGCAATTTGGATGCTAGATTGTATTGGAAGGAGCACGTCAAGATAAAAAGGAAAAAGCTAGGTTTGGAGTAAAGACAGCACTATTGGCTATTAGGAAGAAACTCTGAATTAACAATTTGGATGCTAGATTGTATTGGAAGGAGCACGTCAAGATAAAAAGGAAAAAGCTAGGTTTGGAGTAAAGACAGCACTATTGGCTATTAGGAAGAAATTCTGAATTAGCAATTTGGATGCTAGATTGTATTGGAAGGAGCACGTCAAGATAAAAAGGAAAAAGCTAGGTTTGGAGTAAAGACAGCACTATTGGCTATTAGGAAGAAACTCTGAATTAACAATTTGGATGCTAGATTGTATTGGAAGGAGCACGTCAAGATAAAAAGGAAAAAGCTAGGTTTGGAGTAAAGACAGCACTATTGGCTATTAGGAAGAAATTCTGAATTAGCAATTTGGATGCTAGATTGTATTGGAAGGAGCACGTCAAGATAAAAAGGAAAAAGCTAGGTTTGGAGTAAAGACAGCACTATTGGCTATTAGGAAGAAACTCTGAATTAACAATTTGGATGCTAGATTGTATTGGAAGGAGCACGTCAAGATAAAAAGGAAAAAGCTAGGTTTGGAGTAAAGACAGCACTATTGGCTATTAGGAAGAAACTCTGAATTAACAATTTGGATGCTAGATTGTATTGGAAGGAGCACGTCAAGATAAAAAGGAAAAAGCTAGGTTTGGAGTAAAGACAGCACTATTGGCTATTAGGAAGAAATTCTGAATTAACAATTTGGATGCTAGATTGTATTGGAAGGAGCACGTCAAGATAAAAAGGAAAAAGCTAGGTTTGGAGTAAAGACAGCACTATTGGCTATTAGGAAGAAACTCTGAATTAGCAATTTGGATGCTAGATTGTATTGGAAGGAGCACGTCAAGATAAAAAGGAAAAAGCTAGGTTTGGAGTAAAGACAGCACTATTGGCTATTAGGAAGAAACTCTGAATTAACAATTTGGATGCTAGATTGTATTGGAAGGAGCACGTCAAGATAAAAAGGAAAAAGCTAGGTTTGGATTAAAGACAGCACTATTGGCTATTAGGAAGAAATTCTGAATTAACAATTTGGATGCTAGATTGTATTGGAAGGAGCACGTCAAGATAAAAAGGAAAAAGCTAGGTTTGGAGTAAAGACAGCACTATTGGCTATTAGGAAGAAACTCTGAATTAACAATTTGGATGCTAGATTGTATTGGAAGGAGCACGTCAAGATAAAAAGGAAAAAGCTAGGTTTGGAGTAAAGACAGCACTATTGGCTATTAGGAAGAAATTCTGAATTAACAATTTGGATGCTAGATTGTATTGGAAGGAGCACGTCAAGATAAAAAGGAAAAAGCTAGGTTTGGAGTAAAGACAGCACTATTGGCTATTAGGAAGAAACTCTGAATTAACAATTTGGATGCTAGATTGTATTGGAAGGAGCACGTCAAGATAAAAAGGAAAAAGCTAGGTTTGGAGTAAAGACAGCACTATTGGCTATTAGGAAGAAATTCTGAATTAACAATTTGGATGCTAGATTGTATTGGAAGGAGCACGTCAAGATAAAAAGGAAAAAGCTAGGTTTGGAGTAAAGACAGCACTATTGGCTATTAGGAAGAAACTCTGAATTAACAATTTGGATGCTAGATTGTATTGGAAGGAGCACGTCAAGATAAAAAGGAAAAAGCTAGGTTTGGAGTAAAGACAGCACTATTGGCTATTAGGAAGAAATTCTGAATTAACAATTTGGATGCTAGATTGTATTGGAAGGAGCACGTCAAGATAAAAAGGAAAAAGCTAGGTTTGGAGTAAAGACAGCACTATTGGCTATTAGGAAGAAACTCTGAATTAACAATTTGGATGCTAGATTGTATTGGAAGGAGCACGTCAAGATAAAAAGGAAAAAGCTAGGTTTGGAGTAAAGACAGCACTATTGGCTATTAGGAAGAAATTCTGAATTAACAATTTGGATGCTAGATTGTATTGGAAGGAGCACGTCAAGATAAAAAGGAAAAAGCTAGGTTTGGAGTAAAGACAGCACTATTGGCTATTAGGAAGAAACTCTGAATTAGCAATTTGGATGCTAGATTGTATTGGAAGGAGCACGTCAAGATAAAAAGGAAAAAGCTAGGTTTGGAGTAAAGACAGCACTATTGGCTATTAGGAAGAAACTCTGAATTAACAATTTGGATGCTAGATTGTATTGGAAGGAGCACGTCAAGATAAAAAGGAAAAAGCTAGGTTTGGAGTAAAGACAGCACTATTGGCTATTAGGAAGAAATTCTGAATTAACAATTTGGATGCTAGATTGTATTGGAAGGAGCACGTCAAGATAAAAAGGAAAAAGCTAGGTTTGGAGTAAAGACAGCACTATTGGCTATTAGGAAGAAACTCTGAATTAACAATTTGGATGCTAGATTGTATTGGAAGGAGCACGTCAAGATAAAAAGGAAAAAGCTAGGTTTGGAGTAAAGACAGCACTATTGGCTATTAGGAAGAAACTCTGAATTAGCAATTTGGATGCTAGATTGTATTGGAAGGAGCACGTCAAGATAAAAAGGAAAAAGCTAGGTTTGGAGTAAAGACAGCACTATTGGCTATTAGGAAGAAATTCTGAATTAGCAATTTGGATGCTAGATTGTATTGGAAGGAGCACGTCAAGATAAAAAGGAAAAAGCTAGGTTTGGAGTAAAGACAGCACTATTGGCTATTAGGAAGAAATTCTGAATTAGCCATTTGGATGCTAGATTGTATTGGAAGGAGCACGTCAAGATAAAAAGGAAAAAGCTAGGTTTGGAGTAAAGACAGCACTATTGGCTATTAGGAAGAAACTCTGAATTAACAATTTGGATGCTAGATTGTATTGGAAGGAGCACGTCAAGATAAAAAGGAAAAAGCTAGGTTTGGAGTAAAGACAGCACTATTGGCTATTAGGAAGAAATTCTGAATTAACAATTTGGATGCTAGATTGTATTGGAAGGAGCACGTCAAGATAAAAAGGAAAAAGCTAGGTTTGGAGTAAAGACAGCACTATTGGCTATTAGGAAGAAATTCTGAATTAACAATTTGGATGCTAGATTGTATTGGAAGGAGCACGTCAAGATAAAAAGGAAAAAGCTAGGTTTGGAGTAAAGACAGCACTATTGGCTATTAGGAAGAAACTCTGAATTAACAATTTGGATGCTAGATTGTATTGGAAGGAGCACGTCAAGATAAAAAGGAAAAAGCTAGGTTTGGAGTAAAGACAGCACTATTGGCTATTAGGAAGAAATTCTGAATTAACAATTTGGATGCTAGATTGTATTGGAAGGAGCACGTCAAGATAAAAAGGAAAAAGCTAGGTTTGGAGTAAAGACAGCACTATTGGCTATTAGGAAGAAACTCTGAATTAACAATTTGGATGCTAGATTGTATTGGAAGGAGCACGTCAAGATAAAAAGGAAAAAGCTAGGTTTGGAGTAAAGACAGCACTATTGGCTATTAGGAAGAAATTCTGAATTAACAATTTGGATGCTAGATTGTATTGGAAGGAGCACGTCAAGATAAAAAGGAAAAAGCTAGGTTTGGAGTAAAGACAGCACTATTGGCTATTAGGAAGAAATTCTGAATTAGCAATTTGGATGCTAGATTGTATTGGAAGGAGCACGTCAAGATAAAAAGGAAAAAGCTAGGTTTGGAGTAAAGACAGCACTATTGGCTATTAGGAAGAAACTCTGAATTAACAATTTGGATGCTAGATTGTATTGGAAGGAGCACGTCAAGATAAAAAGGAAAAAGCTAGGTTTGGAGTAAAGACAGCACTATTGGCTATTAGGAAGAAATTCTGAATTAACAATTTGGATGCTAGATTGTATTGGAAGGAGCACGTCAAGATAAAAAGGAAAAAGCTAGGTTTGGAGTAAAGACAGCACTATTGGCTATTAGGAAGAAATTCTGAATTAACAATTTGGATGCTAGATTGTATTGGAAGGAGCACGTCAAGATAAAAAGGAAAAAGCTAGGTTTGGAGTAAAGACAGCACTATTGGCTATTAGGAAGAAACTCTGAATTAACAATTTGGATGCTAGATTGTATTGGAAGGAGCACGTCAAGATAAAAAGGAAAAAGCTAGGTTTGGAGTAAAGACAGCACTATTGGCTATTAGGAAGAAATTGTGAATTAACAATTTGGATGCTAGATTGTATTGGAAGGAGCACGTCAAGATAAAAAGGAAAAAGCTAGGTTTGGAGTAAAGACAGCACTATTGGCTATTAGGAAGAAACTCTGAATTAACAATTTGGATGCTAGATTGTATTGGAAGGAGCACGTCAAGATAAAAAGGAAAAAGCTAGGTTTAGAGTAAAGACAGCACTATTGGCTATTAGGAAGAAATTCTGAATTAACAATTTGGATGCTAGATTGTATTGGAAGGAGCACGTCAAGATAAAAAGGAAAAAGCTAGGTTTGGAGTAAAGACAGCACTATTGGCTATTAGGAAGAAATTCTGAATTAGCAATTTGGATGCTAGATTGTATTGGAAGGAGCACGTCAAGATAAAAAGGAAAAAGCTAGGTTTGGAGTAAAGACAGCACTATTGGCTATTAGGAAGAAACTCTGAATTAACAATTTGGATGCTAGATTGTATTGGAAGGAGCACGTCAAGATAAAAAGGAAAAAGCTAGGTTTGGAGTAAAGACAGCACTATTGGCTATTAGGAAGAAATTCTGAATTAACAATTTGGATGCTAGATTGTATTGGAAGGAGCACGTCAAGATAAAAAGGAAAAAGCTAGGTTTGGAGTAAAGACAGCACTATTGGCTATTAGGAAGAAATTCTGAATTAACAATTTGGATGCTAGATTGTATTGGAAGGAGCACGTCAAGATAAAAAGGAAAAAGCTAGGTTTGGAGTAAAGACAGCACTATTGGCTATTAGGAAGAAACTCTGAATTAACAATTTGGATGCTAGATTGTATTGGAAGGAGCACGTCAAGATAAAAAGGAAAAAGCTAGGTTTGGAGTAAAGACAGCACTATTGGCTATTAGGAAGAAATTCTGAATTAACAATTTGGATGCTAGATTGTATTGGAAGGAGCACGTCAAGATAAAAAGGAAAAAGCTAGGTTTGGAGTAAAGACAGCACTATTGGCTATTAGGAAGAAATTCTGAATTAACAATTTGGATGCTAGATTGTATTGGAAGGAGCACGTCAAGATAAAAAGGAAAAAGCTAGGTTTGGAGTAAAGACAGCACTATTGGCTATTAGGAAGAAATTCTGAATTAACAATTTGGATGCTAGATTGTATTGGAAGGAGCACGTCAAGATAAAAAGGAAAAAGCTAGGTTTGGAGTAAAGACAGCACTATTGGCTATTAGGAAGAAATTCTGAATTAGCAATTTGGATGCTAGATTGTATTGGAAGGAGCACGTCAAGATAAAAAGGAAAAAGCTAGGTTTGGAGTAAAGACAGCACTATTGGCTATTAGGAAGAAACTCTGAATTAACAATTTGGATGCTAGATTGTATTGGAAGGAGCACGTCAAGATAAAAAGGAAAAAGCTAGGTTTGGAGTAAAGACAGCACTATTGGCTATTAGGAAGAAATTCTGAATTAACAATTTGGATGCTAGATTGTATTGGAAGGAGCACGTCAAGATAAAAAGGAAAAAGCTAGGTTTGGAGTAAAGACAGCACTATTGGCTATTAGGAAGAAATTCTGAATTAACAATTTGGATGCTAGATTGTATTGGAAGGAGCACGTCAAGATAAAAAGGAAAAAGCTAGGTTTGGAGTAAAGACAGCACTATTGGCTATTAGGAAGAAACTCTGAATTAACAATTTGGATGCTAGATTGTATTGGAAGGAGCACGTCAAGATAAAAAGGAAAAAGCTAGGTTTGGAGTAAAGACAGCACTATTGGCTATTAGGAAGAAATTCTGAATTAACAATTTGGATGCTAGATTGTATTGGAAGGAGCACGTCAAGATAAAAAGGAAAAAGCTAGGTTTGGAGTAAAGACAGCACTATTGGCTATTAGGAAGAAACTCTGAATTAACAATTTGGATGCTAGATTGTATTGGAAGGAGCACGTCAAGATAAAAAGGAAAAAGCTAGGTTTGGAGTAAAGACAGCACTATTGGCTATTAGGAAGAAATTCTGAATTAACAATTTGGATGCTAGATTGTATTGGAAGGAGCACGTCAAGATAAAAAGGAAAAAGCTAGGTTTGGAGTAAAGACAGCACTATTGGCTATTAGGAAGAAATTCTGAATTAGCAATTTGGATGCTAGATTGTATTGGAAGGAGCACGTCAAGATAAAAAGGAAAAAGCTAGGTTTGGAGTAAAGACAGCACTATTGGCTATTAGGAAGAAACTCTGAATTAACAATTTGGATGCTAGATTGTATTGGAAGGAGCACGTCAAGATAAAAAGGAAAAAGCTAGGTTTGGAGTAAAGACAGCACTATTGGCTATTAAGAAGAAATTCTGAATTAACAATTTGGATGCTAGATTGTATTGGAAGGAGCACGTCAAGATAAAAAGGAAAAAGCTAGGTTTGGAGTAAAGACAGCACTATTGGCTATTAGGAAGAAATTCTGAATTAACAATTTGGATGCTAGATTGTATTGGAAGGAGCACGTCAAGATAAAAAGGAAAAAGCTAGGTTTGGAGTAAAGACAGCACTATTGGCTATTAGGAAGAAACTCTGAATTAACAATTTGGATGCTAGATTGTATTGGAAGGAGCACGTCAAGATAAAAAGGAAAAAGCTAGGTTTGGAGTAAAGACAGCACTATTGGCTATTAGGAAGAAATTCTGAATTAACAATTTGGATGCTAGATTGTATTGGAAGGAGCACGTCAAGATAAAAAGGAAAAAGCTAGGTTTGGAGTAAAGACAGCACTATTGGCTATTAGGAAGAAACTCTGAATTAACAATTTGGATGCTAGATTGTATTGGAAGGAGCACGTCAAGATAAAAAGGAAAAAGCTAGGTTTGGAGTAAAGACAGCACTATTGGCTATTAGGAAGAAACTCTGAATTAGCAATTTGGATGCTAGATTGTATTGGAAGGAGCACGTCAAGATAAAAAGGAAAAAGCTAGGTTTGGAGTAAAGACAGCACTATTGGCTATTAGGAAGAAATTCTGAATTAGCAATTTGGATGCTAGATTGTATTGGAAGGAGCACGTCAAGATAAAAAGGAAAAAGCTAGGTTTGGAGTAAAGACAGCACTATTGGCTATTAGGAAGAAACTCTGAATTAACAATTTGGATGCTAGATTGTATTGGAAGGAGCACGTCAAGATAAAAAGGAAAAAGCTAGGTTTGGAGTAAAGACAGCACTATTGGCTATTAGGAAGAAACTCTGAATTAGCAATTTGGATGCTAGATTGTATTGGAAGGAGCACGTCAAGATAAAAAGGAAAAAGCTAGGTTTGGAGTAAAGACAGCACTATTGGCTATTAGGAAGAAATTCTGAATTAGCAATTTGGATGCTAGATTGTATTGGAAGGAGCACGTCAAGATAAAAAGGAAAAAGCTAGGTTTGGAGTAAAGACAGCACTATTGGCTATTAGGAAGAAACTCTGAATTAACAATTTGGATGCTAGATTGTATTGGAAGGAGCACGTCAAGATAAAAAGGAAAAAGCTAGGTTTGGAGTAAAGACAGCACTATTGGCTATTAGGAAGAAATTCTGAATTAACAATTTGGATGCTAGATTGTATTGGAAGGAGCACGTCAAGATAAAAAGGAAAAAGCTAGGTTTGGAGTAAAGACAGCACTATTGGCTATTAGGAAGAAACTCTGAATTAACAATTTGGATGCTAGATTGTATTGGAAGGAGCACGTCAAGATAAAAAGGAAAAAGCTAGGTTTGGAGTAAAGACAGCACTATTGGCTATTAGGAAGAAACTCTGAATTAACAATTTGGATGCTAGATTGTATTGGAAGGAGCACGTCAAGATAAAAAGGAAAAAGCTAGGTTTGGAGTAAAGACAGCACTATTGGCTATTAGGAAGAAATTCTGAATTAACAATTTGGATGCTAGATTGTATTGGAAGGAGCACGTCAAGATAAAAAGGAAAAAGCTAGGTTTGGAGTAAAGACAGCACTATTGGCTATTAGGAAGAAACTCTGAATTAACAATTTGGATGCTAGATTGTATTGGAAGGAGCACGTCAAGATAAAAAGGAAAAAGCTAGGTTTGGAGTAAAGACAGCACTATTGGCTATTAGGAAGAAATTCTGAATTAGCAATTTGGATGCTAGATTGTATTGGAAGGAGCACGTCAAGATAAAAAGGAAAAAGCTAGGTTTGGAGTAAAGACAGCACTATTGGCTATTAGGAAGAAACTCTGAATTAACAATTTGGATGCTAGATTGTATTGGAAGGAGCACGTCAAGATAAAAAGGAAAAAGCTAGGTTTGGAGTAAAGACAGCACTATTGGCTATTAGGAAGAAATTCTGAATTAGCAATTTGGATGCTAGATTGTATTGGAAGGAGCACGTCAAGATAAAAAGGAAAAAGCTAGGTTTGGAGTAAAGACAGCACTATTGGCTATTAGGAAGAAACTCTGAATTAACAATTTGGATGCTAGATTGTATTGGAAGGAGCACGTCAAGATAAAAAGGAAAAAGCTAGGTTTGGAGTAAAGACAGCACTATTGGCTATTAGGAAGAAATTCTGAATTAGCAATTTGGATGCTAGATTGTATTGGAAGGAGCACGTCAAGATAAAAAGGAAAAAGCTAGGTTTGGAGTAAAGACAGCACTATTGGCTATTAGGAAGAAACTCTGAATTAACAATTTGGATGCTAGATTGTATTGGAAGGAGCACGTCAAGATAAAAAGGAAAAAGCTAGGTTTGGAGTAAAGACAGCACTATTGGCTATTAGGAAGAAATTCTGAATTAACAATTTGGATGCTAGATTGTATTGGAAGGAGCACGTCAAGATAAAAAGGAAAAAGCTAGGTTTGGAGTAAAGACAGCACAATTGGCTATTAGGAAGAAACTCTGAATTAACAATTTGGATGCTAGATTGTATTGGAAGGAGCACGTCAAGATAAAAAGGAAAAAGCTAGGTTTGGAGTAAAGACAGCACTATTGGCTATTAGGAAGAAATTCTGAATTAGCAATTTGGATGCTAGATTGTATTGGAAGGAGCACGTCAAGATAAAAAGGAAAAAGCTAGGTTTGGAGTAAAGACAGCACTATTGGCTATTAGGAAGAAACTCTGAATTAACAATTTGGATGCTAGATTGTATTGGAAGGAGCACGTCAAGATAAAAAGGAAAAAGCTAGGTTTGGAGTAAAGACAGCACTATTGGCTATTAGGAAGAAATTCTGAATTAGCAATTTGGATGCTAGATTGTATTGGAAGGAGCACGTCAAGATAAAAAGGAAAAAGCTAGGTTTGGAGTAAAGACAGCACTATTGGCTATTAGGAAGAAACTCTGAATTAACAATTTGGATGCTAGATTGTATTGGAAGGAGCACGTCAAGATAAAAAGGAAAAAGCTAGGTTTGGAGTAAAGACAGCACTATTGGCTATTAGGAAGAAATTCTGAATTAGCAATTTGGATGCTAGATTGTATTGGAAGGAGCACGTCAAGATAAAAAGGAAAAAGCTAGGTTTGGAGTAAAGACAGCACTATTGGCTATTAGGAAGAAACTCTGAATTAACAATTTGGATGCTAGATTGTATTGGAAGGAGCACGTCAAGATAAAAAGGAAAAAGCTAGGTTTGGAGTAAAGACAGCACTATTGGCTATTAGGAAGAAACTCTGAATTAACAATTTGGATGCTAGATTGTATTGGAAGGAGCACGTCAAGATAAAAAGGAAAAAGCTAGGTTTGGAGTAAAGACAGCACTATTGGCTATTAGGAAGAAATTCTGAATTAACAATTTGGATGCTAGATTGTATTGGAAGGAGCACGTCAAGATAAAAAGGAAAAAGCTAGGTTTGGAGTAAAGACAGCACTATTGGCTATTAGGAAGAAATTCTGAATTAACAATTTGGATGCTAGATTGTATTGGAAGGAGCACGTCAAGATAAAAAGGAAAAAGCTAGGTTTGGAGTAAAGACAGCACTATTGGCTATTAGGAAGAAACTCTGAATTAACAATTTGGATGCTAGATTGTATTGGAAGGAGCACGTCAAGGTAAAAAGGAAAAAGCTAGGTTTGGAGTAAAGACAGCACTATTGGCTATTAGGAAGAAACTCTGAATTAACAATTTGGATGCTAGATTGTATTGGAAGGAGCACGTCAAGATAAAAAGGAAAAAGCTAGGTTTGGAGTAAAGACAGCACTATTGGCTATTAGGAAGAAACTCTGAATTAACAATTTGGATGCTAGATTGTATTGGAAGGAGCACGTCAAGATAAAAAGGAAAAAGCTAGGTTTGGAGTAAAGACAGCACTATTGGCTATTAGGAAGAAACTCTGAATTAACAATTTGGATGCTAGATTGTATTGGAAGGAGCACGTCAAGATAAAAAGGAAAAAGCTAGGTTTGGAGTAAAGACAGCACTATTGGCTATTAGGAAGAAATTCTGAATTAACAATTTGGATGCTAGATTGTATTGGAAGGAGCACGTCAAGATAAAAAGGAAAAAGCTAGGTTTGGAGTAAAGACAGCACTATTGGCTATTAGGAAGAAACTCTGAATTAACAATTTGGATGCTAGATTGTATTGGAAGGAGCACGTCAAGATAAAAAGGAAAAAGCTAGGTTTGGAGTAAAGACAGCACTATTGGCTATTAGGAAGAAACTCTGAATTAACAATTTGGATGCTAGATTGTATTGGAAGGAGCACGTCAAGATAAAAAGGAAAAAGCTAGGTTTGGAGTAAAGACAGCACTATTGGCTATTAGGAAGAAACTCTGAATTAGCAATTTTGATGCTAGATTGTATTGGAAGGAGCACGTCAAGATAAAAAGGAAAAAGCTAGGTTTGGAGTAAAGACAGCACTATTGGCTATTAGGAAGAAATTCTGAATTAGCAATTTGGATGCTAGATTGTATTGGAAGGAGCACGTCAAGATAAAAAGGAAAAAGCTAGGTTTGGAGTAAAGACAGCACTATTGGCTATTAGGAAGAAACTCTGAATTAACAATTTGGATGCTAGATTGTATTGGAAGGAGCACGTCAAGATAAAAAGGAAAAAGCTAGGTTTGGAGTAAAGACAGCACTATTGGCTATTAGGAAGAAATTCTGAATTAGCAATTTGGATGCTAGATTGTATTGGAAGGAGCACGTCAAGATAAAAAGGAAAAAGCTAGGTTTGGAGTAAAGACAGCACTATTGGCTATTAGGAAGAAACTCTGAATTAACAATTTGGATGCTAGATTGTATTGGAAGGAGCACGTCAAGATAAAAAGGAAAAAGCTAGGTTTGGAGTAAAGACAGCACTATTGGCTATTAGGAAGAAATTCTGAATTAGCAATTTGGATGCTAGATTGTATTGGAAGGAGCACGTCAAGATAAAAAGGAAAAAGCTAGGTTTGGAGTAAAGACAGCACTATTGGCTATTAGGAAGAAACTCTGAATTAACAATTTGGATGCTAGATTGTATTGGAAGGAGCACGTCAAGATAAAAAGGAAAAAGCTAGGTTTGGAGTAAAGACAGCACTATTGGCTATTAGGAAGAAATTCTGAATTAGCAATTTGGATGCTAGATTGTATTGGAAGGAGCACGTCAAGATAAAAAGGAAAAAGCTAGGTTTGGAGTAAAGACAGCACTATTGGCTATTAGGAAGAAACTCTGAATTAACAATTTGGATGCTAGATTGTATTGGAAGGAGCACGTCAAGATAAAAAGGAAAAAGCTAGGTTTGGAGTAAAGACAGCACTATTGGCTATTAGGAAGAAATTCTGAATTAGCAATTTGGATGCTAGATTGTATTGGAAGGAGCACGTCAAGATAAAAAGGAAAAAAGCTAGGTTTGGAGTAAAGACAGCACTATTGGCTATTAGGAAGAAACTCTGAATTAACAATTTGGATGCTAGATTGTATTGGAAGGAGCACGTCAAGATAAAAAGGAAAAAGCTAGGTTTGGAGTAAAGACAGCACTATTGGCTATTAGGAAGAAATTCTGAATTAGCAATTTGGATGCTAGATTGTATTGGAAGGAGCACGTCAAGATAAAAAGGAAAAAGCTAGGTTTGGAGTAAAGACAGCACTATTGGCTATTAGGAAGAAACTCTGAATTAACAATTTGGATGCTAGATTGTATTGGAAGGAGCACGTCAAGATAAAAAGGAAAAAAGCTAGGTTTGGAGTAAAGACAGCACTATTGGCTATTAGGAAGAAATTCTGAATTAGCAATTTGGATGCTAGATTGTATTGGAAGGAGCACGTCAAGATAAAAAGGAAAAAGCTAGGTTTGGAGTAAAGACAGCACTATTGGCTATTAGGAAGAAACTCTGAATTAACAATTTGGATGCTAGATTGTATTGGAAGGAGCACGTCAAGATAAAAAGGAAAAAGCTAGGTTTGGAGTAAAGACAGCACTATTGGCTATTAGGAAGAAACTCTGAATTAACAATTTGGATGCTAGATTGTATTGGAAGGAGCACGTCAAGATAAAAAGGAAAAAGCTAGGTTTGGAGTAAAGACAGCACTATTGGCTATTAGGAAGAAACTCTGAATTAACAATTTGGATGCTAGATTGTATTGGAAGGAGCACGTCAAGATAAAAAGGAAAAAGCTAGGTTTGGAGTAAAGACAGCACTATTGGCTATTAGGAAGAAACTCTGAATTAGCAATTTGGATGCTAGATTGTATTGGAAGGAGCACGTCAAGATAAAAAGGAAAAAGCTAGGTTTGGAGTAAAGACAGCACTATTGGCTATTAGGAAGAAACTCTGAATTAACAATTTGGATGCTAGATTGTATTGGAAGGAGCACGTCAAGATAAAAAGGAAAAAGCTAGGTTTGGAGTAAAGACAGCACTATTGGCTATTAGGAAGAAATTCTGAATTAACAATTTGGATGCTAGATTGTATTGGAAGGAGCACGTCAAGATAAAAAGGAAAAAGCTAGGTTTGGAGTAAAGACAGCACTATTGGCTATTAGGAAGAAACTCTGAATTAACAATTTGGATGCTAGATTGTATTGGAAGGAGCACGTCAAGATAAAAAGGAAAAAGCTAGGTTTGGAGTAAAGACAGCACTATTGGCTATTAGGAAGAAACTCTGAATTAACAATTTGGATGCTAGATTGTATTGGAAGGAGCACGTCAAGATAAAAAGGAAAAAGCTAGGTTTGGAGTAAAGACAGCACTATTGGCTATTAGGAAGAAATTCTGAATTAGCAATTTGGATGCTAGATTGTATTGGAAGGAGCACGTCAAGATAAAAAGGAAAAAGCTAGGTTTGGAGTAAAGACAGCACTATTGGCTATTAGGAAGAAACTCTGAATTAACAATTTGGATGCTAGATTGTATTGGAAGGAGCACGTCAAGATAAAAAGGAAAAAGCTAGGTTTGGAGTAAAGACAGCACTATTGGCTATTAGGAAGAAATTCTGAATTAACAATTTGGATGCTAGATTGTATTGGAAGGAGCACGTCAAGATAAAAAGGAAAAAGCTAGGTTTGGAGTAAAGACAGCACTATTGGCTATTAGGAAGAAATTCTGAATTAACAATTTGGATGCTAGATTGTATTGGAAGGAGCACGTCAAGATAAAAAGGAAAAAGCTAGGTTTGGAGTAAAGACAGCACTATTGGCTATTAGGAAGAAACTCTGAATTAGCAATTTGGATGCTAGATTGTATTGGAAGGAGCACGTCAAGATAAAAAGGAAAAAGCTAGGTTTGGAGTAAAGACAGCACTATTGGCTATTAGGAAGAAATTCTGAATTAACAATTTGGATGCTAGATTGTATTGGAAGGAGCACGTCAAGATAAAAAGGAAAAAGCTAGGTTTGGAGTAAAGACAGCACTATTGGCTATTAGGAAGAAATTCTGAATTAACAATTTGGATGCTAGATTGTATTGGAAGGAGCACGTCAAGATAAAAAGGAAAAAGCTAGGTTTGGAGTAAAGACAGCACTATTGGCTATTAGGAAGAAACTCTGAATTAACAATTTGGATGCTAGATTGTATTGGAAGGAGCACGTCAAGATAAAAAGGAAAAAGCTAGGTTTGGAGTAAAGACAGCACTATTGGCTATTAGGAAGAAATTCTGAATTAACAATTTGGATGCTAGATTGTATTGGAAGGAGCACGTCAAGATAAAAAGGAAAAAGCTAGGTTTGGAGTAAAGACAGCACTATTGGCTATTAGGAAGAAATTCTGAATTAACAATTTGGATGCTAGATTGTATTGGAAGGAGCACGTCAAGATAAAAAGGAAAAA